>CM035406.1:164964193-164969193 GCA_020310875.1 Ceratopteris richardii
ATAAAATCAAGGCCCCATCGTTCAAAAGGTAACCATCCTATGGAAATCTTTAATGGTTGAAAATTTAACTTGGTTGGCTTAGGTGCACATCTCTGGCAGATGTCGCATTCCTTAGCGAAGTTGATTGCATCATTGTATACCCGAGGCCACCATAGTCCTTTGTGGATTATTTTGTGAGCCAATTCTTCCCCCTTTAGATGTCCTTCACTGTGTGCAACCTCTAGCAAAAGATTTACCTCTTCTGGGTAAACACATTTTCTCAAGATATCGTCTTGACAACACCTATATAAATTCCCATTTATAAGTGAATATGCTTTGGCTTTCAGGAGCAATCTTCTCTTTTCTATAGGTGTCAAGTGTTCTGGGAGTTTTCCAGTAGTGAGAAAATGGAGAATTTCATCATACCAATCAGTCCGAATTGCCACTAGGAAGAGATTACTATCTACCAGTTCATCATTAATACCTATTGCCTTCTCGCTCATTGCGGTCCTCGAGACTTGATCTGCCATGTAGTGCTCTCTCCTTGGCTTAATATGAATATCAAAATTAAATTCTTGAAACAGGAGTAACCATCTCCAAATCCTTCCAACTACTCTAGGCTTGTTTATCAAGTACTTCAAAGGCTGATGGTCAGATATGACTATAAAATGCACACCTAGAAGGTAGTGCCGAAACTTCTGAAGAGCGAATACAATAGCCAAGCCTTCCCTTTCGGTCGTACTGTAATTTCTTTCAGCTTGGTTGAGTAGTCTGCTGGCATAGGAGATAGGTTTATCAACCTTGTGTGATGATGGTTGAGCTAGAACTGCACCAACAGCATGAAGACTAGCATCTGTATGCACATGAAATTCTAATGACCAGTTAGGAACACTTAAAAGTGGAGCAGTACATAACCTCATTTTCAGTTCACAAAATGCTTTCTCAGCTTCATCACTCCATGAGAAAGGGACCTTTTTACTGGTAAGCCTTGATAAGGGCTTAGCGATTTCTGAATACATTCGTATGAATCTTCTATGGTATCCTGCATGACCCAAGAAACTTTGTACTTCCTTAGGAGTTCGTGGAATAGGCATCGAGAGGACCGCAGTTATCTTTGCTGGATCAACATTTATCCCTTTGGCCGATACTATGTGACCAAGAAGAGTGCCCTTGGTGACCAGAAAATGACATTTAGTAGGATTTAACTTCAAACCTGTTTTGAGACACTGCTCAAAGATTTCTTTTAGATTTTCCAAGTGATCATAGAAATTCTGAACTATTTCTCGCGTATCTGTGCCTGAAAATACTGAAAAGTCATCCATAAAGATGCGCAAAAAGGTTGTTAACCATTTTCCCAATATCAGATACATTGTTCTATTAAAGGAAGCTGGTGCATTTTTCAAGCCAAAAGCCATACGTGTATAAACATAAGTGCCCCATGGAGTAACGAAGGCTGTTTTGTCCCTATCATCAGGATGGATTGCTATCTGATTGTAGCCACTAAAACCATCCAAGAAGCTATACAAAGTGTGCCCAACTACTTCCTCAAGTACTTGCTCTGAAAAGGGCTGAGTAAATCCATCCTGAACAGTCACTTTATTTAAGGCACGAAAATCAACACAAACTCTTATTTTTCCACTATTTTTCTTTGGTACAATAACCATAGAAGAAAGCCACCTGGAATGTTCTACTGGAACAATTATGCCTGCATCTTCTAGTTTTGTGATTTCCATTTTTACTACCTCTGCATACTTCGGATTGAGTCGATATGGCCTACTTCTTGCAGGCAGGGCTCCTTCAACTAAGGGTATCCGATGTAATCCGAGCTCCTCTGGTATCCCTGTTAGATCTTTATATGACCATGCAAAGACATTTTTGTAAGCAGAAAGTAAGGAAGTTACCTTCTGTAGTAAAGGAGGAAAATGCCATAGCCAAGAGGCCAATTGGACTACTTGAGGGTTCTCTTCATTCCCCAGATTTACTTCTTGTACCAGTGTTTCAGGACTAATCTTGTTCGATAAATCATCTTCACTGTATGCAGGAGTGGACTTTAACTTATATTCTGCAATATGCTCTCTGGTCCACCCTGGAGGTATGTCCGAAAGGGGAAAATCTTCTCTGTATTCCGCCTTATTACCTTCCTGTTTTGAAACCTCTATAGTTGTTGCCCCTTCAACATTCGTAATCTCCTGCAAGTTCTCATTCTTCAATTCCTTACAAACCTCATGGTTTCTTCCTGCAACCCCTTCATCTGGAACTTCTTCCTCTATTTCATTGATTTCCACTGTGCAACATTCTGCACTTTCCATCATCCAATTCAATAATGTATTTTCTTCCTGGGGTAGAGAGGGCATTACCTGAGTATCCACAGTATATCCAGTAGTTTTCCCTGAGTCAAATCCTTCTTCCAAATGTAGCTGCAGTTGACTATCATTGCTAGTTGAAATCCATAATTTGTTTTTCCCCCAATCTTGCAAAGCTTTTGCTTGCCACAGCCAAGGTCTCCCCAGAAGTAAAGGGTAGGAAGTCTCCTGTGGAAGTGCAATAACAACAAAATCCAACACAAAGTGGCAACCCTGTACTATCATCCGTACCTTTTTGATAATGCCAAGAGGCGCAACCCGATGTTGATATGCTAGTGTAACTGTGAATGGTGCCTTCTTGGTGGGGTTCAAATTCAGTTTCTTCATTGTAAAATCTGGCATCAAATTGATACCTGAGCCTCCATCTACGATCACACCTGTGAGAGCTTCATCCTTTATACAAACAGATAATCTTGAGCTTTGGTAGTCTGCTAAGGGTGCAGGTGGAAAATCAACCATGAAACCATCTATACTCGGTGATTGGATCAAGTGGGCAGAGTGTATAATCTTCAATAAGTCACTTCTTATTTTCGAATCCATCCTTATAAGTTCGTACAGACTAATCTTGTGATGAATGCCCTTCAAAACCTGCTCAATGTTTATCTCATGTGTGTCTGCTTGCAGATCTGTTGGTTGGTCCCTTAATGAAGTAGCCATCCTTTCATAAGCTTCTTCAATTTCTGCTTGATCCTTCCATCCACCCTTCTTTTCCTCTTCTTTATCCTGGAAACTTTGTTGTTCCTCTCTACCGATTGTTGCTGCTTGTCTGGCTCTAGTCATCATGGCCATTACAGAGGATGAAACAGCGTAAGTCTGAGTGGTCATACCTTCTTCTTGTGGTGAGACTGTAATCATGTGGATTGGAGCCGGGCGACTTCTTGGGCAGTCTTTGGTATAGTGATCCTTGGCCTCTGGACAATGTTGACAAGGAGGTGCATCCTCTGGAAGGGAACACCTATTCTGCGTATGGCCATACTCACCACAGCGATAATACATCAATGGTCTATTATATCTAGGCTTTGTAGTACGATTTTCCTCTCTACTAGGCACATTTGAAGTACTAGCATAATATGCATCCAAAGCTTGAGGGTTACCCCGTTGTTGTGTACCCTTCAGGTAGTAACAGTCTCTAGCTTCATGACCATCCTTCCCACAAAATTGACAGCTTACCTTGTTAGGGCAATTGGCATTGGAATGTCCATTGTTGTTACATTTTGTACACCAAATCTGCCTTCTTATATCTTGCGTGGTCCACAAATCCTCTAACTCATGGCGAAGTTGGGTTACTTCGTCGTCAGTGCGATGTAGTGGTGGCAAGACCTTCTATTCTTGTCGATTTTGTTGCATTCTTAATGCCTCTAGCTCCTTCCTTAGTTGCTCAATAGGGTCTAGTTTTGCGGCATAATTTGTTTGTGTGTCCCCTTCAAAATGTTGCCGACCTTCTTCAATGCGCAATGCTACTGCAACAAAATCATTGAGGGTGGCATCCAATCTAAGAGACTCACGTAACTTCTGTTGAGATGATCTGGGTAAAGCTTTTTCTATCCATTTTTTAACCAAGAAATCACCTGGAGCATGTAGAAGACGTGCTACAAGTGCTTTTGTCCTAGTGTGAAGTTCATGGAAGGATTCACCTTGTCTTAGCCTTAAATTCTCTAGCTGATCCAAAGCTCTTTCGGAGGAGTCACTTGGCCGAAATGTCTGTGAGAACGTCGTCTTTAAAGCCTCCCATGTAACGAAATGGCCATCCATATATTGACTGGACCATTTGTCTGCAAGACCTTCCAGTGTGGATGGGAAGAGTGCTAGCATTGCATCTTCTCTATTCTGCAGACCTCGTCCATGGCATAAGGAGATAAATCTCCTCACATGATCATCAGCATCCTCATATGCTTGTCCCTTGAAGGTAGGGAACTTGATGTTGAGTCTGGAGAGTAAATGAGAAAGGTCTTCCATTTGTACTGGTGTTTCTTCTGACGTATCTGAGGAGAAGTCTAAGATTCTCCTATACTTCTCTTTTGATAATGGTGTCGCACCCAAATCAATAGATAAATTCCAAGAGGGCAGAGGGGAGGTAGACTCACTAGTCGAGGTTATAGTTGACTTGTTAAGGCTCCTTCATACACGAAGAGGCTCCTTATCTGCTCGCGTATGGGTCATGTAATGTACCTACCTACGAATACAATAGGGCAAAAATACCGAACAAAGGACTATTTTCTATCCTCAGGGCCTCTCACAGAAATGCAAGTGTCCCACCGTGTGTGCCAAACTATAGAGGAGGTACTGGGATATCCACTTCCAACAATATCAAATTGTATACATTTCCAGTACTCCGTCTACCAAGGGGGGGTTCTCCTTAGGGAAGTATACCCTGTGACATTCCTATGTGCAGGTACCTTTACTGACAACAGAGAAATCAATAGAAGTGAAAATGTACGGTTGTAGAGAAAGGATCAATAACAAGAGCTCTTGAGAGAGGAAATCACTTCGTAACTTTGAAAATGATTACTGAGAGCTACAATACTACAAAAAGATATAACAGTGGGCGATGCACGCCAATGACTAGATTCAAGCCACTCAATCACCCTGTAATGCTAATCATCAACTCCATCGGATTGCCCATGCTCTGTATACTCATCACAGAGTGACCTCCAACAG
>CM035406.1:164993480-165008480 GCA_020310875.1 Ceratopteris richardii
AAATGTGGTACTCTTGGCTTATGCATAAATTGGCTAAGTACACTAACACCATATGAGATATCAATCCTGGTTAAGGTAGCATAATTAAGACTACCTACCAAACTTTGGTAAACCTGTAATATCCTTAAGCTCTTCTCCTTCATGTGCACTAAGTTTGTGGTTGAGAATTTTGAGATCTTAGCTTCCTGCAAATTAAACTTCTTGACCATGTCCTGAATGTACTTCTTCTGAGTAATAAATATACCTGAATTTGTGTAGACCAATTCAAGTCCTAGGAAGTACTTCAATAATCCAAGATCATTGATCTTGAATTCCTTCATCATTTGACCTTTGATATCTCTTATCCCATTCACATCATTACCTGTAATAATGATGTCATCAACATAGACACACAAGTATATTACCTCTGAATTGTTCTTCTTTATAAACAATGAAGTATCTGCTTTACTCATCACAATCCTTGATCCAAGAGATAGGTTGTCAATCTGTAATTCCATGCTCTAGGTGCCTGCTTCAATCCATACAGAGCCTTCTTCAATTTACAAACATGATTTACCTTATTGGGATCCTCATAGCCAGGTGGTTGTGACATGTAGACCTCTTCAGATATCCATCCATTTAAGAATGCATTCTTCACATCCAATTGGTACATGTTCCAATTCTTGGATGCAGCTACACTCACCATAATTCTGATAGTTGGCATCTTGGCCACAGGAGAAAATGTCTCCTCATAATCAATGCCTTGGGTTTGTGCAAAACCCTTGGCTACCAACCTAGCTTTATACCTGTTATTGTACCATCTGAGTTCCTCTTGAGTTTGTAGATCCATCTGGATCCTATAACTTTCATGGAGTCCTTCTTGGGTACCAAGTCCCAAGTATCACTCTCCTTGAGAGCCTCCATTTCTTCATCCATTGCTTCCTTCCATTCTGGTTTAGTAATTGCTTCTTCATAGGTACCTGGTTCTTCATTCAAGATATCCTTTGCAAGATATACAGAGTGCTTGGTTACAAGTGAAGTATCATACCCATACCTAATTGGTTTCTTCTTTTCTCTTTGAGATCTCCTCATAGCTTGAGTTGAGGATTCTGGATTGTCTTCAAGTTGCTTCATCTTCATCTTCCCTTTGGATTTCCAAGCCTTGAACTCTTCAATGTTGATGGTGTCTTCATCATCTGAGCTTGTGTCCTCCTTCTGAGTTGGTTCTTGCCTGACAAGCTTTGGAAAGTCTTCTTCCATATCATAAGGTAGGTTAACTTTCCTGCACTCATTTTCATACATGAATCATTTTCATCAAAGATGACATCTCTGCTTACCTTGAAGCCTTTGTTTGAGGGGTTATAGAACCTGTATCCTTTCTGATTCAAATCATAACCAATAAAGATACACTTTTCAGCCTTAGGGTCTAGCTTTCCCCTTACCTGTGAGGGAATATGCACATATGCAACACACCCAAAGATCTTGCAATGATCCAGAGATGGTCTCTTACCATGCCAAGCCTCATAGGGTGTCATTCCATCAAGTGTCTTTGATGGCAACCTGTTAATTAAATATGTGGCAGTAGATACACTTTTTGCCCAAAGATAATTTGGTAGTTTTTTTCTCATTAAGCATAGACCTAGCTGTCTCCACAATGAGTCTATTCCTTCTTTCAGCTACCCCATTTTGTTCAGGTGAGTACCTTGTGGTAATCTCCCTCTTGATGCCTCTTTCCTGCAAGAATTCTTCAAAATCATTTGAGAAGTATTCTCCACCACCTTCAGACCTTAACCTCTTCAAATGTCTACCTGTTTGATTCTCAACTAATGCAAGATACCTTTTGAAACAATTAAATACTTCATCTTTATGTTTTCATGAAGTACAAGAAAGTCCATCTGCTATAATCATCTATAAAGGACACATAGTACCTTGATCCAGATATGGATGGCTCCTTGCTTGGTCCCCAAACATTTGTATGCACCAATTCCAAGTAGTCTTCATGCATAAAACCTTTCTTAGTATAGGGCAATCTGTGTGACTTACCAAACTGACAAGCCCCACACTTGTATATCATAATGTTGCTTGGATACATTAGGTATCCCAAGCACACATTGATCTCTACTCATTTGCTTTATGGTCCTCTCTCCAATGTGACCCAATCTCTTGTGCCACATCTCCAATTCTGATAGGGTTTGGTCCTTATAGTTGTACAAGGCAATATTCTTAGTATCTTCAAGTTCAAAGGTAAACAATCTACCTGACTTCTCTCCCTTGGCTATCCTTCTGAATCCATGTCTTGGATCCTCCACATATGCACCATGTTGAGTGAACCTGACCTGTAGACCTTTTTTCAACAATCTGACCTACACTCATCAGATTCTTGGTGATTGTTGGAACATATAATACTCTGCTTAGTAAATTCTGATTACCATCACTTGTTTTGACATTGCCTACTTTAACCACTGAGTGTTTAGTGTCATCACCTGTCTGCACTTGGTGCTTGCCTTTAGGTTCTTCCAAATCAGAGAGTAAGGCAACATTCCCAGCTACATGGTTAGAGCAACCTGAATCAATATAGAACAAATGATCATCATTGATACCTGATTTAGATGTCATGTTCATAATCAACAAGGAATCATCTTGATCCTCTGCATAATTGTTGTAATCCTTCCTGTTTCTATATCCACCTTGATAATTGCCATTGTGATTGTAGCTATTGTTGTTGTAATTATTGTTGTAGCCATGGTAGCTTTGAGATTGATTGAATCTGCCTCTGCCTTGGGAATATCCTCCTCTTTGGTGACCTCTTCCTCTTTGGTTCTTGTAGTTCTTGTAGCATTCATCTGTAGTATGGTTAGACAAGCCACAGATATGCATGGAGATTGATTATAGGGTCTCCCCCTACCTGACTTACCTCCTCTACCCCTACCTCTAGATGATCTACCTCTCCCTGCATAGTTTTGCTTGGGAGGTAGATCCTTCTTCATCAACCTTCTTACTTTTACCCTTATCTTTAGACTTCTTATCTGTATATAGGGCAGAGGGATTGTTACCTTTTGATTGCTCTCCATTCTTTGTGATCTTTGCTTCATGTGTAAAGAGTTGTCCAATCAGAGTTGTTAAATCAGGTGCTTGGATGTCCATGTACAAGTCCATTGCAGTGGTAAAGCTCTCCCACTTGTCATCTGCCTTTAGTCCATTGATCACTTGTCTAACTATTTGTTCTTCTTCAATTTCTTCTCCAACACTTGCAAGTTGATCTGCAATGTCTTTGACTTTGGTGACAAAATCTGAAACACATTGTTTTGATTGCTTCCTAAGAGTTGTAAACTCAATCCATAGCTGATTCTTTCTGGCCCTTGTGCTTGATGAAAAGTATGTTGACAAGGTTTCCCAAGTCTCTTGGGAAGTCTTACAGTTCCTTACATGAGGTAGAAGGAAATCAGAGATAGAGTTTAGAAGATATGACCTTGCCAAAGCATCTTTAGCACACCATTGGTTGAGCCTCTCATGTTCATCCTTTGTAGGTAGGCCTCTGGTTTTGAATGAGGGCAACTCCTCATCTCCTGATATGTATCCATACAAGCTTCTCCCTTGTAGATAGGTCTTCATTCTCAATGACCAAGCCTGGTAGTTATTTCTATCCAATTTGTCAATGAAGGAAGGGAAACCATCACCCATAATTACCTTATTTGCTCTGATACCACTGTTGGATGTGATGGCTGGGTACAATCAGAAGATCAAGTTGGTGCTGCTAGGACCTGCTTCACACCTGCCCTCTCTTCTATTCAGATATAGTTAGAAGACTCCTTGAGCTTCCAAATGACACCAAGAAACTATATATGTGCTTTACAAAATGATTGAGTAATGACCAAATCAAAACAGATGATTTTGAACCTTCACAACTCCAAAAAACTTTCTATTCCTGTAATGATACCTGCTCAGTCCTAAGCTCAGTGTGACCAGCACACTTGCAATTGGATTAATTCCTTTTGGGAGTATTAAATTAACTTAACAAGCTACTATTAGCAAGTTAAATCACTCCAATTAACAAACTATACACTGAACATGATCTTTAGCAAAATCTGAGACACCCCCGATTTTTTAGGAACTACTCAGAAAAATACCAGTGTCTGCCTCGACTGAGATTTCTCCCAATTGGCTGAATAGAATGACTTGAATTTTGTAGAGTTGTAGAATGCTTTGAGCTGGTTCCAATGAGCTTTGAATCATCCAATTGGTTCAGTAGATCTTGAGATATGCCCTGTTGAAGTTGACAGACTTGAAGATGGTCACACAGAGAAAAAACAGAGATAATGACAATGAGTATATGTATTGAATCTATCAAATGTACATTCCCATTGGCATGTAGAGTGATGCCCAATGGTACTCAGAGGTGTAGGCTCAATAGTAGCTCTCACACACTCAATGTATTGCTTGGAATTACCTCGGGAAATGAACCACATTGCCCGCGACTTTTTCATTGGCTTTTATAAGAGTTTGAAGAGAGTTTGAATTTCAAATTCAAAATGTAGGCTCCCTCAATTCTCTCATCTACTCACATGGAGATATTCTCTCCATTCATACCTTTCAAATTCCACGACTTTTGAAGGTTGGTAAGATTACATAAAGTCATATTGACTTTTACATGAAGTAAAATGTAACTAAGCATAGGCATGTGTTCCTATGGTCTTCCTTCAAATGAAGTCTTCAGGAATTACTCCAAGCTCTTGTAAAATCTTCAATGTTGATATCCAATGTTCTTCAAATCTTTATGTTGATTCTTCAAGGCACAAAACAAAGCCAAGTGTTAAGGCTTGTTTGCACCAACAGCTCCCCCTCAAGCCAAACACTTGCTTGAGTCTTCATCTTTAATCTTCAATGATGTCCTGTAATCCAATCATGGATTTAAACCTGCATAGCTTGCTCCCATCCAAGGCTTTTGTAAGCAAATCTGCACATTGTATATTAGTAGACACATATGATAATTGGATTTCCTTGCTAAGTAATTTCTCCCTCACATAGTGGTAATGGACCTCTATGTGTTTTGTCCTAGCATGATACACAGGATTAGCTGCTAGGTGAAGTGAACTTGTGTTATCACCAAATATGATAGGTGACCTTGTGTATAGGCCCAATTCTGAATATAGTAGCTTCAAACATATTGCTTCTTGAGTGGCATTGGCTAGCCCTCTGTACTCTGCCTCAGTAGATGATAGGGCTACTGTGGGTTGTTTCTTGGATGACCAAGAAATTGGTTTATCACCTGCAAAGCATATGTAACCAGATGTACTCCTCCTGTCATCCTTGCAACCTGCCCAATCTGCATCTGAGTATACCTTAATGTCAATGTCTGATGAGTATGGAAAATACAAACCATGATTTTGTGTTCCCTTTAGGTACTTTACTATCTTCTTGGCTGCCTCCAAATGTGGTACTCTTGGCTTATGCATAAATTGGCTAAGTACACTAACACCATATGAGATATCAATCCTGGTTAAGGTAGCATAATTAGACTACCTACCAAACTTTGGTAACCTGTAATATCCTTAAGCTCTTCTCCTTCATGTGCACTAAGTTTGTGGTTGAGAATGTTTGAGATCTTAGCTTCCTGCAAATTAAACTTCTTGACCATGTCCTGAATGTACTTCTTCTGAGTAATAAATATACCTGAATTTGTGTAGACCAATTCAAGTCCTAGGAAGTACTTCAATAATCCAAGATCATTGATCTTGAATTCCTTCATCATTTGACCTTTGGTATATCTTATCCCATTCACATCATTACCTGTAATAATGATGTCATCAACATAGACACACAAGTATATTACCTCTGAATTGTTCTTCTTTATAAACAATGAAGTATCTGCTTTACTCATCACAAATCCTTGATCCAAGAGATAGGTTGTCAATCTGTAATTCCATGCTCTAGGTGCCTGCTTCAATCCATACAGAGCCTTCTTCAATTTACAAACATGATTTACCTTATTGGGATCCTCATAGCCAGGTGGTTGTGACATGTAGACCTCTTCAGATATCCATCCATTTAAGAATGCATTCTTCACATCCAATTGGTACATGTTCCAATTCTTGGATGCAGCTACACTCACCATAATTCTGATAGTTGGCATCTTGGCCACAGGAGAAAATGTCTCCTCATAATCAATGCCTTGGGTTTGTGCAAAACCCTTGGCTACCAACCTAGCTTTATACCTGTTTATTGTACCATCTGAGTTCCTCTTGAGTTTGTAGATCCATCTGGATCCTATAACTTTCATGGAGTCCTTCTTGGGTACCAAGTCCCAAGTATCACTCTCCTTGAGAGCCTCCATTTCTTCATCCATTGCTTCCTTCCATTCTGGTTTAGTAATTGCTTCTTCATATGTACTTGGTTCTTCATTCAAGATATCCTTTGCAAGATATACAGAGTGCTTGGTTACAAGTGAAGTATCATACCCATACCTAATTGGTTTCTTCTTTTCTCTTTGAGATCTCCTCATAGCTTGAGTTGAGGATTCTGGATTGTCTTCAAGTTGCTTCATCTTCATCTTCCCTTTGGATTTCCAAGCCTTGAACTCTTCAATGTTGATGGTGTCTTCATCATCTGAGCTTGTGTCCTCCTTCTGAGTTGGTTCTTGCCTGACAAGCTTTGGAAAGTCTTCTTCCATATCATAAGGTAGGTTAACTTTCCTGCACTCATTTTCATACCATGAATCATTTTCATCAAAGATGACATCTCTGCTTACCTTGAAGCCTTTGTTTGAGGGGTTATAGAACCTGTATCCTTTCTGATTCAAATCATAACCAATAAAGATACACTTTTCAGCCTTAGGGTCTAGCTTTCCCCTTACCTGTGAGGGAATATGCACATATGCAACACACCCAAAGATCTTGCAATGATCCAGAGATGGTCTCTTACCATGCCAAGCCTCATAGGGTGTCATTCCATCAAGTGTCTTTGATGGCAACCTGTTAATTAAATATGTGGCAGTAGATACACTTTCTGCCCAAAGATAATTTGGTAGTTTTTTCTCATTAAGCATAGACCTAGCTGTCTCCACAATGAGTCTATTCCTTCTTTCAGCTACCCCATTTTGTTCAGGTGAGTACCTTGTGGTAATCTCCCTCTTGATGCCTCTTTCCTGCAAGAATTCTTCAAAATCATTTGAGAAGTATTCTCCACCACCATCAGACCTTAACCTCTTCAAATGTCTACCTGTTTGATTCTCAACTAATGCAAGATACCTTTTGAAACAATTAAATACTTCATCTTTATGTTTCATGAAGTACAAGACAATCCATCTGCTATAATCATCTATAAAGGACACATAGTACCTTGATCCAGATATGGATGGCTCCTTGCTTGGTCCCCAAACATCTGTATGCACCAATTCCAAGTAGTCTTCATGCATAAAACCTTTCTTAGTATAGGGCAATCTGTGTGACTTACCAAACTGACAAGCCCCACACTTGTATATCATATGTTGCTTGGATACATTAGGTATCCCAAGCACACATTGATCTCTACTCATTTGCTTTATGGTCCTCTCTCCAATGTGACCCAATCTCTTGTGCCACATCTCCAATTCTGATAGGGTTTGGTCCTTATAGTTGTACAAGGCAATATTCTTAGTATCTTCAAGTTCAAAGGTAAACAATCTACCTGACTTCTCTCCCTTGGCTATCCTTCTGAATCCATGTCTTGGATCCTCCACATATGCACCATGTTGAGTGAACCTGACCTGTAGACCTTTTTCAACAATCTGACCTACACTCATCAGATTCTTGGTGATTGTTGGAACATACAATACTCTGCTTAGTAAATTCTGATTACCATCACTTGTTTTGACACTGCCTACTTTAACCACTGAGTGTTTAGTGTCATCACCTGTCTGCACTTGGTGCTTGCCTTTAGGTTCTTCCAAATCAGAGAGTAAGGCAACATTCCCAGCTACATGGTTAGAGCAACCTGAATCAATATAGAACAAATGATCATCATTGATACCTGATTTAGATGTCATGTTCATAATCAACAAGGAATCATCTTGATCCTCTGCATAATTGTTGTAATCCTTCCTGTTTCTATATCCACCTTGATAATTGCCATTGTGATTGTAGCTATTGTTGTTGTAATTATTGTTGTAGCCATGGTAGCTTTGAGATTGATTGAATCTGCCTCTGCCTTGGGAATATCCTCCTCTTTGGTGACCCTCTTCCTCTTTGGTTCTTGTAGTTCTTGTAGCATTCATCTGTAGTATGGTTAGACAAGCCACAGATATTGCATGGAGATTGATTATAGGGTCTCCCCCTACCTGACTTACCTCCTCTACCCCTACCTCTAGATGATCTACCTCTCCCTGCATAGTTTGCTTGGGAGGTAGATCCTTCTTCATCAACCTTCTTACTTTTACCCTTATCTTTAGACTTCTTATCTGTATATAGGGCAGAGGGATTGTTACCTTTTGATTGCTCTCCATTCTTTGTGATCTTTGCTTCATGTGTAAAGAGTTGTCCAATCAGAGTTGTTAAATCAGGTGCTTGGATGTCCATGTACAAGTCCATTGCAGTGGTAAAGCTCTCCCACTTGTCATCTGCCTTTAGTCCATTGATCACTTGTCTAACTATTTGTTCTTCTTCAATTTCTTCTCCAACACTTGCAAGTTGATCTGCAATGTCTTTGACTTTGGTGACAAAATCTGAAACACATTGTTTTGATTGCTTCCTAAGAGTTGTAAACTCAATCCATAGCTGATTCTTTCTGGCCCTTGTGCTTGATGAAAAGTATGTTGACAAGGTTTCCCAAGTCTCTTGGGAAGTCTTACAGTTCCTTACATGAGGTAGAAGGAAATCAGAGATAGAGTTTAGAAGATATGACCTTGCCAAAGCATCTTTAGCACACCATTGGTTGAGCCTCTCATGTTCATCCTTTGTAGGTAGGCCTCTGGTTTTGAATGAGGGCAACTCCTCATCTCCTGATATGTATCCATACAAGCTTCTCCCTTGTAGATAGGTCTTCATTCTCAATGACCAAGCCTGGTAGTTATTTCTATCCAATTTGTCAATGAAGGAAGGGAAACCATCACCCATAATTACCTTATTTGCTCTGATACCACTGTTGGATGTGATGGCTGGGTACAATCAGAAGATCAAGTTGGTGCTGCTAGACCTGCTTCACACCTGCCCTCTCTTCTATTCAGATATAGTTAGAAGACTCCTTGAGCTTCCAAATGACACCAAGAAACTATATATGTGCTTTACAAAATGATTGAGTAATGACCAAATCAAAACAGATGATTTTGAACCTTCACAACTCCAAAAAACTTTCTATTCCTGTAATGATACCTGCTCAGTCCTAAGCTCAGTGTGACCAGCACACTTGCAATTGGATTAATTCCTTTTGGGAGTATTAAATTAACTTAACAAGCTACTATTAGCAAGTTAAATCACTCCAATTAACAAACTATACACTGAACATGATCTTTAGCAAAATCTGAGACACCCCCGATTTTTTAGGAACTACTCAGAAAAATACCAGTGTCTGCCTCGACTGAGATTTCTCCCAATTGGCTGAATAGAATGACTTGAAATTTTGTAGAGTTGTAGAATGCTTTGAGCTGGTTCCAATGAGCTTTGAATCATCCAATTTGGTTCAGTAGATCTTGAGATATGCCCTGTTGAAGTTGACAGACTTGAAGATGGTCACACAGAGAAAAAACAGAGATAATGACAATGAGTATATGTATTGAATCTATCAAATGTACATTCCCATTGGCATGTAGAGTGATGCCCAATGGTACTCAGAGGTGTAGGCTCAATAGTAGCTCTCACACACTCAATGTATTGCTTGGAATTACCTCGGGAAATGAACCACATTGCCCGCGACTTTTTCATTGGCTTTTATAAGAGTTTGAAGAGAGTTTGAATTTCAAATTCAAAATGTAGGCTCCCTCAATTCTCTCATCTACTCACATGGAGATATTCTCTCCATTCATACCTTTCAAATTCCACGACTTTTGAAGGTTGGTAAGATTACATAAAGTCATATTGACTTTTACATGAAGTAAAATGTAACTAAGCATAGGCATGTGTTCCTATGGTCTTCCTTCAAATGAAGTCTTCAGGAATTACTCCAAGCTCTTGTAAAATCTTCAATGTTGATATCCAATGTTCTTCAAATCTTTATGTTGCTTCTTCAAGGCACAAAACAAAGCCAAGTGTTAAGGCTTGTTTGCACCAACAGCTCCCCCTCAAGCCAAACACTTGCTTGAGTCTTCATCTTTAATCTTCAATGATGTCCTGTAATCCAATCATGGATTTAAACCTGCATAGCTTGCTCCCATCCAAGGCTTTTGTAAGCAAATCTGCACATTGTATATTAGTAGACACATATGATAATTGGATTTCCTTGCTAAGTAATTTCTCCCTCACATAGTGGTAATGGACCTCTATGTGTTTTGTCCTAGCATGATACACAGGATTAGCTGCTAGGTGAAGTGAACTTGTGTTATCACCAAATATGATAGGTGACCTTGTGTATAGGCCCAATTCTGAATATAGTAGCTTCAAACATATTGCTTCTTGAGTGGCATTGGCTAGCCCTCTGTACTCTGCCTCAGTAGATGATAGGGCTACTGTGGGTTGTTTCTTGGATGACCAAGAAATTGGTTTATCACCTGCAAAGCATATGTAACCAGATGTACTCCTCCTGTCATCCTTGCAACCTGCCCAATCTGCATCTGAGTATACCTTAATGTCAATGTCTGATGAGTATGGAAAATACAAACCATGATTTTGTGTTCCCTTTAGGTACTTTACTATCTTCTTGGCTGCCTCCAAATGTGGTACTCTTGGCTTATGCATAAATTGGCTAAGTACACTAACACCATATGAGATATCAATCCTGGTTAAGGTAGCATAATTAAGACTACCTACCAAACTTTGGTAACCTGTAATATCCTTAAGCTCTTCTCCTTCATGTGCACTAAGTTTGTGGTTGAGAATGTTTGAGATCTTAGCTTCCTGCAAATTAAACTTCTTGACCATGTCCTGAATGTACTTCTTCTGAGTAATAAATATACCTGAATTTGTGTAGACCAATTCAAGTCCTAGGAAGTACTTCAATAATCCAAGATCATTGATCTTGAATTCCTTCATCATTTGACCTTTGGTATATCTTATCCCATTCACATCATTACCTGTAATAATGATGTCATCAACATAGACACACAAGTATATTACCTCTGAATTGTTCTTCTTTATAAACAATGAAGTATCTGCTTTACTCATCACAAATCCTTGATCCAAGAGATAGGTTGTCAATCTGTAATTCCATGCTCTAGGTGCCTGCTTCAATCCATACAGAGCCTTCTTCAATTTACAAACATGATTTACCTTATTGGGATCCTCATAGCCAGGTGGTTGTGACATGTAGACCTCTTCAGATATCCATCCATTTAAGAATGCATTCTTCACATCCAATTGGTACATGTTCCAATTCTTGGATGCAGCTACACTCACCATAATTCTGATAGTTGGCATCTTGGCCACAGGAGAAAATGTCTCCTCATAATCAATGCCTTGGGTTTGTGCAAAACCCTTGGCTACCAACCTAGCTTTATACCTGTTTATTGTACCATCTGAGTTCCTCTTGAGTTTGTAGATCCATCTGGATCCTATAACTTTCATGGAGTCCTTCTTGGGTACCAAGTCCCAAGTATCACTCTCCTTGAGAGCCTCCATTTCTTCATCCATTGCTTCCTTCCATTCTGGTTTAGTAATTGCTTCTTCATATGTACTTGGTTCTTCATTCAAGATATCCTTTGCAAGATATACAGAGTGCTTGGTTACAAGTGAAGTATCATACCCATACCTAATTGGTTTCTTCTTTTCTCTTTGAGATCTCCTCATAGCTTGAGTTGAGGATTCTGGATTGTCTTCAAGTTGCTTCATCTTCATCTTCCCTTTGGATTTCCAAGCCTTGAACTCTTCAATGTTGATGGTGTCTTCATCATCTGAGCTTGTGTCCTCCTTCTGAGTTGGTTCTTGCCTGACAAGCTTTGGAAAGTCTTCTTCCATATCATAAGGTAGGTTAACTTTCCTGCACTCATTTTCATACCATGAATCATTTTCATCAAAGATGACATCTCTGCTTACCTTGAAGCCTTTGTTTGAGGGGTTATAGAACCTGTATCCTTTCTGATTCAAATCATAACCAATAAAGATACACTTTTCAGCCTTAGGGTCTAGCTTTCCCCTTACCTGTGAGGGAATATGCACATATGCAACACACCCAAAGATCTTGCAATGATCCAGAGATGGTCTCTTACCATGCCAAGCCTCATAGGGTGTCATTCCATCAAGTGTCTTTGATGGCAACCTGTTAATTAAATATGTGGCAGTAGATACACTTTCTGCCCAAAGATAATTTGGTAGTTTTTTCTCATTAAGCATAGACCTAGCTGTCTCCACAATGAGTCTATTCCTTCTTTCAGCTACCCCATTTTGTTCAGGTGAGTACCTTGTGGTAATCTCCCTCTTGATGCCTCTTTCCTGCAAGAATTCTTCAAAATCATTTGAGAAGTATTCTCCACCACCATCAGACCTTAACCTCTTCAAATGTCTACCTGTTTGATTCTCAACTAATGCAAGATACCTTTTGAAACAATTAAATACTTCATCTTTATGTTTCATGAAGTACAAGACAATCCATCTGCTATAATCATCTATAAAGGACACATAGTACCTTGATCCAGATATGGATGGCTCCTTGCTTGGTCCCCAAACATCTGTATGCACCAATTCCAAGTAGTCTTCATGCATAAAACCTTTCTTAGTATAGGGCAATCTGTGTGACTTACCAAACTGACAAGCCCCACACTTGTATATCATATGTTGCTTGGATACATTAGGTATCCCAAGCACACATTGATCTCTACTCATTTGCTTTATGGTCCTCTCTCCAATGTGACCCAATCTCTTGTGCCACATCTCCAATTCTGATAGGGTTTGGTCCTTATAGTTGTACAAGGCAATATTCTTAGTATCTTCAAGTTCAAAGGTAAACAATCTACCTGACTTCTCTCCCTTGGCTATCCTTCTGAATCCATGTCTTGGATCCTCCACATATGCACCATGTTGAGTGAACCTGACCTGTAGACCTTTTTCAACAATCTGACCTACACTCATCAGATTCTTGGTGATTGTTGGAACATACAATACTCTGCTTAGTAAATTCTGATTACCATCACTTGTTTTGACACTGCCTACTTTAACCACTGAGTGTTTAGTGTCATCACCTGTCTGCACTTGGTGCTTGCCTTTAGGTTCTTCCAAATCAGAGAGTAAGGCAACATTCCCAGCTACATGGTTAGAGCAACCTGAATCAATATAGAACAAATGATCATCATTGATACCTGATTTAGATGTCATGTTCATAATCAACAAGGAATCATCTTGATCCTCTGCATAATTGTTGTAATCCTTCCTATTTCTATATCCACCTTGATAATTGCCATTGTGATTGTAGCTATTGTTGTTGTAATTATTGTTGTAGCCATGGTAGCTTTGAGATTGATTGAATCTGCCTCTGCCTTGGGAATATCCTCCTCTTTGGTGACCTCTTCCTCTTTGGTTCTTGTAGTTCTTGTAGCATTCATCTGTAGTATGGTTAGACAAGCCGCAGATATTGCATGGAGATTGATTATAGGGTCTCCCCCTACCTGACTTACCTCCTCTGCCCCTACCTCTAGATGATCTACCTCTCCCTGCATAGTTTGCTTGGGAGGTAGATCCTTCTTCATCAACCTTCTTTCTTTTACCCTTATCTTTAGACTTCTTATCTGTATATAGGGCAGAGGGATTGTTACCTTTTGATTGCTCTCCATTCTTTGTGATCTTTGCTTCATGTGTAAAGAGTTGTCCAATCAGAGTTGTTAAATCAGGTGCTTGGATGTCCATGTACAAGTCCATTGCAGTGGTAAAGCTCTCCCACTTGTCATCTGCCTTTAGTCCATTGATCACTTGTCTAACTATTTGTTCTTCTTCAATTTCTTCTCCAACACTTGCAAGTTGATCTGCAATGTCTTTGACTTTGGTGATAAAATCTGAAACACATTGTTTTGATTGCTTCCTAAGAGTTGTAAACTCAATCCATAGCTGATTCTTTCTGGCCCTTGTGCTTGATGAAAAGTATGTTGACAAGGTTTCCCAAGTCTCTTGGGAAGTCTTACAGTTCCTTACATGAGGTAGAAGGAAATCAGAGATAGAGTTTAGAAGATATGACCTTGCCAAAGCATCTTTAGCACACCATTGGTTGAGCCTCTCATGTTCATCCTTTGTAGGTAGGCCTCTGGTTTTGAATGAGGGCAACTCCTCATCTCCTGATATGTATCCATACAAGCTTCTCCCTTGTAGATAGGTCTTCATTCTCAATGACCAAGCCTGGTAGTTATTTCTATCCAATTTGTCAATGAAGGAAGGGAAACCATCACCCATAATTACCTTATTTGCTCTGATACCACTGTTGGATGTGATGGCTGGGTACAATCAGAAGATCAAGTTGGTGCTGCTAGACCTGCTTCACACCTGCCCTCTCTTCTATTCAGATATAGTTAGAAGACTCCTTGAGCTTCCAAATGACACCAAGAAACTATATATGTGCTTTACAAAATGATTGAGTAATGACCAAATCAAAACAGATGATTTTGAACCTTCACAACTCCAAAAACTTTCTATTCCTGTAATGATACCTGCTCAGTCCTAAGCTCAGTGTGACCAGCACACTTGCAATTGGATTAATTCCTTCTGGGAGTATTAAATTAACTATAGATAGATAGATAGATAGATAGATAGATAGATAGATAGATAGATAGATAGATAGATGGATAGATAGATAGATAGATAGATAGATAGATAGATAGATAGATAGATAGATAGATAGATAGATAGATAGATAGATAGATAGATAGATAGATAGATAGATAGATAGATAGATAGATAGATAGATAGATAGATAGATAGATAG
>CM035406.1:165018480-165020980 GCA_020310875.1 Ceratopteris richardii
AACCCTGCAATCTTCCATTTTAAATTTGGTTAGCAAATTTTTAAGATACCTTTCTTGGGTCACATATACTCCATGTTGAGTATAAGAGATCTCCATTCCCAAGAAGAATGATAGGTTCCCCAAATCACTGATTTTGAACTCTTTCTCCATCTGCTTCTTGATCATTTGTATTCCCTTATCATCTGTTCCTGTAAGTATTATGTCATCAACATAAATACACACATAAATGAATCCATTTTCACTTGCTTTGACTAGCAAGCTACTATCTGCCTTTGATGCTTGAAATCCAAGATCATTCAAGAATTTTACAAGCCTATAATTCCAAGCCCTTGGGGCTTGCTTCAACCCATACAAAGCTCTCTTGAGCTTACATACATAATTTGGACTCACTTGATCTTTGAACCCATCTGGTTGCTCCATGTAGACTTCATCTGAAATGTAACCATTCAAGAAAGCATTTTTAACATCTAATTGAGACAACTTCCAACCTTTACAAGCAGCAATTGCAATGAGTGTCCTGATGGTTGTCATTTTTGCCACAGGACTATAAGTCTCATCATAGTCCACTCCATATGTCTGTGCATACCCTTTCACAACAAGTCTAGCTTTGTACCTAGACACACTTCCATCTGCAAATCTCTTTGTTTTGTAAACCCACTTACATCCAATAATCTTCTGACTATTAGGTTTAGGAACCAAATCCCATGTTTGATTCTCTATCAATGCATCATACTCCTCTTGCATAGCATCTTCCCAATTCTTCTTCCCTTTGGCCTCTTCATATGTAGAAGGGTCTTCATCTGCTTTTACCAAATAAGCATAATCTTTAGTAGTCAAGAATGAAGTGTCATAGCTATACCTTGTAGGTTGCCATTTGTGTCTAGATGATCTCCTAACTTCTGCACTTCTTGAGGTCTCTGGTTCATCACATTCTGGATCAAACCTTGGCCTCTCTTCAACTTCAATCTGCACTTCATTACTTTCACTTTCATCAAGTAATTGAAGCTTTGCTTTACCTTTCCTTTGTTCCACTACTTCTTCATCATCTGCATGTTCATTATATTTACCTGCATACCAAGTACCTTGCTCATCAAATGTAACATCCTTGGATACAATAAATTGCTTTGTGGATGGACTCCACAACCTGTATCCCATTTGCTTATCATCATAACCAATAAATACATACTTCTCTGCCTTGAGCTCCAACTTATGCCTCAATTGAGATGGCACATATGCATATGCCAAGCATCCAAATATTCTGCAATGATCCAAGGTAGGTTTCTTACCCCACCAAGCTTCATATGGTGTCATACCCTGCAAAGCTTTACAAGGCAATCTATTAACCAAATATGTAGCTGTATTAACAGCCTCAGCCCACAAATAATTTGGGCAATTCTTCTCTTTCATCATGGACCTTGCAAACTCAACAAGAGTCCTATTTCTTCTTTCTGCTACCCCATTTTGTTGAGGAGAGTACCTGCAAGTAACTTCTCTCTTTATACCTGCATTCCACAAATAATCATTGAACTCATTTGAAAAATACTCTCCCCCTCCATCTGACCTTAGTCTCTTCAATTTTTGACCTGTAATCCTTTCTGCATATGCATGATAGTGTTTAAATGTATTAAACACTTCTGATTTTTCCTTAATCACATAAATTATGATCCACCTGGTAGCATCATCAACATATATGACATAATATCTTGAACCATTTATACTAAAGTCCTTTGAAGGACCCCACACATCTGTATGCACTAATTCAAGTCTTTCTGAATACATAAACCCATGCTTGGAATAGGATTGCTTATGAGCCTTACCTAATTGACATGCCTCACATCTGTATGTCATGTGTTGACCTGCAATGTTAGGCATTCCAAGCACTGAATCATTGTTAATCATTTCTTTGATACCTCTTTCATTAAAGTGTCCAAGTCTTTTGTGCCAAAGATCTAATTCTGACACCTTCTGCTCTCCATATGTGAACATAGCATGTCCAACATTTCCTTGTACCTTCAATGTGAAAAGCCTTCCTTCTTTCTTTCCTGCAATAACTTGTTTATACCCTTGACTAGGGTCTTCAACATAAACTCCATCATTGGTGAACCTTACCTCATATCCTTTTTCCACAATTTGACCTACACTGATCAAATTCTTTGGAATTGTGGGAACATAAAGTACCTTACTCAGAAGAGTGCTCCCATCCTTAGCTTTGACTGAACCAATTGACTTTACCTTATGCTTTGTATTATCACCTGTCTGAACTGTATGATTAATTGCATTATGATCTAGGTCAGTCATCAAAGCAATATTTCCACTTAAATGATTACTACATCCTGAATCAATATAGAACACTCTCATGTCCTCATGTGAGGTTTCACATGTATTCATAATGAGAGTCGAATCCTCCTTTTGATCTGATGCATAGTTATAGTAGGTGTTATTATAGGATTGATTTTGGAAGTTTCTTCCACCACCTCTTCCAAAAGAATTCCTACCACCT
>CM035406.1:165043480-165045980 GCA_020310875.1 Ceratopteris richardii
TGCCTCAGTAGATGATAGGGCTACTGTGGGTTGTTTCTTGGATGACCAGGAAATTGGTTTATCACCTGCAAAGCATATGTAACCAGATGTACTCCTCCTGTCATCCTTGCAACCTGCCCAATCTGCATCTGAGTATACCTTGATATCAATGTCTGATGAATATGGAAAATATAGACCATGATTTTGTGTTCCCTTTAGATACTTTACTATCTTCTTAGCTGCCTCCAAATGTGGTACTCTTGGCTTATGCATAAATTGGCTAAGTACACTAACACCATATGATATATCAATTCTGGTTAAGGTAGCATAATTAAGACTACCTACCAAACTTTGGTAACCTGTAATATCCTTGAGTTCTTCTCCTTCATGTGCACTGAGTTTGTGGTTGACCTCCATAGGAATGTTTGAGACTTTAGCTTCCTGCAAATTAAACTTCTTGACCATGTCCTGAATGTACTTCTTCTGAGTAATAAAGATACCTGAATTTGTGTAGACCAATTCAAGTCCTAGGAAGTACTTCAATAATCCAAGATCATTGATCTTGAATTCCTTCATCATTTGACCTTTGATGTGTCTAATTCTTGAACATCATTTCCTGTAACAATGATGTCATCAACATAGACACACAAGTATATTACCTCTGAATTGTTCTTCTTTATAAACAATGAAGTATCTGCTTTACTCATCACAAATCCTTGATCAAAGAGATAGGTTGTCAACCTATAGTTCCATGCTCTAGGTGCCTGCTTCAATCCATACAGAGCCTTCTTCAATTTACAAACATGATTTACCTTATTGGGATCTTCATAGCCAGGTGGTTGTGACATGTAGACCTCTTCAGATATCCATCCATTCAAGAATGCATTCTTTACATCCAATTGGTACATGTTCCAATTCTTGGATGCAGCTACACTCACCATAATTCTGATAGTTGGCATCTTTGCCACAGGAGAAAATGTCTCCTCATAATCAATGCCTTGGGTTTGTGCAAAACCCTTGGCTACCAACCTAGCTTTATACCTGCTTATTGTACCATCTGAGTTTCTCTTGAGTTTGTAGATCCATCTGGATCCTATAACTTTCATGGAGTCCTTCTTGGGTACCAAGTCCCAAGTATCACTCTCCTTGAGAGCCTCCATTTCTTCATCCATTGCTTCCTTCCATTCTGGTTTAGTAATTGCTTCTTCAAATGTACCTGGTTCTTCATTCAAGAGATCCTTTGCAAGATATACAGAGTGCTTGGTTACAAGTGAAGTATCATACCCATACCTAATTGGTTTCTTCTTCTCTCTTGAAGATCTCCTCATAGCTTGAGTTGAGGATTCTGGATTGTCTTCAAGTTGCTTCATCTTCATCTTCCCTTTGGATTTCCAAGCTTTGAATTCTTCAATGTTGATGGTGTCTTCATCATCTGAACTTGTGTCCTCCTTCTGAGTTAGTTCTTGCCTGACAAGCTTTGGAAAGTCTTCTTCCATATCATAAGGTAGGCTAACTTTCCTGCACTCATTATCATACCATGAATCATTTTCATCAAAGATTACATCTCTGCTTACCTTGAAGCCTTTGTTTGAGGGGTTATAGAACCTGTATCCTTTCTGATTCAAATCATAACCAATAAAGATACACTTTTCAGCCTTAGGGTCTAGCTTTCCCCTTACCTGTGAGGGAATATGCACATATGCAACACACCCAAAGATCTTGCAATGATCCAGAGATGGTCTCTTACCATGCCAAGCCTCATAGGGTGTCATTCCATCAAGTGTCTTTGATGGCAACCTGTTGATTAAGTATGTGGCAGTAGATACACTCTCTGCCCAAAGATAATTTGGTAGTTTTTTCTCATTAAGCATAGACCTAGCTGTCTCTACAATGAGTCTATTCCTCCTTTCAGCTACCCCATTTTGTTCAGGTGAGTACCTTGTGGTAATCTCCCTCTTGATGCCTCTTTCCTGCAAGAAATCTTCAAAGTCATTGGAGAAGTATTCTCCACCACCATCTGACCTTAGCCTCTTCAAATGTCTACCTGTTTGGTTTTCAACTAATGCAAGATACCTTTTGAAACAATTAAATACTTCATCTTTATGTTTCATGAAGTACAAGACAGTCCATCTGCTATAGTCATCAATAAAAGATACATAGTACCTAGATCCAGATATGGATGGCTCCTTGCTTGGTCCCCAAACATCTGTATGCACCAATTCCAAGTAGTCTTCATGCATAAAACCCTTTTTGGTATATGACAATCTGTGTGACTTACCAAATTGACAAGCCCCACACTTGTATATCATATGTTGCTTGGATACATTAGGTATCCCAAGCACACATTGATCTCTGCTCATTTGCTTTATTGTCCTTTCTCCAATGTGACCTAATCTCTTGTGCCAAATCTCCAATTCTGATAGGGTTTGGTCTTTATAGTTGTACAAAGCAATACTCTTAGTGTCTTCAAGTTCAAAGGTAAACAATCTACCTGATTTTTCTCCCTTGGCTATCCTTCTGA
>CM035406.1:165053480-165230980 GCA_020310875.1 Ceratopteris richardii
CTGAAAATCAAAAGCATATGTGAGTCACTTGCATCTATTGGCATGAATGTAGATGATGATGATAAGGTGGAAGTGTGCCTTCGTGGTTTAGGAGCTGCACATAAGCATTTCAAAACTTCTATACAGACCAGAGAAAATATTTTGAATTTTGTTGATTTGGTATCCATGCTGATTATTGGAGAAAAGAGTCTTGGTGAGGATTCAAACTCCCAAGGAAAGCCCAGTTTTGAGCAGGTATTCTACCTTGGCAGAGGAAGAGGCAGAGGTAGAGGTTTCGGAAGTGGAAGAGGAAACAGTAACCCAGACAAAGGTCAACAACAAAATCATGCAGGAGGAAAAGGATAGTTTTGAGGCAGAGGGAGCCAAAGAGGTCATAGAAATTTCCAAAGAAATGATTCAGGTAATGATAGTAAAGGATGTTGGAATTGTGGTAAACTTCGACACTTTGAACGTGATTGCAGGTTGAAAAATCAAAATAAAAGAAGGCGGCAAAACAACTATGCATCCACAAGTGCAGATCATTCTGAGAAGCTATTCATGGTTCAACATCACATGATGAATACGATGTTTGATAGTGTTTCAATATTGAATGATAATGTCTAGTATGTTGATTTAGGTGCTTCAAATCACATGACCAGTCATGCAGAATGGTTTAGTACTTTGCAAAAATTGCCAGTTCTTGAATATGTTGAAACAAGTGATAACACATCAACCTTATTAAGACCGCATCTATGGGCGGTTGCATGTTTTATGTTACTTTCATTGATGACCATACATGGAAAATGTGGGTATATTTCATGAAAGAGAAAAGTGAGATGTTCACTCACTTCCATATTTTTAAAGTTATGGTGGAAAAGCAGACAAGGAAGTATATTGAAACATTAAGATCTGATGGAGGAGGTGAATACATGTCAAATGAGTTCAACAATTTTCTAACAAATCATGGAATTCGGTGTCAGTTTTCAGCAGGTACACACCACAACAGAATGGCATTGCTGAATGCAAAAATAGACATATTGCAGAAATAGCAAGAGCCTTGATGGCTGAGAAGAATATGCCTCATTTTTATTGGGCAGAAGCTGTTCATACTGTTGTATACATCATGAATAGAACTCGGATTGCTGTTGTACATCAAGTTACACCTGAAGATAAGTTTACAGGTAAAAAGCCAAACTTATCACATCTAAAAGTTTTTGGTTGTATTGCATATGTACATGTTCCAAATGAATTGAGGACGAAGCTTGATCCAAAAGCAGAAAAGTTTGTCTTCATTGGATACTCCCTTGAGCAAAAGGGATATAAATGTTATAACCCACTCACAAGACAGATGAAGGTGAGCAAAGATGTGGCATTTGATGAAATGTCAAGCTTCTATGCAAATGCCAAAGAAGGACTAAATCTTGAACCAAATGACAAAGAAAATGCTAAAAAATCAAGTGCAGAATCTCAAGCTTTGAGTGGACCAGATGCATCAGCAAGCAATAGTTCCAAGTCAAATCCATGGAGTGGAAGATTGCGTGGAAATTTCAGTCCAGCAAATTCATCAAATACATCCAAGAAAGGTAAAGAAAAACTTTCTACTGGTCATAAAACATGTGTGGGTTTTGAAGATGTTGATGGAGATTCAAGCGGTTCAAAAAAGATTTTTGATGAGGAACTTGGATTGTCCTCTGTGAAGACTCCAAGAGCAAGAAAGACACATGCAAATGATACAAGGAGAGGTGACCCAAGACCAAGAAGATCTGGGAGGATACAAAATTCAGTGCAATGATTGACATATGATAGTTACATGGCTCGTCATTGTGCCTACATGACAAAGATAATACAAGATGTTGAAACTTCTTGTTTTGAAGATGCAATTGGAAATGTAGATTGGGAAAAAGATATGGATGAGGGGATTGGTGCACTTTATGGAAACGATACATGGAAGCTGGTTCCATTGCCACAAGGAAAGAAACCCATAGGCTGCAAGTGGGTTTACAAGATAAAGCACAATGTTGATGGTAGCATAAGCAGGTATAAAGCACGTTTGGTAGAAAAATGATATGCACAAACTTATGGCATTGATTACGAGGAAACATTCAGCCCTATAGCTAAGACATCTACTATCAGAACACTTGTTGCATTAGCTACAACAAAAGGGTGGACATTACATCAGATGGATGTGAAGAAATCTTTTCTACATGGTGAGGTATAGGAAGAAGTATACATGGACCAACCACAAGGATATGAAGATTCAAAGCATCCAAAATATGTTTGCAAGTTGAAAAATGCTTTGTATGGGTTGAAGCAAGCACCTTGTGCATGGCATGCAAGGATTGCTAATTACTTGACCACCATTGGATTTTCTATGTGTGATGCAAATCATTCACTATATGCAAGGAAGGGTGATGATGGTATCACAATTGTGGCTATCTATGTTGATGACTTGATTGTAGGTGGTGATAATGAAGAAAACATCAAAGAGGTAAAGCAACTTCTTATGCAAGAATTTGGCATGAAAGATCTTAGTGTGCTGCGCTATTTCTTGGGCATTGAGTTTATACATACAAAAACAGGCTGATATGCCTTGAATATGTTGTAAAAGTATGGTATGGCTGATTTTAAGCAGATTTCTATGCCATTAGATCAGAATTTGAAGTTAGATACTACATCAGGTGAAGCATTGGAAAATGCTACTATGTACAGGAAAATTGTGGGAAGTTTGATATATCTCACAATCACGAGGCCTAATCTAAGCTACAATGTTGGACTTGAAAGTCAATTTATGCAGGTTCCCAGGAAGCCACATTTGGATGCTCTAAGACACACTCTATGTTATGTGAATGCTACTTTGGATTATGCATTGTTTTATGAAGTTGGTATATGGCTGGAGATGCTGCTTGTAGATTTAGATGAGCAAGTTGCTTATATTTTCACTAAAGCACTTGGAGTAGAGAAGCTGAAGAAGTTTTAGAAGATGCTTGGATTAGAGGACATGGCGTTGAGCTTGGGGGGAGTGTTGAGATATCAAGCTCAACATGTGATGGTCTAGGCTGACAAGTATCATTTTTTTATTATTCTGACATGTATAGTGGTCACGCCGATATATGTCAGGAACAATTCATTGAGCTTTATTAGATTTGTCTACCGATAGTGATGGCACATTTGTTTCTTGCCATCTCACTCATTTGCAAACATTAGATTTTTCCTTATGTATTGTTCTTTATATATTTGCAATAGTTGTACTCTTGTTTTAAGGTCATATGTTCCCTTTCCTTCTCAATAAATCCTTGTAATTGTTGCATAAAGAAATTTATTCGTAAAGATATTTAGTGATAATGATCTACAAGCCCCATGTTCGATCTAAAATTCAAGGCAAGAGAACATTTCATTGAATTATATACCGTATTTTATTTGGATCCTTTGATAGCCTTACATGTGTCGTATTTTGATTTACCATCATGAATCAATTTTAATTTTATGTACCTATTAGCATAATAGTGTCTTCTTGTTTTTTGAGAAAATGAGTTAATTATTGAATTCACTACTTATGTAATGGATTGTACCTCATATTTCCAATCTAACTTACCATCCATCAACATATTTTTTGGGAAGAGAACTATACACTTCTTTCAACATGCCATAGCCTACGAATGGAACATTTATATCTGAGGAAATTAAATGTTTATGTGGATTTCCTTGATATAGGTCATCTACAATTTCACTTGTATCTATTATATCCTTTCCTTTCAAGAATTTTCCAACAATTAAATGTGCTTATTGTTGATATATTTAGGTAGTGATGTGTGTGAACACTCTAGGACCACCGGGGCACTTTTTTCCCTCTTTAGGAGGTTTTTTCCCCCCGGCTTGTATATATGCCTATTGCCCTAATGGGCTACTTATCTTTGTACATTCTCTAGTAATACATTCAGTATGGTGTGTTGTGCTCCAAGCTTCTTCTTCTTCCGTGTGATGTTCGCGTGCTTCCGCAGACGTCTAACTCCAACAATGGGTATCAGAGCAGGTTGTTGCTTCATCTAGGGGGTCATCGACACTCCTCCGGATGCAGTCTCAAAATCGCACGAATTTTGGTGAGCATACTTAGCGTGTTTTCAAGATCAAAACAGCTTCACTTTATGGTGCCGAAATCGCGATCTGAGCTCGTTTCAGCCTCCGAACACACTATCGTAGTGGTTGTGCAGGCTATTTTGTCTTTTTGTGACAAAGGTATATACCATTTTCTGTTCGCCAGTATAAGCATCTCGAAGTCTGCTACAGGTCTAGTAGAATTCATCTGGGTAGTTTTGTTCAACTTTTTGAGATACAATCAATTTTCTGCATAAACATATTTTACTCACGGCCATGGCTGAAAGTAGTGATGTATTCCGTAAAACGTGCAAGGTGTTGAAAAACGTCCTATCACACCTACAACTGTTACAACTGCAGGTACATAAGCTGAGGCAGAAGGTGTCAAAGATGATGATATTCTGCATATTCCTGTTCATGCTGCAGTTTTTGCGGCACCTATTGCAGATTAAATTCGTTGGGATGGCAGAGATGCCTAGGCACATGCATTGATAGCATTGTCTATCAAACGTGCCATTATTCCTCACATTCGCTCTTGCAGAATAGCTAAGGATGCTTGGGATACACTTACCACATTATACCAAGCTAGGAATGAGGCTCGTATTGCTTACCTCCGAAAACAGTTGGAGAGTGAGCACATGAATGAAGGTGATTCTATGGACAATTTTCTAACAAAGATCAAAGACTTGAAGGAACAGTTGATTTCTGTTGATAAGGTTATACCAGATAGCTCACTTGTGCAGACCGTTCTGAATGGGCTTCCTGATTCATATCAGATTTTTGCTTCTACTCTTCGGTTGATGATGAAAGGCAATCCAAATGCCTTGTCTTTTGAGGAGTTAGTCTCTGTTTTGTTGCAGGAGGATCAGTCCAGGCAGAACAGGTCCATTATGCGTGTTGCAGACCATTTGACAGATCATGAACTGTACACCTATCATCAACAAATTTCACAACTAAGCCAATCTTGGCTAATGCAGAAACTGATAACAAGTTCCTTGATCCCTGCCATAAATAAAACATCTGACAAAGTGAAAGAACTACCATCAACTGTAGTCAAAATAATCTTACCAACTCCCATAACAGGATAGGAGGAGTTGTTGGCGCATGTAACAGTATTCCTTGTAGGGGCAGGCTCGAGTGAAGAGAAGAAACTGTGATGCAAGGTAATATGTTTGGTCGCCCCACTATCAAAATACCAAACATCTGAGCCTACTAAAGACATGCACTGCTCATGAGAAGATGGGTCAAAAATGCAAACAGTAGTAAACACCCATTGCTTCTAGCATTTTATGTCGTGGGCTGTATAAGCTCATAGATTATGAGAGATCTCTGAATGATTCGGCATGTGCAGTACATGATTCTCACGCTATGTCAGATGCAAAGCTTTGGCATGCACACTTTGGTCATCTGAATTTTGCTAGTTTGCTACGCCTACAGAAATCTGAAATGGTGTCCTCTTTGCCCAAACTTGAGGCACCTAGAAAACATGTTTGTGAAGGCTGTATTTTGGGAAAAATGCAGCGTTCCTCATTTCCAAAAGATGGTTCGATTCAGGCTACTCAGAAATTGTAGCTTGTACATAGTGATGTGTGTGGGCCTATGCAGACACCTTCTTTTGGAAATTATCTTTACTTCGTGACTTTCATTGATGATTTTTAGGCATGCATGGGTATATCCATTGAAGGCAAAGTCTGAAGTGTTCATGTGCTTCAAACAGTTGTTGGTTCTGGCTGAAAATCTATCAGCATGTAAAATGAGCACCCTCCGTTCAAATCGAGGGGAGGAATATATATCTTCTGATTTTAATGCATTTTTGGCTGAACATGGGATAAAACACCAGTGTACAATGTCGTATACACCTCAACAGAATGGAGTTGCTGAACGAAAGAACAGATCACTCATGGAGATGGCGAGGTGTATGGTCAAGAGCCAAGCTTTACCACATAGTTTCTAGCTTGAGACTGTCATGTGTGCAGCATATGTACTTAACAGGTGTCCCACCAAAGCATTGCAGTCTATCACTCCATATGAGGCTTGGCATGACTGCAAGCCATCTGTTGCTCATCTGCATTTTTTTGGTTGTTTGGCATATGCACTAGTGCCCGAACAACATCACAGAAAATCGGATGATAAAGCAGTAAAATGTATTTTTGTTGGGTATAGTTCTGAAAGTAAAGGCTATCGTTTATATCATCCACAGACTAAACGCATTCTGGTTAGCCATGATGTTGTTTTTGTGGAAGATGCTATTCAACCATTGCTTTCATGTACTAAGGAGACATATGTTAGCTCCAAAGACATGTATGATACTTTTCTACCTCTTTTTACAGGTGGAAAGTCTAGTGTTGGTCCTAATGAGGCAACTTCTCAGCCTTTGCAGGTTTCATATGACGATGCAGATCATTCCATTTCTTATGCAGATTTACATGATGCACTTATTGATGAGAGAGCTGACATTGAGCAGGCAAGAACTATGCCAAAGTGGCTGGTGCAGACCTTGTGTGATAGCAAATTAGATGCACCTCTGTCATATCGTACTCGATCAGGCTCTCATAGTGTCTCTTTTGCATCAGATTGCTATGCTATGGCTGCATCTAGTCTCTGGGATTAGACTGAACCAGTTTCGTTTGATGAAGCACAAAATTCAGAAAATTGGATGGCTGCTATGCAATCTGAATATGATGCAATAATGAAGAATGGTACTTGGTCTTTATGTGACTTGCCTCCTGGTAAGAAGGCCTTTGGCACTAAGTGGGTATACAAGCTGAAGCGTAAACGTGATGGTACAGTTGACAGGTATAAGGTTAGGCTTGTTGCAAAGGGTTATGCACAGGAAAGAGGCATTGATTTTGATGAAATCTTTGCTCCCACTTGCCGAACGACTAATTTTCATAGCATCTGTGCACTTACAGCTCATCATGGTTGGAATGTACATCAATTGGATATTAAAACAGCATTTCTAAATGGTGACTTGCATGAAGAAGTGTATGTTTTTTAGCTCTGTGGCTTTGTGCAAAAAGGGCATGAAAACCAGGTGTGCAGGTTAAAGAAGGCATTATATGGTTTAAAGCAAGCACCACATGCTTGGTATGAGAAGATACATGCCTATCTGATTGCACATGGGTTTGAGAACAGTCCAACTAAAAGCACCTTATATATTAAGCGTGCTAATGATGTGCTTATGATCATTGTGGTTTATGTTGATGACATGCTGCTCACTGGTCCTCATGAGAGGCATATTGCTAATTTTAAGGCTGATTTGCATGCCTCATTTGAGATGTCTGATTTGGGGCATTTGCATCGTTATTTGGGCATTCAGTTTATGCACGTTGATTGTGGAATGGCTTTGTGTCAAACGAAATATATTGACACATTATTGCAGCGTTTTGGCCTTGAAGACTGTAAACCTATTGCCACTCCTATGGAGACAGGTTTACGATTGAGTCTTCATGATGCTAGAGATGCATTTGATGTTGTTCTCTATCAGCAGGCTGTTGGGTGCCTGATTTACTTATGCATTACTCGGCCAGATATTCAGTTTGCTGTCGGAAGGCTCTGCCTAGGGAGAAGTTTAAAGCTTTCCGCAAAGCTTTGGGCTTATTTCCTTTTGTGGAGTGATTTCCACATAGCTTGGCACTTCCTTATACATGAGTGCCAGCTCCTTGTTCATCGCATCACTCCCAGGGGGGATTTGTTGATATATTTAGGTAGTGATGTGTGTGAACACTCTAGGACCGCCGGGGCACTTTTTTCCCTCTTTAGAAGGTGTTTTTCCTCTCGGCTTGTATATATGCCTATTGCCCTAATGGGCTACTTATCTTTGTACATTCTCTAGTAATACATTCATTCATTATTGTGTGTTGTGCTCCAATCTTCTTCTTCTTCTTCCTTGTGTTGTTCACGTGCTTCCGTAGACGTCTAACTCCAATACTTATCTAGAAAGATACACATCTTCTTAGAACACTCCTATGATATCCTCCATAATTTATTGAAAGATATATCATATTGTGGATAAACTTTTAGCCTCGAGATCACATAGATTATATCCCACTTCATCAACATTACATATACCAAGAAATGTACATTTGTTCGATATTAAGAGGTTCTTATAAGAGCACATGTTTCTTGATTGTAAATCTTCAAAAACCTTCATGTCTAGGAAATTCCAATGGAATATGTTCAAAACATGGAGTATTGTTGAAAACAACTCAATTCAAATCCACTAAGAAACCTAGCATTTGATAATATGTTTTGTATCTTCTCTTTAACTATGTGATTCCTCTTCTATAATATTCTTTGGATGATCACAAAAAGCAATTGAATCTCTTTTATGCCTTTTGATTCACAAACTTCGCAATTATTTAAAGATAAATGTTCGCATTACCTACGTGCATACATTTTATACTCTTATCACATCAATTCGTCACTAGAGTAGCAAACTTTCAATATTAAAAAAACAACAGTTTTTTGTGAAACAAAAAACTTGGGATACACAAACCTGTCATAAGAATTCATCAATGATGGTAACAAAGTAAGCATATCCTCCAAGGACAATTCGAGCATTGGATTACATACATCAATTTAAACAAGTAAAAAGAAATCATTTATATGAGCTCTCCTCCTTTTATGTGGTGTTCTTGTCTACTTTACATAAAAAAGAATGCCCACAAATGTTTATAGCGTTTTATATTGAAGACAAGAGAATTGTCACAATAAGGCAAGTTGTATCTACCTTTTTGGGACATAGCCCAATTAGTGGTGCTATAAAGATACACTTGTTTCAAAATTAAGTTTTTTTTTTGAACATAGATGCATGTAACACACAAACTATGCCGCATTTTATTCTATGGGTTGCAACCATAGCAACTTTTGTGATTTTCAATTGATGATATCCAAATGCACTAATTAATTCCATATCATCAATTTGTCTCGGGATATTGGTAAGTTAAGCAATGCGTCTCATATTTTTAAATATAATATTTCTTTCAATTTCAGCATGACATGTTCAACGTCATCAGTCTCATACAATTGGTACTTTCCAAGATGAATAGTGCCGTTATAAGGGGATGATCATTCCTTAGAGGAAGCAACTTGAAATGGTGCATCCAAGTCAGCAAGCCGACATGTCTATTTGATGTTCTCTACTATGCATTAAATCTAAGAGGAAGGCGTCAAGGATGCCTCTATAATCATCACCGACATGTGCAGCAACAAATTCCTCTATCTACCATACGTTGAACAATCCTTCTTTTTCTTCTCCTTTCTCTTTACATTTTTAATTCTTCCATTAATGCATATTCCCTCCTTCAGATGTCATTTCCTATTACAATAGCATCACCTATGTTCCTTTTTCTTGTATTCTTTGACTCTAGCAAAGGTCAAAGCACCAACAGGTGAAAGACTGTGTAGGGCTATACAAAGAGCGTCTAAGGTCTATGTGGAAATAAAGAGCAAAAACATGATCTTGACTTTTTTCCAATGTAACCCCTTCTGATGAAAATTGGTTGACAATAATGTTTAACTCTTTTTTATGAGAGTAACATTGGACTTCCCTCTTGCATCTACAATCGGCCAAGTCCTGCAGCCTAAAAGAATGTGAATTAATTTCTCCCATGATAGAAGAAATCCATGTATGTCAATAGTATGCAATTTGAGCACACTCTCCTTGAAAAAAATGTACTCTGATAACTAAGAGGAATTCCAAAGACTATTATTCTCCATGAGAGTAACATTGGACTTCCCTCTTGCATCTACAATCGGCCAAGTCCTGCAGCCTAAAAGAATGTGAATTAATTTCTGCCATGATAGAAGAAATCCATGTATGTCAATAGTATGCAATTTGAGCACACTCTCCTTAGAAAAAATGTACTCTGATAACTAAGAGGAATTCCAGAGACTATTATTCTCCAAACAAACAAGGAACTCTGATGTCACAAGACCTATAATTATTGTCCTTTTCTTAACTCAAAATTCTTCACTATCACATTATCAGTAGTGCACATGCATTGAGCCCTGATTAGGTTCACACAGATTTGAATTTATGAGTAAACAAAACATTGTGTATGACTGCAATCTTGCAGAGGCTTATTCCACAAGATCCTCCTACATCCAGGAAAGTTTTGCATTGGTAATTCTTCACCTAGTGCAAGCTTGGCTGCATCAGTAAATTTGCAGTTGATGAGTTTTTTAGCCAGATTTGCACTTGATGAGTTTCTTAGCCAGATATATTTCGAAATACCTCTAAATTATTTGGATTCTAGCATGCTGGGAGTCATTTCATGAAATTCTAGATTACATTCACGTGGAGATTCAGATTTCAATTTTGATTGCGGATAAAATTCAAAATGATCAGTTATGAATGGTTCACAGCCCTGAGCTAGAGAAATTCTTAAAAGCCTGAAGTGAAAATGAACTAGCATGCTGGGAGTCATTTCATGAATTTCTAAATTACATTCGAGGTGGAGATTCAGATTTCAATGGGTTTCTTGAGTTTCATATTTTGATTGCGGATAAAATCCAAATGATCAGTCAAAAATGGTTCACAGCCCTGAGCTAGAGAAATTTTTGCAAAATCGTGAAGCGAAAATGAAAAGAGCTCCAAAATAGCTTCATAATCTTCATAGATAACTCAAGTATGAGAAAGAAGCTTTACAAATCCATGAAGTAGAATCAGATGTGAAATTCAAACATGATCAAAACCATCAACATACACAGGTGGTGAATGAAGTCCTTAACCAATGTGAGGACCAGTTTCATCCGATTCAAAGCAAACATAAAAATGGGACCACAAAATCTTCATGAGCATGGGCAAACTAGCCTTACATAAATCCATTAAACAAGAGAGACTGAAATTCACAAGACAAACAAATCATCAACACAGGCATATGATTATCAGAACTTTAACTGATACAAACACCAGTATTATCCAATTTACAAGCACCTATTGATATCAACATCTGTGTTTTACTAACAAAACTAAGAGTCAGAAAGCATCACAGTCAATAAGGGGAGCCAAAAAATAACGATAGATTGTCCAAAACCCACAGCAAGTCCCCATTAACGGTTCTACAATCAATATATTAACCATGTTATCCCTCTGACTTGAACCTTCTAAAGAATCCACATTGGAGTTTTTCTTTTCCATTGCTAGGATGATTCAACAGCTCATGCTCAGCTACATGGCCTGAACGCTTATGCAACTTCAGCAAGCACCAGATCCTTACTGATCATCTTTCACAGGTTTCACAGGAACAAACAATGGTAAAGAATCCAATCTTGATGAAGTTGGCAGCAGCTTCAAAAGTGTCTCCAGTATCACATTCTCTTCAGCATGCCGAAGTTTGAACAATCGTGAACTATCATAGCCCCAAGGCATATCGGATGCCAACAGAGGCTTGGATCTGCATAGAGATGGAGAAATTACATATTTCTTCAAAGCTTCAGCAATACCTGATTTGCATTGTGAAGGCTGCTTTTCCCCATATGAAGGAGGACCAAATGAAGGTTTATTAGTGCTTGGACTGAGCTTTTCACCAGCAGAAAGGATTCCATTCTCCTTATGCATTACCGCTGAAAATACATGAGATGGGTTTGGACTCATCTCCCCAGATGATACAAAGTTACTAGGTAAAGAACTCCTTATGATTGTTGGGTACTGATATTCAGGGCCAGTACAGTCCATCTCAGTCTTAAAAGGCTGTTGAGGATTCATGACACAAGTGCTTTGTGTTTGATTTGCCTCTGGAACCTTATGATCAAGCTCAAGATCATTCTCAATATCATGATAAAGTCTGTGTCTGAATGATAAAGTAAGACTAGCTTCTGGAAATGTTCTCTTCTGTTTTGTCAAGTCAGGTGAGAGAGTAGCTGGAATACTGGCTACCACTGTTCTATCTGTTTCATTTTTTATTACTTTCCTCCGCTTTACTTGGTTATCATCAATTAAATTAGCATGGAAGTTCACCTTAGCTTTGGATCCGCGAATTTTTCGTGCCGCAACATCGTAAGCCAAAGCAGCCTCTTCTGGAGTGTCATATGTCCCTAGCCAAACTCGTGAACCCCTGTAAGGATCTCGAATTTCTGCAGCCCACTTTCCCCATGGACGCTGCCTGATTCCTCTGTAGAATTGTTTTCTCTGTTTAGAATTTTCTGTGCACGCTGGTTCTGCACCCCCAAAGGATTGAGATCCTGTAAATCAAATATGTTAGTGACTAATCAAGCCCATTTCCCAGGAGAAGATCTACAGAATCAAGAAAGAGAAACCTGCAATACACACACAAGATAGTGCAGATGGAGGTACAGGTGCAGTTGGATGTGATTTTACAAATTCTTGTTGTTGTTGTTGTTGTTGTTGTTGTTGTTGTTGTTGTGTGTGCATAAGCGTATGTGTAGGTGTGCACATGCACGCGTGCGTGAGTGCGCTCGTGTGTGTGTGTCTGTGTGTGTGTATATGTGTGTGTGTGTATGTGTGCGTGTGCGTGTGCGTGTGCGTGTGCGTGTGCGTGTGCGTGTGCGTGTGCGTGTGCGTGTGCGTGTGCGTGTGCGTGTGCGTGTGCGTGTGCGTGTGCGTGTGCGTGTGCGTGTGCGTGTGCGTGTGCGTGTGCGTGCACGTGCGCGCACGCGTGCATGCATGTGGACATCCATGAAGATGACCATGTGTGGGCATTGGCATGTTAAGATTAGATACACTAATTTTCTACCTAATCTTCATTCAACTAAGAGACTAAATTTAATTATTTTGGAATTTTCTCATGGCAGTTTATTCTTAGGAGATGAATAATCATGCATGAAAAACTCACGTATATTGGTGAAGAGTAACTTCTTTAGGCGAGCATTCATGTCCTTGTGAGATGCATCTTCACATAGCATTGCGAAAATTCAGGAAAAAAAAAGTTATGCTATCCATTAGGTAGATCCCACTGTTGAGCAAAAAGGCTAGTTCTTTGGTTCAAAGATGCATTCATTGAATAAAGGATGCATTCATTTATTCCAGAGTTGCAGAATGAGTCTTTTGGAGCCAAAAAAATAGCTTGACCTGCCTTTTTTGCACTTGGTAGCATATTGTTGAGTCAAAAACGACCTGTACTCCCTACCATACATATTCTGTTGGGATAGTGTTGTATCTAAAAATGGGCCTATCCACTTTGGTTGCACTCGATGACTTGAAGTTGTTGTGTAGGTGATAAACTCTGTGTTTTGCATTTTTCCAAGGACCAACACTAGGGTTTTTTGCAAAATTAGCTTTGAGCACTCAAAATCAGATACACCAAGTTATAGAACTTCATAAGAGATTTCTATTGATATATAACACTTGGGGCTTTGGTGAAGAATTGGTAAAATTTTGAACGGTTAAAAATCAGGTCAAAAACCAAAATCAAGTTTTGGTCAAAAAGCAATGACTTATAATTTTTTTATTTTTTTTTATTTTTTATTTTTAAAGGGGAGAGAGAGGAAATCAAATGCAAAAGCAATAAACTGGTGTTTAATCATAAAATAAAACCGAATCATTTCTTGCTTTAACCTTGAACAAAATTTTTGCTAGAATTCAAAGTTTCAACTTCGTACTTTTCGGTGCTTTTAGATGGTTCTACGGATATAAAAACATAACATGGGTTTTCCATTGAATATAACTTCCTATTCAGCTCATAGGAAAGTGGAACCAACTTGAGAGTTTGTATTGAGCTCCTTCTTCAACCTCAGCTCAGATTTTAGAGGGAATGCTTCAGCCACACTAATTGTGGAAATTGTACTTACATTACTCAAACTGTTATAGTCAAATTTTATGATTATCTACATCAATTTATATAATTGATACATTGTCTATTGGAGCTAAATGTTGGTTAATCACATTTCTGGTAAAGGCCCTCTTGTTTATTAAGTCAAATCAATACTTATCTACAGAGTTTTCTCTTTATTGAACATAACAATTTGGTATCAAACCAATCCAAGAGCATGCATACACCATCTTCTTGCATCCTACTCCAATTCTATCATGAAAAAGTTATTGAAAAACATTTTTTGCACAAAATAAACCTCTAAAATTAGAATTCAGCTTCCTGGTTGTTGTCCCCAAACCCAGACATCAAGATGGGCACCTGTAGTTAAAGTGTACGTCCAAGTGTCGAGAGTCCACCCAATGTAAATTGGGCCACCTCCTTAAAAGAGTCTATAAATGAGACCCTTGGGCTTATTTATTATTCATTTCTCGTAGAAGGCTCTTGGACTCTTGGCCCTTGGTGGAGTCCCCCTCCATACCTGTATTGTGCACAATGTTAGCATGGTGATATGGGACACCATGCCCTTGAGGAGATGGCCACCCTCTTGGTTGGGTGGATCGTTAATGTGGACCTGATGGCTGGGAGATGAGTCTTATGTCTGCCTTTTCTATGTTTGTGGATATGACTTGTGTTTCATCTTGTTTGCAAGGAGGATCTTTGATAGTGCTGGAGGCACTAACCTTGGTATCAGAGTATCGCCTTGCTCATGGAAAGAGTCAAAACAAATGCACAATACCATCAGAGCTCATGGGGCCAGAAATGACTCAGCTTGACAAGCTTCTCAACCTCTTGTTAGAGGTGATATGGAATGCTTCCAATAGGAGTGCGAAGCAAGGGGAGGACGTGCAAGCCAGGGGGGAGAACACAAGTTCATTCCCACCCAGCACATGGAAAGGGATGGCACATTAAATAAAAAGTCTTTTCATTTATCTAGTTGCCTCCAAGATAGCCATTCTTATGATGAGTTTAATACGTTTAAATTTGGGCTATAATTTTGAGATGATTAAAACCAAAACATGTAGAGGTCATGAAGAATTATTGATCCATTCCATATAATGCATAACTTCATTAGGAAACATTTCATACAAGATTGAATACTGTAACTAAGAAGGCAAACAAATGTGTTGCTAAATGCATTCACATGAGCGTGTACTTGAAAATCAAGATTCATTTAAGATGTGTTTTGCAATGCGTTAAGATGCATGTTTCGTACATAAATCTTCCAAACCCTCGATGATGAACTCGACGTAATAAAGAGATGTACAACGGATTTACAAAGTGTAATTGAAAAGAAGAAAGGCATCGACGAAATTCAAATCCGACGAAATTCAAATCCAAAACAAGTTTTTCAGATTTTACATTAAAATAAGATGGTCATGCATTTATTCGCGATTTATCATCAGCTGTGAACCAAGTGTTTCTTCGAGCTGGGCTGTATCATAAATTTACATACTATTTCTTACACCACATATTCATACAGTTTGCATGTAGCCAGTAAGCGTGCGATGAAGTTCGACAGTACGATAGAACAAACTAAGTGAGATGTAAGACTGTTGTCAGCCAAATAAATTTAAAATGTAAATTTTCCAGATTTGCCACTTGTCGTGTTACAGCCGTCACATATCCGTAGTGGTATATTGTGGTGATACATGGAGTACCTTCTGATGTGCGTGTGCACATATATGCATATGTGCATCTACAGTGCTACACAAATAAATGCGCGCGTATGTATATGTATGTGTGTGTCCACGTGCTCACGTGCAGAGAGAGAGAGAGAGAGAGAGAGAGAGAGAATATTGGCTAGGAAAAGATAACCGAACTAGGGCAAAAGATCCATTTAGTGAGACTCTGCAAAAGAATAGTATTTTTGGATGACAAACTAAAAGGATACCTGGAGTGCTGGACACAAGTGATTGCTGCTTCCGCTGTTGCTGGAGGTCAGATGAGAAGATGAGTTGCTCAGACATCAAGTTATCAAATGGCCCCAAGAAGCTTGAAGCAGCGTCCTGCTCCTGTTGACGTATAAAGGCTTCTTTATCTGCATCATAAGAGGAGGGCGGCAGATCGAAGAGTTCCGACCACTTTGCCCATTCTGTTGATGTCTCGTAACCGATTTCTCTGCTGCCACGGCTTCCTGCAACTCCTGCTGCTGCTGGTGGGATAAGAGTGGAGATGATCGATCCACCGCACATTCTCTCAGATGATCGATCCACCGCACATTCTCTCTCTCTCTCTCTCTCTCTCTCTCTCTCTCTCTCTCTCTCTCTCTCTCTCTCTCTCTCTCTCTCTCTCTCTCTCTCTCTCTCTCTCTCTAGCGCATGCAGGTGAAGGTATAGAGGCAGGCGTAAGTTACACAAACTCTACGATGCATCGCAGCTCCGGTTTCTTTCTCGCGAAATCAGAAAAAGCAAGCACATTCTGTAAACTGGGTAGACGCCAAAGAATCATCAGTGAAGAAGATCGGCCGTGTCTGTGCGTACTGTGTACCTAAAGGCTATCTGTAAATACTCTTGTACGCCAATAAGCGCTATGACAAGGGTCCACAGACCGCAGGTCCGCAACCCATCGAAGATCTCGATTCTCTATCATTGATAATGGTCGAATGATTCATCTCGTTGACGAAATCAATTGCACGATGCTGCAGCCTGCATGCTCAAAATCAACTGAAGTGCGCAGAATTTTACTCGTGAGTCGTCAGCTTTGCCAGCTTTTGCTGTCTCCATGAAGTCAGGCACTTCCAAGTTCCAGTCCCAAAGTCGCGACTCGCGAGTCGCATCATCAACCTTTTGACATGTGCAAAATATGGCTTGCTCTGAATCTTTTGCCATTCCTAAGCTCCCACTCAACTCATCGAACTGTCTTTATCTTAGAAACAAAGTGCTGTGAGAGAATGGCCCATTTCAGTTTTGGCACAATCTATGAAACCGAATGATACAATATTGCATAAGCCTTTCCAATGAGCCATTATTCATAAGCATTGGACCTCGGATTTGTGAGAACGAGCCTTTGCAAGTCAATAGACTTTGGAGAAGATGATGTAGAGAAATAAGAAACAAGCAAGATGAAAATGAAAAATATTTGTACATTCATCTAACCTATTGTACAATTGCTTTAGAGTCTTTATATATACTCCTTCTAGATTCCACAACCAATTTGAGTTCAAAATAATCACGGGATAGAACTTCATAGCTCGTGGATTTTTTATCTCCATATTTATCCTTTAACAAGAATAAATATCTAGAGTCCATAGATACATATGGAAATTTACAAGGACAATAAATCATAGGAAATACCAACATGCTATGGTTTTATTCATAAATGACTTGTGTTCAGGAACAAATCTTTCTCAAGCATCGTGTGAGCTTGTTGTTCTAACAATAGTTGTTAGGTATTGGAATTGTCTAAACAAGATGGACCACCTTTTTGCGCTTCTCAAGGTCTATACTAGTCCTTGGTCCTCTTTCCTCCTCTTTCCCCTTACAAACTAGACCATTTCGTTGTGCATGATTGGGAGAAAAGCACCTAAAGCACATGTTTTATGTCTTGGCCATTTCATATTGTTTAGTGGGTAATTTTGGCCAGTGGTTTTTGTTTTTTTATAAAGAACTTGTTTTTTCCCATCACTATTTTTTTCTTAAACTTTGTAGTATTAATAGGTTCAAGGGGCTGATCTATTTCCATAGGAGTATATTGAGGATGCTTGTGGTCCTCATATATCTCTACATACTTGATCACCTCCTCAAAAGTTTTAGGTGTATTTCTCCTTCTTCTCTCTTAATGGACTTGACTAATCCTCTCACAAATCCCCTAGTTTTTTGAAAATCATCATGCCCCTTGAGATTCAATATGATCTCTCTAAAGTAGGATATGTAGATTGATAGTGGTCTACTTCTCTATGTGATCCTATCACACTATCAACCAATCATCTTTCATAAGCCAATACTTGACGTGAATTATGTGAAATATAGGTACCATAATTCTTCAAGGACAATAGCCCATAGGACACCCTAGTTATCGTCCCTTTGATCCATCAAGAACCACATCTCCTTGCAAATAAATCCCTACACATGTAAGTTTTGGAATGCCTTAGAATCTTGAGTTACCCTAATGTACACCCCATCTTGCCACTCCAGATATTATGAGGCTAACACAGTAGGATGTGTTGGAGATAATATATTAGGTTGTCTTCTAAGAAGAAAACAAAATGCAAGGTCTATTAGATATACTCAATGCTCCACCCTTAAGTGACCACAAATGATCCATGGTGCTCTAAGTTGTAAGGCCCCCATTATGAGGAGAAGCCATTGAAACAAGTTCAAAGGAGAGTGTTTCCACTACAAGAAGAAAGGACACAAAATCCAAGATTTTTGCATCAAGAAGGCAGAGGAGAAGAGTGGCTCTTCAAAAGGTGGCAAGGGCAAGGAGTCTGCCAACACAACAGAAATAGAGCTTCAGTTATTTGTTACAATAGAGGAGGTGTGCTCCTCGGCTGAAGATTCAAGAACACATGACTCATTGGTGTTGGATAGTGGTGCATCTCATCACATGACGAGCAGAAAAGACCTTTACAGTTCCTTACAGCCTCTCAGTAAAGGTAAGGAACAATGCAAGATGTCCTACAGAGGGCAAAGGTACGGTTTCTTTCATTAACTCTAATGGCGATATCAAAAAGCTTTCAAATGTGTTTTATGTTCCATAAATAAAACAAAATCTACTTTTAGTAGCTTTTATAACTGATCAAGGTCATCAAGTATCTTTCAGTAAGACAATAGCTAAGATTATGGGCAGTAACAATAACATTGTTGGGATTGGCATAAGGAGGAACAACATGTATGAGTTGTGCACTCTTACAACCACTACAAACGTGGGCACAAGTAAGCTATGGCATGAGAGATTCGGCCACACTGGATACCTTGTACTGAAGGAAATGCATTGCAGGGGTATGGTTTCACACCTACCACATCGATTGCAGAAATGAAGGAACCATGTGAAGCTTGCATGATGGGCAAGCAACAAAGGAAGGCATTTCCACAAGAAAGCAAGAACAGGGCAAGCTATCCTCTAGAGTTGGTGCATGCTGACTTGTGCAAAAAAATGCCTACATAGGCCTTGGGCGGATCTTCCTACTTCATGTTACTTGTCGACGATTATAGCAGGAAGGTGTTGGTGTACTTCCTTCATGATAAAGCTCAAGCTTTTGGTAAGTTTAAAGAATGGCTTCAGCTTGTTGAAGCTGAAATAGGGAAGACAATGAAGAAATTCAAGACAGACGGTGATGGTGAGTTCACATCAACAGAGTTTGAAGATTTCTCCAGGACTAAGGGAATCAAGCATCAACTCACAGTGGCACATAGTCCTCAACAAAATGGTGTTGCAGAATGTCGGAATCAAACCATCATGGAGATGGCAAGGTGCGTGTTGAAAGGAAAGGGTTTGCCTAATCAATTTTGGGTAGAGGTTGTCAACACTGTTGTCTACATCTTGAATCAAAGCTACACCAAGGCACTTGATGGAAAGACTCCACAAGAAGCCTACACAGGTAAAAAACCTTATGTTTCCCATTTCAAAGTATTTGGAAGTGAATGTTATGTACATGTTCCAGATAGGGAGAGAAACAAGCTTCAACCAAAAAGCATCAAATGTATCTTCCTAGAATATATTGAAGATAAGAAGGCTTATAAGCTTTATGAACCTGAGGCTAAGAAGATCATGGTGAGTCGTGATGTGGTGTTTAAGGAGGAGTAGCCACATGCAGTGGAGGAGGAAAAGAGAGCTTCCACTTTATCATCAGGCGAAGGGGCAGTCCTTTATAAACATGGCCCAAGAGCTATCCCTTCTACACAAGATAAGGAAGCATCATCTTTAGATGATGAGTATGAAAGTCACCAACCTGCCGACACCCAAGTGGAAAAGCCATTGCCATGTTGGGTGAGGCAGCTCTATGATTCTGCAAACCCATTCCCACAATCACTAGAACAGGTTGCAGATGGACCAAGACGGTCACAGAGAATAGAGGAACAGAGAAGGACAAGCGCCCATATTGTAAACATAGCCTTGATGACTGATCTCATTCAAGAAGAAGCAAAGGAACCAACCAATGTGGAAGAGGCACTCCATGATCCGAATTGGAGGGCTTCCATGCAAATAGAGTACAACAATATCATGAAGAATGGAACTTGGGAGCTAGTGGACCCACCCCCTAAGCGTAAAGTCATTGGCACCAAGTGGGTCTAGAAGCTAAAGTACAAGGCTCATGGTACCCTAGAAAAGTACAAAGCAAGACTTGTTGCACAGGGATACTCACAAGTTGAAGGCATTGATTTTTGTGAGCCATTTGCCCCCACTGCAAGAATGACTACTATCCGAGTAGTACTAGTTGTGGCTACACATAAGTGTTGGCCAATCTATCACATGGATGTCAAATCAGCATTCTTGAATGGAGACCTCAAGGAGGAGGTATATGTGCCTCAGCCACCAGGGTTTGAGGCTCCCCATTTAGAGAACAAGGTATGTAAGCTGAAGAAGGCATTATACGGGTTGAAACAAGCCCCTAGAGCATGGTACCAACAAATAGATAAGTATCTCTTGGATATTGGTTTCAAAAGATGTGCTTCTGATGCCAACTTGTATGTTCTAAAGAGAGGAGGGAAGGAAATTGTGCTTGTACTCTATGTAGATTACCTTGTGATTACAAGAAACAATGATGCTCTTCTTCAACAAACGAAAGATGCCCTAAGTTTAGAATTTCAAATGATAGAGTTGGGCTTAATGCATTATTGCTTAGGCCTTGAAGTTTGGCAGGGACCAGGGGAGATTTTCATCTCTCAAAAAAAGTATGCAAGACATATATTGAAGGCATTCGACATGGAGGATTGCAAGGAAATTTCTACACCTATGGAGGTCAACACAAAATTATCTATTGATGATACTTCACCTCCATTAGATATTGGAAGATATAGGAAATTAACTGGAAGTCTCATCTACTTGTGCAATAGCAGACCAGATATCTCTTATGTTGTTGGAGTTGTAAGCAAGTTCTCTAATAAGCCTTGCCAAACTCATTGGAAGGCAAGCATGTAGGTACTCAGGTATGTGAAAGGAACCATTGATTATGGTATTCTTTATGAAGAAGGATCATCTCTGGTTGGATACTATGAATCAGATTGGGCAGGAGATATTGATACCAGAAAATAAGTTTTTGGGCATTGATTTTCTTTAGAATTAGGGATCTTCTCTTGGATCAGTAAGAAGCAATCGACTGTAGCATTATCTTCTATTGAAGTTGAGTACAAAGCTGCATATGTTGGAACATGTGAAGTAGTATGGGTGAGGAGGATCCTATGGCACATAGGAATACAGGGACAAGAGGCTACAGAGTTGAAGTGTGACAACCAAAGTTGCATGGCCATCGCAAAGAATCCTGTGTTCCATGCATGCACCAAGCACATAGAGATTCAGTATCACTATGTTTGTGAGTTGATTCAAGATGGGGTCGTGGAGATAAGCTATTGTCCAACTCAAGAAAATGGAGCAGACATCTTCACCAAGGTTCTTTGTAGAGAGCAACTTCTTCGACACTTTCCAAAGCTTGGGATTGGACCAAGAAGGTAGTTCACCATAGGGTGGACATTGAGGGAGGGTGTTAGATATACTCAATACTCTACCCTCAAGTGACCACAAATGATCCATGGTGCTCTAAGTTTGTAAGGCCCCCATTATGAGGAGAACCCATTGTGAGAGCCCAAGCATTTGTGGAACCCTAACTTCTAAGTTAGATGAGGTCTATGTGTGACCGTTGATGGTTATAGATGATCTATGTGAGCCTAGCCATTAGGTTAGGTGGGGCATAAACTTTTGGCCATTAGGTCACCATTCAAAGTGAAAATAAAGGCCCTGTCGCATCACGCAATTTCCCCATAGAACCTTAATTGGGGCAGTGCACAGGGGGGCTTGCCCTCTTCTGTGGGGTCCGGCGGGCCTATCCCCTCAGCCCATAGGGCTGAGATGGTAGGACTTCTGGTCATGGAGATATTGTCGGATTGTATATTTTATCGACTGTTTTTATCTCCCGAGTATGTTTATCTAGACCGAAACACCTTGTGAAAGCTATATAAGCACTACCTAGGTTGAGCTTTACATAGCATTGTGCACTAGTAAGCCCTTGATCTAGAGTCTGTCTAGATTGCCATCTAAGATCTAGATTGGGAGCGCATGGGTGGACAACACGATCATCGTAACTACATTACGCTCGACAATATGAGATTGAGTTCTCTATCTCTTAGTCTGCCTCTATCTTTGTCTTCCTTTTTCTCTCAAGTCTATCTACATGTCTATTCCGCTGTGTTGTTATTTCTTACAAGGTCGTCTTCATGCTCGGCTCTCCCATTATGTAGTTTTTGCATCCATGCAGAAAACTATGTGATCACTAGAATGCCTCCTATAAATAATGTGGCAACAAATAAGATGCTCATGTGGATCTCTCAACACCAACTCAATAGGGAATGTGAAGTATTATCAATGACCTAGCATGGGGAAGGTTACTCACCCAATTAGATCATAAAGAGGGGAATTATATCAACTATATCCACATATCATCTGTAGGAACAAGCATGGGGCATATTAATGTAGGAAACATCTCATATATGAGATACCAAAGAGCTATCAGCATAAGGAAAGCACTAGGACGGATACCAAGAAGCATCATCCCTCAGATCCTAGTCCATCTATTTTGTTTTTGCATAGGTATCCCGATGGCTATGCCATCCATGATCTACCTACCCAAAAGGGGGTACGATCATGCTCTCCTAAAATAACCTCCACAACCACCAATGTGTACTAGAAATCCCCCACCAAGGGTTTCTACATTCCATGAGAAGTTGAGCATCCATCCCACAAGATGTTCTTATGGAACTTAAAATCAAGCTTCATGCAATAAACTGAGCTGGAAAGAAGATTACTTGTATAACCTTATGACCCATATAGGGCCAAAAGGAACTATCTCAAGATAGATTCCATATTATCTATTGCTCTCCACTAGTCAGGCCCTATGCTAGAGATTGTGTACTCATGGATGTGTTCTATGCTTAGCCTCACTAGACATAGCACCATGCAAATCTCTATGGACACCTTCAAACAAAGATTCTACCACATGCATGGATTATGAGGCAAACATAAATTGGCATGGCTACTCATGCATGCCCATGGATAAATTATATAGAGATCCCAAAACATGTGCATAATCCATGTGTCAAGCCTCAACGAGCATTGCACTATGTGCATATCATTGAACATTCCATCCTACTCTATATCATCAGGTCGATGCCGCAAAGTGATGACTTTAGGAAGGATCAACCTATGCCACAAGAGTTGATATAATTTTGATGCAACTCTTCCCACCTTCAAATTTTCCAAGTATTACTCTGCATCCATGGTCTATCGAGCAACCACAAGTGTCCCCTATGAAGACCATCACAACACAAGCTTTCGAGGCCTAGGCTAAGGAAGAAGTGGACAATAATTTGCTTGTCTGATATGTCATGGTACCTAACATGTACTCCCTCGGGTGGTAGTCTTGAATGAGCATAGTCCCAAAAATGTACCTCTAAAGAAAGCTTGCATCCTAATAACTAGGGGCCACTTTTGCTACAGTGCAACCCATTCCTAAGGTTCTACTTCCTCCTCTTTTTGTTCCTCTTTCATCACCATCTACTTTGGGTAGTTTTCATTTTGCTCAAAATGAACTTGATGGTCATTCCTTGTCACCCAACTCTTCTCCGCATCTTATAATGATGTCATGACTCCATTGTATCCACCCATATCTCCCTTACCCAAATCCCCCTCTCAAAAACCTTCATCTTTGAAGTCCCCACACCCAAAGTCCCCTCATGCAAAATCATTTGCATCAATTCCTTCACCTCCACCTCCTCGACACCTAGCCCTTCTTTTAAACAATTTCACACATCCTCATCTCATCCATTATCCATCAAACCCCTCCCTCTTGAGTCACTTCATATCCCTATGCTAGACCCTCCTTTGTCAAGCAACCATTTATTCCCTTCATGTTGCATAAATTAGCCAATGTAGTGCATTGTCTATATGATTCTATAGATTATTTTCATGATGAGGAAAAACCTCATTTAGAAACTACCAAATTGGAGGCCTAGATTGAGTAGTTAAAGGAGGACAATGATTTTACAGAATCTGATCATGATGTCATGAAGTACCTTTATGAAGACCATGTTAGATGGAGTATACTACTCCCAAATAGGAAATCATGGGATTCCCTAACGGAATTGAAAGCTAAACTTTGTGAACAGTTGGATGGATCTTTGGGCTTGTACAAAATGATTGAAGACAAGGACGACCATATTGTATGATTGAAAGGATCAATCCATGGCATTATCCATCATGCTAAGATTGCATGCTTGCAAACATTATAATATCATTGCCTGAATGGCTTGGGATCACCAAAGAATAACTAATCAATAGGCCCAAATCAAGCACCTAAAGCAAGGATTTTAGAATTTAAAGGTTCAAAATTTAGATCTCACAATGCAAGCTTTGAAGCATCAACATGAAGCTTAGGTATCTATGCATTTGACTGAACTTTTTCAATAAAAATGTTAACAAGTTGCAACTCAATGTGTACATTTGAGAGTGGATATAAAATATTGAACCTTTGATCTAGATAATTTTAGCAAAAACTCATGGCTTACAAAAGTAGAAGAACTATCGAGTCTCTTCTTGACATCTCACACTAGTTCCATAGTTGCTTTGCAACAAGAACATGCTTCATCATTTAAGACCACATTGGATAGTTGGTACCATAAAGCTTATTTTCAATTTGAAGCATGCCAAATAAGTCATGGTTTCTTTCCATCGTACCAAAGAATTCAAAAGTAGCAAGTTATGAACTTCAACAAAGCTGAAATGTAACTCACAAATTGTAACTCCAATGGAAAATTTAACTGCAAAAATGGTTTTGAAAGGGGGGTAAAACCGCAACATACCCTCTAGAAATGATCTTTGAGTGTCAAACTTTGTATTTCTATACTTTGGAACCAATTTGCACTTTTAAAACTGTGTGTAGTAATGTTGCAAAAAAACAATATGTTGAGAAGAAGCTCAACTTGTTTTGATACCACTATTGGGTGTGTAAGTGAGTGAGGAAACATCAACATGAGTAAAGAAAAAGTGAAGAAGGAGATCAAAGCACAAAGACGTAATGGCTGGAAGAGCTCTCTATCAATAGATGATCAATGTTATGAGAATGAGTGAACTGAGAGATATAAGTGAATCCCTACGTACAAACTACCACCACATATGAGTATATCATGTATATGTGGTTAAATGAAAAAAAATATATCTAATACTAGAGTAAAAAGTTCCCATGTATAGAGAAACGGTTCACATCAAAGCTGCTCGAGGGACACATAAGTGTAACAGGACAGAGCAACATATGGTCACATTCCCTATCAACTTGGTCACATAAACCTTCATCCACTTAATAGCCAATGCTTGTAGCATGGATTATCTAATAGGGCCTTAGAATTATTAGCATCGATCATGGATCATTAGCGGAATCTCATGAAAGAGAAGCATTGACCATGTCTAACAATTAATTTTTCAAAGAAAAAAAAGGAAGATATCTAATCCACATTTGAGAGAGGACAACAAAATTCTTTCCCCCCTAGGCTAAGGTTCCCAAGCCTTAGGATAAATTAATCCTAAGGATTGAAACTATTCAAATGGGAGCTAAAAAAAAAAAATAACCCAAGGTTTCAAACCAAGGGTTCAAGCATGTGCCAAGGGTAACCCAGGGTGTCAAATCAAGGATATTATGCAACACTCTTAACCCCTTAAAACATTTTTGTACTAAAAAATGTACAGAATTCTATTATGTGGAGTATTCCCCCATGTACCACTTTCTAAGATTTGCCTCTTTTTAAAACTTTAAATTATTCACATTTGAAAATAGGGAAAGATTTTATTGATGGAACTTACTCATTCCCAAATGGTAGATTCTTATGTTCCATGCCTCCATTTAACTGAGCACTCTTTATATAAATGACTTCTTATCTTTTTTTCTCGATTTTGTAATATTCTTTCAAGTTCAATAGGAACATATTATAGTGGAATAGGTTGGATTATCGTATATGGGGATACAAGATTATCTTGTTTAGCCGATTTCTTTTTTAGATTGCTAAAAATTGGGTGAATCAAACAACCCTTTGGAAGATTTAATCATAAGCCATAGTTCCAACCTTTCTAAGGATTATGAAAGGGCTACAATATGTTGGAGATATGTTTGGATAGTGTCTTGTCTAGTTTTTTATTTTTCAAGAACTTTTAAATAGACTTGTTCTCCAACCTGAAGGGAACTTTCTCATCTCTTAGGTTCACTAAATGCTTCAGCTCTACCTTGGTCTTTCCTCAACTTTTCTTAAGCTAAATTCATCCTAAAGGTCATGTCCTCCAATGAATTGGACTTTTTCATTCTATAATCTGATGCATATGGAGATCTAGATTGAAAGTCATACATAAGCATGAATGGACTAAACCTGCTTGTAGAATGCTTGACATTGTTGTAAGTAAACTCTAAAATCTTTATCACTTTATAAAAGAAATGTAATCAACAATACTTCAAACTCTAAAATCTTTATCACTTTATAAAAGACATGTAATCACTTACTTTCTTTCAACATGTGCCTTTATGATTGAAGAAGTTTATCTTCAATCTTGTCTCTAATTTGTTATGAATCCTCAAAATTATTATGCACCATGAATATTAGAAGTTGTCCCATACATTAAGTGAGTTTTTCAAATAATATATTGAATCTTTAACTCATAATTATCTTCATTTTTGCTCAGGAGTTAAACTATTTTTGAAAATGTCTTCAGTTTTCTTCGATTTTACATAGCGATAGTCTTAAGCTTGGTTCTCTGAGCTCGTATCCCATTTTACAGAGATATTATGAAAAAATTTAGTTGAGGATCCTATCTTTCAAGTGAGCTATCATTCATCAAAAACGTTGTACCATATTTTGAGATCTAACTCTAAGAAAATCATGAAATGTTAAGAAAATCTATTCAAACATTAATAAATAGATCAATTCCTTTTACAAAAAAGATTGATTTAGTATTAGGAAAGATGTGTACAAAGTGCTTTTGCTTGCTTCAACTCATAACCACAAAAAAGTCTCTGATAGTGAAGGACTTTTCTTCACAACTTGTCACCCTGAATACCCAACTTCCTATACACTAATTTAGAACTTGCAATCGAGTGAATGATTTTCCTCTCTACATGTTTATGCTTCTAATTGGCTTATATATTCTGATTTTATGTCTTTACTAATCAAACTCATAAACTTGAACCTTCTAGAACTATTATGGATCCAAATTTTAATGGTATGTTACATGTCTGAATTTGTCCCTTCACATAGGCATGATTTTATATGTCTAGGCTTCATAGTCTTTTTGCTCCTCATTTCTTTACTTATTTCATCATCAATTCTCTTCATATACTTCATGTCTTTGTGCTCAATTAGTGAGTGAAGCTCCAACACCTCCCCCTCAATCGCTAATTGACAATCTAGAGTCTTCATATGTCCTGCTTTTGTTTTATTCATGCCATTCATTTAAATATGCTTGTCTTCACACCATCTAAGTTTTTGTTCATGATGTTAGATATTTGATCCTTTGTAGGAGTATACACAACTTCAAGTTCCTTCTCCATTACCTTTTCTCTCAAGAAATGATATTGAATTTCTATATGCTTTGTTCTTGCATGAAATACTAGATTTGTTGCAAGATAGAGTGAACTTATATTATCTCCATGAATTGTAGGTATACCTTGATCAATGCCCAAGATTTTGAACAAGGTTTGCATCCATATGATCTCTTTAGTTGCTTCCACCAATCCTTTGTACTCTGCTTCTTTTGATGATAAATCTATTGTGCATTGCTTCTTTGAACACCAACTCACAAGCTTATCACCTATGTATACCATGTATCCATGAGTTTATCTCCTATCATCTTGACACCTTGCCCAATTTAAGCCATTATATGATCTCAAATTTATGCTTGAGGTAAAAGGATAATATAATGCTTCATTTAAGGTTCCTTTGATATATGTGAGAACTCTTTGACATGCAATCCAATGTGAATCGGTGGGACAATGCATGAATTGTGAAAGAACTCCCACTGCATAACTAAGATCAGGTCTTGTTAGTGTAGCATAAATCAAATCCACAAGAGATTGATATTTCATAATGTCTTTATATTCTACACCATCATGTTTACTAAGTTTGTGATTGACTTCAAGTGGAGTTGAAGCTTCTCTACACTTCTCCATGTCAAACTTCTTTGTGACACACATAACCCATAATTCACGTGATTTATTTCCATTCCAAGAAATTTATGATAACTTTCCTAGATCACTTATCTTGAACTCTTTCTCAAGTAGATTCTTAACTTCTTTAATTCCTTCATTTGAGGTACCTATGATAATAATATCATCTACATATATGCAAATGTAGATTGTACCTTCATCCGTTCTTTTGATAAGTAGACTTGCATCTACTTTTGAAGTTTGATATCCAATGTCATTGGGATACTTTACAAGCCTATAGTTTCAGGCTCTTGGTGATTGTTTTAATCCATATAGTGCTCTTCTTAGTCTGCATACATAATTTGGATACCTAGAGTCTACAAACCCTTGTGGTTGTTCCATATATACTTCATTTGAGACATATCCATTCAAGATTGCATTCTTTATGTCCAATAGACTCAAGCTCCATCTTTTTGAATTTGCAATAGCAATGGTTGTCCTTATGGCCACAAGATTCAATGTCTCCAACAACCACCTATTATGGAAGTAAGAGAAATAAAATTTGAGGAAGAAAAATTGGATGAACTGAGCGTTAGCTATATAAAAATGAAAATACATGATCAAGGACATAAGACTAACATTTTGGAACAATCCAAGAACATGGAAATTATCTATAAATTTTCTTGGCAAGAATTGGTGAAACAAAACCCTAATTTGAAAAAAATGTTGTATAGATCAAGCAAAAAGGCAGGAAGAACACACTCCAAAGAAAGAACATACATCAGACCTTCAAGTACCTTTGGATAAAATAAGTGGATTTTGTGAAGATGAGGAAGGTAATACAACCATATGTCTGAATTTCCAAGGACATCAAGTTTAGGCTATTTTGGATAGTGGAGTTGGAGTGGAAATAATGACCAAGAAGGTAAGGGGAAAACCTAAATTGAAACCTACCAAAATAAAGCTTTAGTTAGCATATGGATACATGGAACATCCTATTTTTCACACGACGGAGTACCTCAATGATCAAGGAAGATTGAGGTTCCCGGTGCTTCCCAAGAGGTCACTAGTCCCAATTTGTTTCCCCTGGAGCTCGCTTAATCGGCAATCTCTTGCCACTAAGATACACTCTTGTGTGCTTGAGGAAGGGGAAAGACTAAGGTTCACATTACCTAGGACGTGTTTTGGGCCTGCAAAGCTTCATTCTTTGCTTTCAAAACCTGTTTTGAAGCATTTGGGGGTGATTCTTGGAGCCATTTTGGAGTACTTTCACACTTAATTCTCTTTATATAGGTTCAACAACATCAAGAAGAGTGTTCTTTGTACTTATCCAACAACAAATATTCAGCTTTGCACTATGTTTTCAGCCACACTAGTATATCTATAGGTTTTCAAAGACCTTCAATTATGGTGGAAGTAGTCACCACAAGTTTTTGCAGGTTTTTTGAGCCTAAAGAACAGAGTTAACACACACTTTGTAGGTGGCTTTGGCTAGTGTTTGGGCTATGAATTCAACCTTTTCAGTGCCATTTTACCACATATATTGAGCACATACACACTATGTATGCTTCTATGGATACTACTTATGCACATCCATGTGTTCATTGATATAGCATTTACATTTTTTTCATAAAGCCTTTGATGTTGATAAACAAGGCCATGGTGAGGTTTTCTTAACTAGGGAGGCACCCAGATGTTGGGGTCTCTTCGGTGATGCAGGTGGAAGACTTACCTAGCCTCACCATAGGAGACGTATGCTAGTTGTTCATACGTGCTTGATAAGCCTAATTGGCTTCTTTCAGTTAACTAATTATATGCAATGGAGTCATTGTATGTCAAGCAGGGGCATGTCATGAGGAGTGAATTGGATACTAATCAGAAGAATGGTACTTGGGATTTAGTACCTTTACCAAAGGGAAAGAAAGCTTTACCATGTAGATGGATATATAACTTGAAATTCATATCAGATATTGCTTCTTCAAAGTATAAAGCATGAATTGTTGCAAAGGGTTTTAAGAAACAAGATGGCATTGATTTCAAGGAAATATTACCTCCAATAGTCAAGATGACTACCTTGCGCATGTTGCTTGGATTTGTTGCAATGGAGGACTTTAAGTTAGTCTAAATGGATGTGGAAATTGCTTTCTTGCATGAAGATCTTACAGATGAGATGTATATGGAACAACCATAGGGTTATGTACTTCTTGGCAAAGAAAGTCTAGTTTGTAAGGTGAAGAAGAGCTTATATGGACTTAAACATTCCCCTATACAATTGTACCAAAACTTTTATGCTTTTATGAAGTCTCAAGGTTATTCTCAAAGCAATGAAGATCATTGTCACTACACAAAGAGATGCTCATATGCAAGCTTGATATGCTTGATACTTTATGTCGATGATATGTTGATTGCTAGGGAGTCTTCTTATGAGCTGTCATTTCTCAAAATGAAGTTGAGTGAGACATTTGATATGGAGGATTTGGGGGATGCCAAACATATCTTTGGCATGTGCATTACTCGTAATAGAGTAAGAGATGCTCATACTTGTCTCAAAGTAGGTACATATACAAAGTACTTCACAGATTCAATGTATAGGGTGGAAAGGCATTGAGTACAACATTACCCACATATGTGAAATTGAGCAAGGATGATTGCCCCAAATCAAATGAGGATAAGAAATTCATGACCAAAATTATGTATTAGTCTATTGTTGGTAGTCTCATGTATGATATGGTAGCTACGAGACTAGACATTGCATTTGTAGTGGGAGTTGTGAGCAAATATATGTCTAATCCTGGCAAGAAGCATTGGGAAGTGGTCAAGATGATTTTGAGATATCTGAGTGGCACTAGTGATAAGTGCCTATGCTTAGCTAGAGGAAAGACATCCATTATTGGTTACACAAATTCAGATTGTGCTGGTTGTGTAGACAATTAGACGTCTGCATCAAGGTATATTTTTCATTTTGTTGGAGGTGCTATCTCTTGGAGATCTATTCTTCAAGAATGTATAACTGTTTCCACTGTAGAAGGAGAGTATGTTGCAACACATGAGGCATGTAAGGAAGCATTGTGGCATTCTCATCTTGCTTGTGATATGGGTCTACCTTAGCATGTACCTCGTTTACTCAGTGATAGTCAGGCTGCCATTGCTTTGGCTAAGAATTCGGTCTAGCATGCAAAGACCAAGCACATTGAGGTGAGGTTTAACTTCATTAGACATTGCTTAGCCACTGAGCATGTTATTCTTGAGAATTCATACTCGAGATAATGTTGGAGATGCTTTGACCAAAGGTCTACCACAAGATAGCTTTCGACATTGTTGTGAGACATTTGATATGGAGGATTTGGGGGATGCCAAACATATCTTTGGCATGTGCATTACTCGTAATAGAGTAAGAGATGCTCATACTTGTCTCAAAGTAGGTACATATACAAAGTACTTCACAGATTCAATGTATAGGGTGGAAAGGCATTGAGTACAACATTACCCACATATGTGAAATTGAGCAAGGATGATTGCCCCAAATCAAATGAGGATAAGAAATTCATGACCAAAATTATGTATTAGTCTATTGTTGGTAGTCTCATGTATGATATGGTAGCTACGAGACTAGACATTGCATTTGTAGTGGGAGTTGTGAGCAAATATATGTCTAATCCTGGCAAGAAGCATTGGGAAGTGGTCAAGATGATTTTGAGATATCTGAGTGGCACTAGTGATAAGTGCCTATGCTTAGCTAGAGGAAAGACATCCATTATTGGTTACACAAATTCAGATTGTGCTGGTTGTGTAGACAATTAGACGTCTGCATCAAGGTATATTTTTCATTTTGTTGGAGGTGCTATCTCTTGGAGATCTATTCTTCAAGAATGTATAACTGTTTCCACTGTAGAAGGAGAGTATGTTGCAACACATGAGGCATGTAAGGAAGCATTGTGGCATTCTCATCTTGCTTGTGATATGGGTCTACCTTAGCATGTACCTCGTTTACTCAGTGATAGTCAGGCTGCCATTGCTTTGGCTAAGAATTCGGTCTAGCATGCAAAGACCAAGCACATTGAGGTGAGGTTTAACTTCATTAGACATTGCTTAGCCACTGAGCATGTTATTCTTGAGAATTCATACTCGAGATAATGTTGGAGATGCTTTGACCAAAGGTCTACCACAAGATAGCTTTCGACATTGTTATCACTTGATGGGGGTTACTTGATTCATGATCTTACACAGTTACTTGTATACTGTGTAACATGCCCATCAAGTGGGAGGTATAGTTTGTATACTTATACTTAGGTATTCTTTATCATTCTTTATTTTTCTCCCAAATTCACTTTGTCCATATTGGTCTTTAGTGGGAGATTGTTATTGTTAGTGTCCATGTGAAAGGAAAAATGGTTGTCGGACACTTTTGTACATGTTTTTTTATAAAACATATAGTGGCCTGGTTAGCCATAGATTGTAAGTTCAACCGCATCTATAACACCTAAGAAATTTGTGTTCATGCTCCCTATGTACTGTGTGTTTTCTACATATTCTACATGCCCTGTGCGGAGTACTATGTGCAACATCCGTAGCTCAATTTTCTAGTGTGAGAGTATTGTAGTGGAGCTCCCGAGAAGGAGAGTCCACTATGGTGCATCACCATTGCATCATTTTAGGAAAGAGATGCAGACATAGGTGATTTTTTTTATGAGATTATGGATTTGAGTTATAAGTAGAAAAAGATACTCAAGAAGAATAGGTGGAAATTGTTGGAGTTGGAGTTCCACGGAAGCACATGAACAATAAAAGGAAGAAGAAGAAGCTTGGAGCACAACAAAATATTGATTGTATTACCAAGTGAATGTACAAAGATAAAAATGGCCCATTAGGGTTATAGGCATATATACAAGTCGGGGGAAAAAACCTCCTAAAGAGGGAAAAAATTGCCTTGATGATCCTAAGTCACACATATCACTACCAAGATATATCAACAAATCCCCCCTAAGAGCGATGCGGTGAACAAGGAGCTCGCAATCATGTATAAGGAAGTGGGGGAAGATCAATCCACAAAAGGAAGTAAGCCCAAAGCTTTGTGGAAAGCTTCAAACTTCTCCCTAGACAAAGCCTTTATGAAAAGTTTTGCAACATTATTATGTGGGCACATAATCCAAACTGATCTCTCCAACAAAGAACCTCTCCCTAACATAATGATAGTGCACCTCAATGTGCTTTGTGCGAGCATGGAACATAGGGTTCCTTGCAATTGCAAATGCGCTTTGACAATTAGCAAAGATGTGGTGGCAAAAGACTAACCAAAACTCAAATCAGCCAAAAGGCATCTAAGCCACACACACTCAACAATCGCTGTGAAATTTTCCCTATAATCAACCTCACAACTAGAAGTGGCCACAATAGGCTTCCTCTTTCTCAACCAAGATATGCATGAGGTACCAATAATGAAGCAAAAACCATTGGTGGACGCACGAGTGTCATAACAACCAACCCAATCTGAGTGAGAGAGTATGTAAATTTGGTGATAATGATCCCCCTTGGGATAAAAAAATCCAAGTAGTCGGGCACCACTCAAGTAGAAAAAGATGCACTTAACCACCTACCAATGGTTGACACCTGGAAAATGCATAAGCGTGGTCAGAACAACATCAATGCATCTCCAACATCATGAAGGTTCAACTGTAAACCATGTGCAATCAAGTAGGCATGTATCTTTTCATACCAAGCATGTGGTGCTTGCTTCAAGCTATATACTTCCTTTTTCAACATGCACACTTTGTTTTCATTCCCTTTCTGCACAAAACCACGGGGTTGAAATACATACACTTCTTCATGTATTTCACCATTCAAAACTGCAATTTTAATGTCCAACTAATGTACATTCCAACCATGATGAGCTGTGAGTGCACAAATGCTACGAACAGTGGTCATTGAACATGTAGGAGCAAAGATCTCATCAAAATCAATGCCTCTCTCTTGAGCATGATTCTTCATAATAGCATCATATTCTGATTGCATAACAACCATATGATTTTTTGAAATTTTATGCTTCATCAAAAGAAACAGGTCCATTCTAATCACGAAGACTAGAGGTAGCCATTGCATAACAATTTGATGCAAAGAAAGCACTATGAGAGCCAAAATGGGTACTATACGAGAAAGGTGCATCTACTTTGCTATTTCTCAAAGTCTACACTAACCATTTAGGCATAATTTTAGCCTCTTCTAGGTCAGTCCTCTCATCAACAAGTGCATCATGTAGGTCGATGATCAAACTTAGAGAAAAAGAAAGATTGAAATTAATGAGAAGACCTTTGGTAGTCATCGAAAAACACCTTTGAGTCGCAAACAAGTAGGATTTTGAGCGACAAAGCAAAGACCATTGGATAAAAAACAAATGGATTTTGTGCTCGAAAGAAGTAAGCTTACAAAATTGCAAGCCAGTAAGTCTTCATGTAAATCGATGGAACCGTTGAGTGATTGTATGATCCTAATCTATGTGATAGGAGATAATTGAGAGTCTATGCTCACTCACATGTAAGTTAATTAAAATACCATTTGAAGTTCATGAGGTGATGACCACCCAAAGCAATGAGGTCTACCATTAAAGACGAGTGAATGCTAATATGAGGGATATGTTGCAGCCATGAGTGAGACCTCAAACTCCACAACAGATAAAACAACACATACAGAATGGTTCAAAATAAATTATTGAGATGATCAGTCGTATTTTACTTCCAAAGAGAGAACTATGTCTCCGAGCTTGATGTAGTCTCGAATCAGAACATCATAAGACATACAACAGTCCATGCTAATGTCTTCCAAGCAAGCCTTCATGTAGTCTCGAATTAGAAGATCATCTGACAACCTGCATCTCGAATTAGAAGATCATCGGACAACCTGCATGCTCTCAAAATTCCTAAAGCGGCGCTTTCTCTCCGTTGTTGCAGGTGGGTCGATGGGTCCCTCTAACGGATCTCCTTTATGTCATAGGCGAATTTCTTCTCTTCAGTGAAGCGGTTGAAACACAGAGAGTCCTTTTTTTGGTCCATCCTTGCCTCATTGCATGGATCTTCGCTCGGCTTCCATTGCGTCTAATGGAGCTATTCCCTGCTTTGGGTCGTCCATTCTGATTAGATGCTGTGCGTTTCCCTGCGTAAAACGCGTAGGAGTCGAATTCGGAGCCAGACTCGGTGCGAATGAGTGCATTTCAAATCACTTTAGATTCGGAAACACAGTTTGTAATCGCAACAACATGAACATAGAACACCGAGGAAATGTCAGTTTGTTGACTCTTTCCAGAGTCGCTAAACAAGCAGCTCATACGGGTGAAAGTGCAGTAATAGAGGTAACACAGGAGACGTTTTGGCCTGTTATGGAGGCTGCTGGAGACAAACTCGTGGTTCTCAATCTTTACACACAGTCGTAAGTTCCAATGTCCTTGCAGCCCGCTTGTATTACTATGATGTCATCGATAAATATGATTACATATTGTTAGCATATTCACTTCCTTTTCTCCATAAGCACGCACATGTCAACTCAATCACTGGACAATATAAACGAAATGAGGACGAAAGGTGTTATTGACTGATAAAAGGGAGTTGGGCTGCATTATGGCAGATTTTACTGTCTAATTCTAGGACATAAACTGCAGGATAGATCTTCAGATGCGGAAAGTTGGATGTTGGAAGTTAATATGTTTGTAGTCGTACGTCATGATCTTCATTTATTCTTTTGCGCCAGTCTTGCCCCTCGAGTGTCCATCTGTTCACGCACACTAGACGATGGAATAGCTGAAAGGATTAATTTCCTGCGATAGACGATGAAGTAAAAGCCAGGAGACATATGACTGAATGGAGGAAGTTGATGAATGTGTTGGATTTGGCCTATTCTCCATACTATCCGTTAGGTGAAGGCATTTTTGGGATTCACCTGCATCTTTCGCAGGTTCATCAAAGACTATTCTCATATTGTTGAACCCTTCACTAGTATGTTGAAGGGTGTTCGTAGCAATAGACATAGTGCTAGAATCTAATCCATTGATTTAGTGGACCTACGAGCTTGATCATTGTTTTGAAACACTAAAAAACTAGTTACTATGGCTCCCATGTTGCAGATAGTGGATCCGGCTAGACCGTTCATTTTGGAAACGATGCAGGTGATGTGGCTTTAGGAGCTACCCTGTTTCAAGACATCAGACCTGTAGCATTTGATAGCCGTAAACTCTTTGATTTCCAGGTGCGCTACACCACACAAGAAAAGGAATTGTTGACGGTTGTCCATGCTATGAAGTTTTGGAGACATTACCTTTATGGTTACCACTTCACTATATGGATGGATCACTATTCTTTGAAATATTTGTGTGTTAGTCGGACCTTCGAGGCCAAAAGGCAAGGTGGCTGAAGTCATGCAGGAGTTTGACTTTGAGGTTAGGTATCGGAGAGACACCACCAATGTGGTTGCTGATGCTTTGAGTAGGATCCCTAAGGTGAATGCTCTTTCTTTTAGAGACATAGGGAATGCTTTCTACCATTCTCTTAGGGGGCACTGTTGAGATGACCGTCAGTTTCGTTGGGTCTTGTAGCGAGTCCAATTTGGATCAAGTAGCCCAGAGATCTATGGTGGTTGCTCCACCAGACAACTTGCTTTTGAGTGAAAGATAGCGCAAAAGTTTTCGATTCCTAATGAATTACTTTTCTTGTAGAGCAAGATGCGTGTGCTCAATGATGATGACATATGCCGATGTATCTTGTATGGGTGTCATGATGCACCAAGTGCAGGACAACCGGTATTTCTATTGGCCCCCCATGAGGACCTTTATTGAGAGGCGTGTGCGTGTTCTCAATGCCAACTTAATAAGGCTTAGCGATTGAGATGAGAAGCAATACTCCATCCATTACAGATCCCACACAGTAAATGGTCTTCCATTTCTATGGACTTTGTGATAGGGTTACCAAGGTTCTAGAGGGTCACGATGCAATTTGAGTAATTGTTGAACGACTCACGAGAATGGCGAGGTTTATATTGAAGCATTCCATGGTAAAGGGCCATGAGTTATTTCAACTCTTCATGGAGCATTCGTATAAACTTTATGGATTACATGATGAAATTATTAGTGATCGTGATTCCAAGTTCACTAGCAATTTCTAGAAGATAGTCTTCCGGATGCCGGAGATTTGATTGAGCATGTCTTTTCCGAATCATCGGGAGATCGATGGACAGACAAGAGTACATGAATGAGACAAATGGAGGATATGTTGCATGCACGTCTCCCGATGACAGTTTGATTGGGAGAGTTACCTTTGCAAGGTTGAGTTCGTTTATAATAGTACAAAGCATTCGGCTACAAGGTACAACCCATTCATGCTGATGTAAAGTTATGAGCCGAGACCAAGCCTTGCTAATGAACTCACATGCGTGCAGACTCAGTTTGTAGCGGATTTCTTGTAGGATATGCAAGAAATGCTATGGACCATGAGGGAAAGCATAAAGATAGCCTAGGATAAAGCTATCTTCTATGCTAACTAGCCTCATAGACCTCATGATCTCGAGGTAGGCAAGTGGGTGTACCTTCGGGTTTCGAGAGATTTTCAGATGACAAGATTTGGCTCGTGCGCGAAGTTTACTTCCCAGTATCGTGGTCCTTTTCAGATCGTGAGGAAGGTAATTGGTGTATCCCATGAGTTAGATCTGCCTCTAGAAATCACTATTCACCCCGTGTTCCATGTTAGTCGCGTGAAAGAGAGACTTGAGCAACATGATACAGTGATGCCCTCGGAGGAGATCTTTGCTTTGTAGGATATTGCTCGATACATTCCACTAGAGCCTAAGGTTGTTTTGGACTAGAGGGAGAAGTAGTCTCATAGGACTTCCTATTTTTGATAAAGTGGAAGCACCAACATGAGTCGACCGAGTCTTGGGAGTCAGTGAGATCGTTGAAGAATGGTTTACTGGGTTTTATTACTGAGGAGATTGTTGAGGTTCGAGGACAACAATTGAAAAGTAAGGGGAAAGTGTTACGTCTCCACCCTTTTAGGACACGTGGATGAGAGTTTGCAGATATTGTCCAGCAAGGGGGTGCCTGACCATTGTGTATTGGGTTTGGCCAATTCAATGTGAACTTGGTCATTTCACTTGAGTCTCAAGACTTCTCATTTATCATTCTTGGCATTTGCCAGGACTTGACTCTTGGCCTCCCATGGCAGAGCCTCATCACTCGTTCTCGTGTGAGATTGGTGGTATGGGACACCAATCCTTTGGAAGTGGCTTTCGTCGTGTGCCATAGGCTCCCAAGCTATGGGGGTGACCCCGTATTGCCTCTATGGCTGGGGATGCGTCTGATGTCTTCCTTTCTATTGTTTGTTGATTTTGCTTGTCTTGTCTTGTTTAAGAGGAGGATCGTTGAGGATTTCAAAATGATTCATGATTCATATCATATATAGGATAGTGATAAGTGATCACATAGAAGGATATTAGTATGAGGGCTGAAGTTTGAACGCTCAAGTGACAAGGATGCAAGGCCCAAGAGTGCTCAAGGTGCTCAGGACTCAAATGTGAAGGTGCCCTAGAGTGCTCAAGGTGCTCAGGACTCAAATGTGAAGGTGCCCTAAGTGTGTAGAAAGTCTAAGTGCCCAAATGAGGCTCTTTGCAGCATGTTTCCGAAAAAACGGCCCTAGGGTGTATATGTGAAAAAAATGCTCCAGAGAGAACAAAAAACACCCAAAAAAACATCCTAAATGTTTTGACTACTAAAGATCTTCTATATTAAAAAAAAAACGAGGACTATTGTACTATGGCTTATATTATCTATATATATTACATGCACATTGCATAGTGACATACAATGCACAATGTACCATTGCACATTCATATGCCACATACTTGCACATCACAATGTACATGTGTCATACATGATGTGGCATATTTCATGATACATATATGTTATATAACTTATAGATATGGTTCATTTTTCATAGAGCAATCATCTATATGCATACAAGTGGCATCATACATCATGTGTAGTACATACCTGCACATTGGTAATTGTAAATTACACACACTATTCTGCGCACACACATCTCATACATCATAGTACCATACTACTGTTTACTTGTATAACATGAGATCTAATAATATACCACATATGATTCATAGTCTATAGGACAAGTAGAAATCATGAGGATTCAAGAGACAATATGCAATTTGCACATCACATACACGTACGTCACACAACACATTCAGAGTTCAATCTATTTTTAGTGTTTGGGTATGGTACACATTGCATTAGTGATGATCCATATATAAGCAACAAATCTACCAAACACTTCTATATTTCTTGGATATTTTATTTAAAAGTGTTGTAAGTACCAAACAACTCGATATGAAATATTCGGAGATTTTTATGTTTTGTCTTGTAGGTAGGAGTGATTTATGTTGCTTAGGTTTTGGATTAACTAGTGATTTTGAAAAAGAGTTTGATTACATTGCTATGAGGTGCATGATTTTGCTTTGAAAAAAGTTGAAGATAAAACTGAGGAACTTGAAATGAACCGACAAAAAATAGTTTTACTGGATTTTAATTTGAGCTGTATCTCCAATGGTACAGTTTTTCTTGCCTTAATATTCCTGGCTGGTTCAAAATTTTGATTTTTTATATTCTCTTTTTAGTTGCTTTTTGATCTTTTAAATTGTATTCATTAAATCATTATTAGTTTTATTTTGCTTTTTTTTTTTTGTTTTCTTTTTCTCCTGTAAACGCTTGTATTTTATTTTCACCATCTTTTGGATGTAAAGTATTTTTGATCATACATATGAATACATATTAATTAGTTATTAATGTTATCTTTGTTTGATTTAACTTCACCAATGTAAAGTTTTTCTGCTCATACACAGTTAGATAACTATCAATTGTTAATTTTAATCTTCTTGATTTTCTGTCAGGTGTGGTCCATGCGAGATTATGTACCCTAAAATAGTGGATTTATCTCAGATGTACACTGATGTCCTCTTCTTGAAGCTAGATTGCAACCAAAATAACAGGGTAATATTTTGCTGTCCAGATGTATCTAGAACCATTATTTAATGTTTGATTTATCATTGCATGGTTTTCTCTTCAGGCATTGTCAAAGAAAATGGGTGTTAAAGTGGTTCCAACATTCAAATTGTTCCGAAACCGGAAAGAGCTTGCTGAGGTGAAAGGTGCGAAGTTTGATGAGCTTGTGCGAAGAATTCAGGAAGCAAGGGCCGCTGAGTCCTGAAACTTATACAAGCATAACAAATCCACATGCTAGGTCTCTATGGTTTTTACTGGTGTAGGATGTGTACAGTGCACTTAAGATGTCCAGAAATGTGATCATTGTAGTGAGTCTAATCAGATATCCATATGTAAAGCCTTTGCTAGGAGGAGGTCACACTGAGGCACATTCACCATAGCTGGGATCATCTTTTTCCAGTCTCAGCTCATTTTCCATGTTAAAATCTAGTCCTGAGACGTAATCCGACTTTTTATTTTGCTAAAAAGAAGTGCATTCACATACCAGTAAAGAACTGAAAAAATTTTGTCCCGGAGTGTGAGGTGGAAGGTGTATGCAAGAGGAAGAAAATAATGTTGGGAGTGTAGAAAGTTGCTCTTTTTACACACGTAGAGATCCATGATTTCAAAACTCTATTTGTTTGTTTGTCTCTCTCCTCTGCTCCCCTCCCTGGGGTCTCTCTTTGTTCTCATGTTTTTTGGGGGGGGGGGGGGGGGGGGGGGTATTTTACCAAATTTACTTAGAACTACTTCAACATAGCATCTTGTTGATATTGTCATATTGTCATGATCATCGTGTTTGATTCTAGTTTTCTTCTTGCTTCTTTTGATAAATAGCGTAGTTGTTATAAAGTAAGGCTTTGAGCCTTAATGTGTAAATGGTCAATGAAGCCCTGGTCTCAGATTTGTAGAAAATGCTCACGGTAGTGAAGCATTTTCGGTGTCAATGTCCCCCTCGGGCTGATCCATGTCCTCTGTATGTATGTATGCCATATCTCCTGACGGATGATCCTATTTCTCTCTTGGTTTGAGAGCGATAGGTGGGAGCCTGGGAGTCGTACTATACCGGTGGTAGTCTATCTATGTCAAAACCATGGAGGGCAAGCCAATCCCGTGTCTGTGCATACCATGAGGAGGTGTCTCCGGCTAGTGCCATGTCGCGTGATGCCTGGAAAGCTCTATAAGTGATGTGCTCTGGGCCATGCTTTGGATCCTGTGTAATAGGCATACTGTTTGGAAGAGTGCCTCTACAAGCATCGGTGGTGCAGCAAGCTCTGCCCTGATGATATCATGGGGTACTGAAGATTTGCTGCGGATGAGTCTGGCAATCATGAGAATCTGCGGCCTCTCCAGAGCTGTCCATGATGATGTGGCTAATCCCGGTCCCCATATAGCTGCACCATACATGAGTGCTGGGGTAACTAGTGTCAAAGAGCCACCCCTTTGTGCGGGGCTCCTGAAAATATGCCTGGTGATAGTCTCTCCATCAAAGCTAGCACTGCGTATCCACATGTGATGCGATCACGGGCTGCCTGAGACATGGAGAAAACCCCGGAGGCTGCTGTGAATGTCACTCCCAAGTAGACATATGAACCGACTACCTCGATGGGTCTGCCTGCGGCTGTGAAAGAACTGTGTCTCCTCACCTGTGCTGATGTATGGAAGATCAAAACCTTGGTTTTACCAAGGTTCACTGATAATCCTCTTATGTGTACAAAAATCATCTCGGCCGTGTAGATGACGCTGTAGACCCTCTGCAGACTCTGAAACAAGCACAATATCATCAGCATATAAAAGAATGTGGATAGTGGTCCCTTGTACCTCAATGCCCTCTCCTCCCTGTTGTATGAAGTCCACTATCTTGTCAATGTATAAACCAAAGAGGGTGGGTAAGAGGGGGCACCCCTTCATCCCGATGGTGCTAGCAAGTGAATTGGATAGACCGCCTGGGCATCTGACTCTACCTGATACTCTCTCATACAAGGCATATATCCCCCATATCATCTCATCTGGAGCCTCGATATCGTGTAGACGTCCGAAGAGCCTCTCCCTAGGAACTATGTCGAAGGCTTTGCGGAAGTCCACAAAGCAGCTGTACAATCTCCTCTTCCTCACGCGTGCTTGGTCGATCAAGCATCTCAAAGTGAAGATGTGGTCAATGGTAGAGTAATCTTGTCTGAATCTTGCCTCTCCCGGGGCCCTGATACCCTTCCTCTCGATAAGAGTGCTCAACTCTCTCTCTATCATTGCCCCACATAACTTGGCCAATATGGGGCCAATCATGATGGTCCGGTATGTATATGGATCCATAACATTGCCTAACTTATGAATGGCACAATGGTGTGCTCAGTCCATGAGTCAGGAAACCCTTCAACTAGTGCTCGGTTGAAGAGGTGTGCAATGAGTGGTGCTAGAGTCGTGCATCCGTAGATGAGATGTTCTACCCATAAGCCGTACTGGTCATGGGCCCTTCCATGATGTAGATGGGTAATGGCACGGCTCACCATAGTCGATGTGAAGAAGTGAGAGGTAGTGGGGCGTGATCTCTGTGGCATGGGAATGGGGGGCTGGTTCGGTATCTCGTATAGGTTCTGTGCATAGCTATGCCAAATGCTCGGGTCTCGAATGGGTGTCTATTGTCTCCTCTCTCAGGTGTCGTCACGCCACAACACTATTCCGGCTCATGAGTAAGTGATAGATATCCCAATACTGTCTCTCCTCCCATTCTCGTCGCTTATGATGGGTAAGGCTCTGCATGCGTCGCTGTGCCTGCCTGTGTGTAATATCCCCCCCTGTGCTCTAAAATCCGTAGATGCTTCCTTAGCTCTCGACAATCTGTATCATACCAATGATTTTGGGGCATGGATCCCATGCGTGGAGGGTGTGTGTGTGTGTGGTGTGGAAAGTTATGTAGGGCTGAGTCATGTAGGATGGTGGTGATCTGTGATGTGAGTGTGTCTAGTGGTGATAGTGGATCGAGGGAGAGTAGGCGATGCCGCGAGTGTGTAAGTGGTGTGCATAAACATGTGAGATCGTGTGTGAAGTGTATTGTGGTGTATGGCTGAATGTGTGTCGGAGGATCTAATGGAATAGGAGATGAAAGTGTGAACGTGATAAATGTATGGTCAGCATTGAGTGGATGTCATCCAATACTAAGTGAGGGAATAAGTGAAGCTCCATAAATGGTACCCAGAATGTAGTCGACCGTGCTCTCGCCTCCCTCGTGAGGGAAGCAAGTAAGTCCAATAGACATAGGAAGTGACCACCTCAATCTGTCCACAGCTAGCTGTGAATCCTCCTCCATTCCTCACCATGGGGGAGGTGTGGAAGATCATGACCTTGGTCTTGCCAAGGTTTACTGCCAAGCCCCTCTGTGTACAAAACTCATCCATGGCATCCAGGTGGTGCTTTAATCCCTCGGGTGACTCTGAAATCAAGACAATGTCATCGGCATATAATAAAATGTGGACGTGTATCAGCAAGGTCTGCACCCTCTCCTCGAGCTCGGAGAATGTAGTCCTCAATCTCATCGATGTAGAGACCAAAGAGTGGGAGAGAGTGGGCAACCTTGCTTAACACCGATGGTGCTAGCAATGGCCTCAGACATACCTCCTAGACACTGTACCCTCACAGTCACTTGCTCATAGAGTGCATAGATAAGCCCAAATCATCCCTGATGGTACTCCCAAGCTCTGGAGGCATTTGAAGAGCCTCTCTTGTGGCACTCTATTAAAAGCTTTGCGGACTTCCAAAAAGAAGCAATATAGTCTCTTCTTCTGCACCCTTGCCCCATCAATGAGGCAACACAAAATGAAGATGTGATCAATAGTAGAGAAAGCTCGTCGAAAACCTACCTGGCCTCGTGCTCGTAGCCCCTCAGTCTCTGCATATGAGCTGAGCTCTACCTCAAGTATGGCATCGTATAGTTTGGCCAATCATGATGGTCCTGTAGTTCCCTGGGTCTAAGGTGTCGCCAGACTTGTGGATAGGCACAATGGTGTGCCTAGTCCACTCCTCTGGGAAGCCCTCCCCTATAGCCCGGTTGAAGACATGGTGCAATCAACGGGGCTATTGTGGAGGCTACATATATGAGATGCTCACTCTGCAATCTTGTGTGGTTTGTCGAACGTCCATGTCGCAGTCGTCCTATGGCCCTCTCAACCATCTTTGCTATGAAGAGAGAAGAACTAGTAGGGCGAGGCTCAAGTGGCTTGGGAATGGGAGGTTGCCCAGGTACCTCATATAATCTCTCAGCATAATCATGCCATGTGTGTAGGTCCCCAATAGGTGTGGTCGGGCGTGGCTCTCGTAGGGTACACCATGCTGGAGCACTGTCCATACTCATAAAGATATGATATAGCTCAAGCTCCTGTGCCTCCTCAAAGGCTCGCCTCTTTCGACGTGTGAGAGTCTTCATCCGTCCCTTTGCCTCTCTCTCTCTCTCTCTCTCTCTCTCTCTCTCTCTCTCTCTCTCTCTCTCTCTCCCCCCCCCCCCCCCCCCCCCCCCCCTCCCTCCCTCCCCTCCCTCCCTCCCTCTCTGTGATCTCTCGCAATGCTCGCTGAGCTCGTAGTCGGCGGTAAAGATCTCTGCATTCCTCATCATACCAGCGATGTGGCATAGTCCCTGGAGGAGGTGTGTGACCAGAATGGATGGTGTGGGGGATGGCTGATGTCTAAAGAACTGATGCTATCTGTGAGGTGAGTAGGGAGAGTGGAGTGTCAGGATGAAGCAAGAGAAGACCCTTCTCGACTTGAGCCGCATATATGTAAGCTAGCTCATGTGAAGTGGATGGTGGTGTGTGGGATGCATGCTACGGGTGTGCGTATAGGGGTGCCTCCCTTGAGGGAGAGTGCGAGGTATGTGTGATTGGCCCCAATAGGTATGGGTGGGATGGTGAATGAGGTAACCTTTGGCAACAAGTCTAGTCTTATATCTATCAACTCTTCCATTCGGCTTATGTTGCAACTTGTATACACATTGAGTGTCAATGGCCTTTTTGGGAGGAGGAAAATCACATAAAGACCAAGTACCATTCTTCATAATAACATCATATTTTGATTTCATAGTAGCCATCCAATTTTTTGAATTTTGTGCTTCATCAAAAGAAACAGTCTCATGCTCATCACAAAGACTAGAAGCACTCATTGCATGACAATCTAATGCAAAAGAAGCATTATGAGAGACTGAACGAGTATGAAAAAGTATACACCATCCATTTAGGCATAATTTTGCCTCTTTAATATTAGGTCTTTCATCAATAAGTTCATCATGTAAACCTACATAAAAAATAGAGTGATTTGCATCTTCATTTTTAAAGGTTGAAAATTTGCCTCGCTAAGAGCAATATTTAACTGTCAACTTATAGAAAGTGGAAGCAAGGTGTTATACATATCCTTTGACTTGATTGAGATCTCCATGGTCTTCCACAAGAATAAAAACATGAATAACAAAAAATGCATCTATTTTATGCATGATACAGATAATAGCCTTTTCTTTTAGAACAATACCTAATGAAAATACATTTCATAGCCTTATTATTCAATTTTTTGTCTTATTGTTCAAACACCAATGCATATTCTAGAAAGCCAAAAACATACAAATGAGAAACAAATGGCTTGTGACCATGCCAACCTCATATGAAGTGAGTGCAATGCTTTGTTGGGACTCATTCAAAATCCTTGATCTTGTCAAAAGAGATTCCTTCATATGCTGTACACATAACAACCTCAAGCCAGAACCTCCTTTCCATTTCTATAACAGACTCGTTCTTCCTCTCAGAAACTCCATTTTGTTGAGGTTTATATGACATTGCACAGTGATGTTTTATCCCACACTTAGTTGGAAATGTATTAAACTCAAAAGACATAGTTCCCCACTCGATCACAGTAGAGAGTGCTTGTGCATTCTCATAAATTTTTAGCCATAATTAGGAACTTGTTCAATGGATAAACCCATGCATGCCTAGAAACATCATCAATGAAATTGACGACGTATAGTTAATTCCCAAATGAAGATGTCTACATAGGATCACATATATCACTATGAATAAGTTGAAATGTGTGTGTAGTTCTAACTAAACCCTCTCTGGAGGAGGAAGAGTGTTGCATTCTATCTAATATACAACCCTCAAAGACATGCTTAGAAGGTACTTCAAGTTTGGGCAAAGAGGATATCATTTTAGATTTCTACAAACTAGGGAAATTGAGATGAGTAAAGCATGATTGCCAAAGTTTTGCATATGAAATAGCATGATAATCATGCATTTCACATGCTGATCATTGTCAAATTTTGAATAAGCTATTAGCTTATATAACCCACAAGATAAAATGCTAGAAGCAATGATATCATCACCATTTGATACATCATGAATTGCGCATCTATCATCAACAACCAAACCAATCTTGGATGTGTTGAAATTGATAATACATTTTCCTTGATCCTTGATACATATAAGGAATCTAAAAATTTTAAAGTACTACAACTAACAATGGCAAGAATGATCTTTCCAAAGAAATTACATTGTGAGGTAATATGTTTGGTTGCACCACTATCAAAATACCAAACATTGGAATCTACAACAAAAATACATTGCTCATGAAGATGGATCATAGCTGCAACGAGTAGTAAGCACCTATTCTTCATTCTGAACGATGTTAGTAGGCTCTGTTTTAGGTGTAGAGGCCCTTGCAACAACCATTCCAACCTCTTTCGTATTTGCCTTTTTTGGAGCTAGTTTTGGACAACTCTTAATGACATGATCAAATGCCTTACTATACTTGCAAAACTATTTTTGCTTTTTTGTTTTCTTTTCATCTTTATCTTCCTTATTTTATTGTGTAGCAATAATAGGTTTATGCTTACTAGTAGATGAGCTCGAGTTTCCTTTGTCCTTTTGACTAGCTAAAATAGCTTGATCTATAAGATGCATTATTGACCTGCTCTATCTATATTGATCTTGCTGCAACAAAAGAAAGGACGAATCCTCAAAAGTTAAGGCATTTGGATTGCCTTCCATCATCAAACAAAGAGTAGAAGCAAAACTTTGATAAGAAGGTGGAAGAACATTAAGAATAGTCTACACAAGTGAACTATCTGGCAAGACAACTTGTATTGGTGAACCAATAACTATATATATATCTAGCACAAAAGGATTAAATTGCCTACACAATCTGATAGTGCACTCAAAGGATGGAATGAGCTGATATCAAAATTTCAATGCAATATAGCAAAGTTCTTTTGAAATGATAATGATCCCGAGTATGAAATGATAATGATCCCGAGTATGCTCACCAATTTTCATGCGATTCTATAACTATGATTAGAAGGGTGTCCATGGTCCTAAAGAAAGCGGTGACCTACTCTAATACCAATTATTGGAGTTTGAGGACTATGAAAGCAAGCAAATAACACAAGGAACAAGAAGAATCTTAGAGAAAAAAAATATAACACTTAGTGTATTACCAAGTGAATGTTCAAAAGATAAGTGATCCATTATGGTTATAGGTGTACATATACTTAATAAGATTTCAAGCCATGGACCCATGAGTAGATACCCTATTCATAAGGTACATGATTGTATTTGTTGTATCACTCAAAAAGATGTTAGATACATTCATGATTAAGCATTATTCTAGTAATTTTTTTACTGTATCTATTCTTCCCCTTTGCTATCCCATTTTTTGGGAGTTCATACTTGTGACATGCCTCTTGATGCAATGATCCAAAAAAAAAAACCGTTGCAAAAATATTCTCCCTCTCCATGTGAGCTTAACATCTTAATGTATGTATATATCCTTCTCTACGATTGCCTTGAATGCTTTGAAACATGTAAACACTTTTAATTTCTATGTGATGAAATAAATCCAAATAATCCTTATGATGATATAAAAAAGTAAAAAAGTATTTGGTACCTCCAATGAATTTCTTTTTAGTTGATCTCCACACCTCTATATGCATCAAGTCCAATGGGTTTTATCTTATGTAGCCACTCCTCTAATATGCTTCTCTAATTGAAAAGATTCATATAAATGCTTCATACCTTGTCCTTGGAACTCTAGAATCCTTTGAGCTACCCTATTGATTTGCATTTCCTTCATTCTTTGTACGTTGAGATGACATATCTTCTTGTGCCATAAGTCCAACTTTGAAATCTGCTTGTTGATATATGTGAATAAGGCATGTAGCATGGAATGAGAGTTTACCTCTAGAGTGACGAGTATCCCTTGCTTCTTGCCTCTTTTTATGACCTTGTACCCTTGCTTAAGGCTCTTGAGAAATCATCCATCTTTGTTGAACTATACTTGATACTTCAACCACTTGCCCTAAGCACACAAAATTCTTGGTGGTAGGCATATTCAAGACATCCTTTAGGCATCTTACTTTTTATTTGTCATCCAAAGCTACATATTCAACATGGTGAATCCCATGGGTTATATCATCACATGTTTCTATATGTACTTTAAATTCAGGAGCATGTAGATTAGTAAAGCAAGAAGCATTTCAATTCATATGGTTGCTACATTCACTGTTGATATGCCATGTGTTATCTACTTTGTTTGAAAGTCCAACCATATGCATCATTAGAAATTATAGTTTTTACTGAAGCATAATTACTTGGTATTTGTATGAAGACTAGATGATAGATCCTTTAATTTCCTCTTTGGTAACAATCTATAAGTGCCAAACTTTGCACATATGTGACATCCATATTTATCTTGATTCTTGTTTTCATGCTTCATTCTTGTAAGATCACCATGAGAAAATGACAAACTCTCCTCACAACCACTTGTTTATAGCCTTTTGGAATTTGAGTGAATTAGGAGTTACCTAATGCTCTAAGGGCCATCTTTTACATGTTCAATCCTTACCATTCTTTATCTTTTAAAGTGGTTTTGAAGGTGTGGACGCTTCTAGAAGCTCTATAGCTCTTGCACAAAATTTTCTTTTCCCTTGCAGAATATTTTTGTCCTAGAAAATATGCTTTGGAGCACAAGGCAAGATCATTACCACTAGATTTACATGATTTTTTTGACTCAAATTAGGTTGGTTGTTATGATGCTCATATGTCCACTAGTTGTTTTTTATTTATGTTTGGTAGATCATGCATATCTTGGTTGAGAAAGAAGATGCATACTTTGGTCACTTCTAGTTGTGAGGCTTAATACATGACATCTTTCATACTATTGAGTGTATGTGGCTTAGATGCCTTTTGGTTACTTTGGGTGTTGATCAGTCTTTTGCCACCAGGATCTTTAGTAAAATTTAGAGTGCATTGATAATTGTGAGGAATTGTGTGCTACATGCTCACAAAAAGCACATTGAGGTGCACTATCATTATGTTAGGAAGAGATTCTCTATTGGAGAGATCAATTTGGCTTTATGCACCCACATGGGGTAAGGTTGCAGACACTTTCACAAAAGCTCTGCCTAGGGAGATGTTTGAAGCTTTTTGCAAAACTTTGGGTTAAATTTCTTTTGTGGATTGATTTCATTCCAGATAGCTTGGCACTTCCTTATACATGAGTGCCAACTCCTTGTTCACCACATCATTATCAGGGGGGGATTTATGATATATTTGGCAATGATATGTGTGGACACACTTAGGATTGGCGGGGCACCTTTTCTCTCTTTAGAAGGTTTTTTCCTATCGTCTTGTGTATATGCCTATAACCCTAACACATCACTTATCTTTGTACATTCACGTGCTAATACAATCAGCATTGTGTTTTTCTCCAAGCTTCTTCTTTTTCATTGTGATGTTTGTGTGATTTTGCAGTCCTCAAACACCAATAGATCCATTATGGGTATGATTGAAAGAATGGAAAGTAAAGCATGAGCAGTGTCAAATGCAATTGGAAGTAGCAAAGAAAAAACATACACAAGAGGAAACAAAGTTCAAAGAAAGAACCAACAAGTTACATGATGGTATTACATCACAAACTGTAGAGGATGCAACTCAACTAAAAGAAGTCACAGACATCAAAATCTAGATTGAAGAGGAATTGAATGCAACAAGATAATAGGTTACTCAACAAGCAAAGATCATTTGACCATTGAGCCAACAACTATGAAGAGATGTAAGAAGAACACAACCATGAACTATTACCTAAAAAATAAACTCATGCAATTGAGAAAGAGGTATGACCACTTTCCCCCTGTGATAATACAATTACCAATAAGGGATGATTTTTTGTTGAAAATTCCTAACTTTTCTTTTACAACTATATAGAACAATAGTAAGGATTCCATATAGTAACTCACTTTACAAAAGAATTCAACAATGTTGTGTTTGCATGTATAAGGCAAGTATGAAATAAAGAGAGATCCATAGTTTTGGATCCTTACCTCCATTTTTTTGCATAAACAAAGAGAAATCCCGAAGATATACAAGGCATGTAACCAAGACGAAACTAGATGAAGAGCTCAACTTCTAGGATAACACGTTCAGCTACTTCCAAGAAGTTGATGCAACATATCAAAATGAAGGAAAAACCTTTTGGAAAGAGATACAACCCCAATTTCACATTAGCATGACTCTCCATACCACCTACAAGTTAATCCATCACTTTGGCCGATGTCTCAAGATTGAGCATGGGAAGAATTCCAATACTTGTAGAGGCAAAAGAAAATACCTCAAAGGATATAATACAATCAATTGAATATTGGATTAAGCAATTTCACCAATATTCTAGACTTACTTGTAAATGCCACCAATAAAATTGAGAACATGATCCTCACAATTTTCAAGGGAGGTCCTGATAAGGCACATAAACTTTAATTTTTGACCTCTTGCTTATCCCCAACCGCCCAATTATAATGGCATATGTTTCATGTTGTATAAGCCTACTAATCCAATATCTAACGACCTTCAAGGAATTTTTCTACACTAGCTTTTTTGAGCAAGACTTAACCTTTAATTTTGAAGATAAGCAACAACTTAGATGCTACCTAATAGCATATGAAGTTTTTTTTTTTGCATCCAACCACGTTGGACTTAACAACCCAATTTGAATCGAATGGTGAAAACAGATAATGGTAAAATATGCTATCCAAATCAATGTGTGAAAAAATGGATTTTAGAGGATATAGGTGGTGGGAAAATCATGGATGAACATGTTTAGGAAGAGGAGAGTGTCATATCTTGGTCCTTGAGGAATTATGAGGGGCTACCTTGTTGATATATTTAGGTAGTAATGTGTGTGAACACATTAGGACTGTCGGGGCACTTTTTTCCCTCTTTAAGAGGTTTTTTCCCCTGAGCTTGTATATACGCCTATAGCCCTAATGGGTTACTTATCTTTGTACATTCTAGTGGTAATACATTCATTATTGTGTGTTGTGCTCCAAGCTTCTTCTTCTTCCTTGTACTGTTTGCATGCTTTTGTAGATGTCTAACTCCAACAATTGGTATCAGAGCAGGTCATCGCTTCATCTAGGGCATCGTCGACACTCCTCTGGTCACAATCTCAGAATCACACAAAATTTGGTATGCATACTCAAGGTGATTGGGAGATCCAAACCGCTTTGCTATGTTGTGCCGAAATCGTGATTTGAGCTCGTTTTGGCCTTCGAATACACTATCACAACACTTATGCAGGTTATTTCATCTTTTTGTGCCAAAGATTACATGTTTTAGTTTGCCAGTATAAGCGTCTTGAATTCTACTACAGGCAGAACTCGTTTAGGTACTTCTGTTCAACTTTTTCAGATACATTCATTTTTCTGCATCAAGGTATTTTAGTCAGTGGCCATGGTTGAAAGTAATGATGTATTCCATATGTTGGTTGTTGAGGATAAGTTGGATGGTACCAATTATCCATTGTGGGCTTATATGATGCATCATGTATTGGTCGCAAAAGGACTGTGAAATATTGTGTAGGGTGTTGGAAAATATCCTATTACACCTGCAAATACAAGTACTGAAGCTGATGCTGATGGTATTGAAGATGGTCATATTCTCCATATTCCTATTCGTGCTGCAGTTCCTATTGCACCTACTACAGAGCAAGTTCATTGGGATGGTAGATATGTTCAGACACATGCATTGATAGCATTGTCTATCAAACGTGCCATTATTCCTCACATTTGCTCTTGCAAAATAGCTAAGGATGCTTGGGATACACTTACCACATTGTACCAGGTTAGGAATGAGGCTCTTGTTGCTTACCTCCGAAAACACTTGGAGAGTGAGCATATAAATGAAGGTGATTCTATGGACAATTTTCTGACAAAGATTAAGGATTTGAAGGAACATTTGATTCCTGCTAATGAAGTCCTTCCTGATAGTTCACACAGACTCTTCTGAATGGTCTTCTTGACTCATATCAGAGTTTTGCTTCTACTCTTTGTTTGATGATGAAAGACTATCCAAATGCCTTAACATTTGAAGAGTTAGTTTCTATTGTCCTGCAAGAAGATCAGTCTAGGCAAAACAGGTCTATTATCTGTGTTCCAGATCAAGCTTTCCTAGCTAGTCAAAAGGGCAAAGGTAAATGTAGCTCATCTACTAGTAAGCAAAAATCTGCAAATGCTCTACATTCGAAGAAGGAAGACAAAGATGAGAAAAAATCAGAGGAGCAGAGATTGCTTTGCAAATACTATAAAGCAAGTGATCATATCATTAAGAGCTGTCCAAAACTGGCTGCTAAAGAGGCAAATAAAAAAGAGGCCGGAATGGTTATTGCAGAGGCCTCTACACCGAGAAAAGAGTCTACTAATCTTGTGCAGAATGAAGAATGGGCTTTTACTATTGTTTGGAGTTTTGATCCATCTTATCATGACTAGTGTATGTCTGCAATAGACTTAAATGTTTGGTATTTTGATAGTAGGACAACCAAACATATTATCTCCCTGCGCAGTTTCTTCACTTCACTCGAGCTTGCCCCTACAAGGAATACTGTCACATGCTTCAAGAACTCCTCTTATCCTATCATGGGACTTGGTAAGATCATTCTGACTACTGCTGATGGTAGTTCTTTCACTTTATCAGATGCTTTATTTGTGCCAGGGATCAAGAAGAATCTGTTATCAGTTTCAGCTTTAGCTGAGATTGTCTTGGTTGTGAAATTTGTTGATGATAGGTGTATAATTCATGATCTGTCAAATGGTGATGTGATCATTGCTTCTGGCATTTTATGTCATGGGCTGTATAAGCTCATAGACTATGAGAAATTTGTGAATGATTCAACATGTCTAGTACATGATTCTCAGGCTATGTCAGATGCAAAGCTTTGGCATGCACACTTTGGTCATCTAAATTTTGCTAGTTTGCTACACGTGTAGAAATCTGAAATGGTGTTCGCTTTGAACAAACTTGAGGCACTCGATAAACATGTTTTTGTGAAGGTTGTATTTTGGGCAAAATGCAGCGTTTCTCCTTTCCAAAAGATGGTTCAGTTTGAGCTACTTAGAAATTGCAGCTTGTTCACAATGATGTCTATGGTCCTATGCAGACATCCTCCTTTGGAAACTATCTTTAATTCGTGACTTTCATCGATGATTTTTCCAAGCATGCATGGATCTATCCATTGAAGGCAAAGTCAAAAGTGTTTATGTGCTTCAAAAAGTTTTTGGTGTTGGCTGAAAATATGTCAGCATGTAAAATGGACACCCTCCATTTTGATCGAGGGGGGGAATATGTCGTCTGACTTTAATGCATTTCTGGCTGAACGTGGGATAAAACATCAGTGTAGAATGTCGTATACACCTCAATAGAATGGAGTTGCTGAACGGAAGAATAGGTCACTCGTGGAGATGGCGAGGTGTATGATCAAGAGTTAGGCTTTACCACAGTTTCTGGCTTGAGGCTATCATGTGTGCAACATATGTACTTAACAGGTGTCCCACTAAAGTATTGCAGTCTATCACTCCATATGAGGCTTGGCATGGTTGTAAGCCATCTGGTTCTCACTTGCATGTTTTTGGTTGTCTGGCATATGCATTAGTGCCTGAACAACATCACAGGAAATTGGATGATAAAGGAATAAAATGTATTTTTGTTGGGTACAGTTCTGAAAGCAAAGGCTATCGTCTGTATCATCCATAGACTAAACGCATTTTGGTTAGCCATGATGGTGTTTTTGTGGAAGATGCTATTCAGCCTTTACTTTCATGTACGAAGGAGACATCCGTTAGCTCCAAAGACATGTATGATACTTTGCTGCCTCTTTTTACAGGTGGATAGTCTAGTGCTGGTCCTAATGAGGCAACTTCTCATCCTTTGCAGGTTCCATGTGATGATGAAGATCATTCCATTTCTAATGCAGATTTATATGATGCACTTGTTGATGAGAGAGCTGATATTGAGGAGGCAAAAACTATGCCAAAATGGCTGGAGTAGACTTTGCATGATAGCAAATTAGATGCACCTCTATCATTCCGTACTCTTTCATGCTCTCATAGTGCCTCTTTTGTATCAGATTGCTATGCTATGGCTGCCTCTAGTCTCTATGATGAGCATGAGCTTGTTTTATTTGATGAAGCAAAAAATTTTGAAAATTGGATGGCTACTATGCAATCTGAATATGATGCTATAGTGAAGAATGGTACCTAATCTTTATGTGACTTGCCTCCTAGCAAGAAGGCCATTGGCACTAAGTGGGTATATAAGCTTAAGTGTAAGCCTAATGGAACAGTTGACAAGTATAAGGCTAGGCTTGTTGCAAAGGGTTATGTGCAGGAAAGAGACATTGATTTCGATGAGACCTTTGCACCTACATGCTGAATGACTACTGTTTGTAGCATCTGTGCACTTGCAGCTCATCATGTTTGGAATGTACATGAGTTGGAAATCAAAACAACATTTCTGAATGGTGAATGGTGACTTGCATGAAGAAGTGTATGTTTCTCAGTGCCATGGCTTTGTGCAGAAAGGGCATGAAAACTAGGTGTGCAAGTTAAAGAAGGCATTATATGGTTTAAAGCAAGCATCACATGCTTAGTATGAAAAGATACATGCCTATCTGATTGCACATGGTTTTGAGAACAGTCCAACGGAGATCACCTTATATGTTAAGCATGCTAATGATGTGCTTCTCATCATTGTTGTGTATGTTGATGACATGCTGCTCACTGGTCCTCATGATAAGCATATTTCTGATTTTAAGGCTGATTTGCATGCCTCATTTAAGATGTTTTATTTGGGGCATTTGCATCATTACTTGGGCATTCAGTTTATGCAAGTTGATCGTGGAATGGCTTTGTGTCAAACGAAATATATGGACATATTATTGTAGTGTTTTGGCCTTGGAGACTGTAAGCCTATTGCCACTCCTATGGAGACTGTAAGCCTATTGGCACTCCTATGGAGGCAGGTTTACGATTGAGTCTTCATGATGCTGGAGATGCATTTGATGTTGTCCTCTATCAATAGGCTGTTGGATGCTTGATTTACTTATGCATTACTTGGCTAGATATTTAGTTTGTTTGTTGTATCAAGATGAGCAGGTTTATGCATTGCCTAGGTGTCAAGCATTGGTAGGCCGTTAAGCACATAATTTGCTAGTTGAGTGGTGCTTGGATACTTGGATTGTTTTATCCTAAGGGGGAATCACTACCGCGAGATTTGCATGCTTTTTCTGACTCTAAATAGGCTAGTTTCTATGATGCTCATGTGTCCACTAGTGGCTTTTTCTTCATGCTTGGTAGCTCATGTATATCTTGGTTGAGCAAGAAGCAGCTTATTGTGGCCACTTCAAGTTGTGAGGCTGAGTATAGGGCAACTTTCACAACGAGTGTTGATTGTGTGTGGCTCAAAGGACTTATGGCTGATTTGGGTGTTGGTCAGTCTTCTTCCATCACCATCTTCACTGACAATTAGAGCGCATAGACAGTTGCGAGGAATCCTGTGTTCCATGCTCGCACTAAGCACATTGATGTGCATTATCATATGTTAGGGAGAGGTTCTCTTCTAGAGAGATTAGGTTGGCATATGTGCCCACACAAGAGAACATTGCAGACCTTTTCACGACAGCTTTGCCTAGGGAGAAGTTTGAAGCTTTCTGCAAAGCTTTGGGCTTATTTCCTTTTGTGGATTGATTCCACATAGCTTGGAACATCCTTATACATGAGTGCCAGCTCCTTGTCTACTGCATCACTCCCAAGGGGAATTTGTTGATATATTTAGGTAGTGATGTGTGTGAACACACTAGGACTGTCGGGGCACTTTTTTTCTCTCTTTAGGAGGTTTTTTTCCCCCGGATTGTATATACGCGTATAGCCATAATGGGTTACTTATCTTTGTACATTATAGTGGTAATACATTCAGTATTGTGTGTTGTGCTCCAAGCTTCTTCTTCTTCCTTGTGCTGTTCGCATGCTTCTGCTGACATCTAACTCCAACATACCCAACCATGTCAAAAGTTCTCTTTAATTTATTAAGTTTGGAATTGGAGACTATGTAGAAAGTATCCAAGCAACAGTAAAATTGTAAAACGCAGTCACTCTTGCTATTCAAGAAAAAAATTAGTGCCGCCTACAAATAACCCATGCAACATATACTCCTATCCTTGAGAAAGAGTTGAATAGGAAGCCCGACCCCAATAGACCTAAATTTCCTATTCAATTTAGGCTGAGGTTAAGGTGAAACACTGCTAACTCTATGGAGAAGAACAGTGAGGTAAAGCTAATACCTACTGGTCCTTATGGAGCCATGCTAATACCTAACACACTATGTGTAAATGCTTAATTGTTTACTTAACATATTACAACGTTGTTCTTAGTATCTTTTTTATGAATCAACTTTATTACCCATTCATTAAGGTATATAGCTAGAAATCCAAAATTGAGCACCTCCCTCTAGACCAAGCAAATGGGATTTAGAAAGTAATATTTGAAGATTTCTAATAACTTATTTATAAAGCAATTGAGGCCCATGGTTTATCCTTTAGGAAGGGCATTGATAGCATCCTTGATTTTGCTACTCATTAGTGGATTGTGGAAGCGAAAGATAGATATTGTTTAGGACCTTATTGGTTCCGATGTGTAAGACAAAGGCCATGCATTCAAGGCTCTGAGCGATCAACCAAGAAGAAACTATGAGAAACTCTTTGAAATATTTAAAACGATTTCATGATTCTCTTAATCATGCATTTGGATTCATTTTTTATTAAACATGAAGAAGATGCTCTTTGACTTGTTTTTTCTTCAAAAGTTTGCATATTTCTTTAGATGATTTCTTTAACTTTTTAACCCACCATTCCTTAAAGAAGAGTTGAAGCTCCTTTCTCTTAATCTATTATTTGTATGTACGTTTTACTCCTAATCTTGAGAAGGTCCTTTTGAAGATGCACTTTATCTTTATCAACTTCTATATGGAGAGGGGAAAGCTTTCTAAACAATTTCTCTTCTTTCTTTGATAGTTCTTCAATCTCATTATGCATTCTACCCAAGATAAGATGAGTGATCTTAACAAAGTTGATCCAACAAGTTGCCTGTGAGGATTGTGTTTGAAAAGCCTCTTAAACCAAGCTTACTTAATTTCTTCACCAATAAAAAGAAGCACAAAGACACTTGGACATGCATGGAACCATAGAGCCTTCTTACCCTTGGCAATGGACTAAAAAGCGATCACAATATGGAAGTGAAATGATAAGGTAATATCAATGTAGAGGATGAGGGAAAGATGCCCAAATTAATTGATGATTTTTTGCATTATATTGTAGCTCAAGCATAAGCACCACCTCCTTTACTTGTCAATCTATGGAGACATGATGGCTGGTATGAAGACCATGAGCATGTGAAGGCACAAATGTGTGAGTGAGAAGCACACTAGCATGCACACACATACACACACATGCACAAAAGGCAAGATCAAAGAGAGGATGTTCTTGTGAAACTATAAAAAGAGCTAGAGAGATCATTTTTTGAGGTTGGCTTGTTAGAGATTGAAGCTTTGTAAGAGTGTTCTTGGTGCTTACTTTGATGTCCCAAGATTGTCTCCAAAAGTGGGCAGCCAACGAATCCCTGTTTTGTCTTGTAGTGACTTTAGACTAAAACAAAAATTTTAATTGCAGCGCCACACTTTCACTTCTGTGTACGTTGCCGCTTCACAAACCTTCACATTTGCCTTTTAATTCTTCAAATGTGTACCTAAGAGGGGGTTCACCTGAACCTTCTAAACACTTTAAAAACACTTTGAACCTTAGAGAAATTACAGAAAGACCCTTTGCAACCTGCAACCAACTTTCTGCAATTATACCCTTTGTGAACAATTAATTGTGCACTACCTGTGCACCTTGACACCCGACTTTGAACGCTTTGACTTCACCCATGTTGACTTTGACTTTGAACATGTTGACTTTGATCCTTTGACTTTGACTATAATTGACTTTGACCAATATGGCTTTTATGGGCTCAATAGTTGCCCACCACCTAATGGGCTCTCTATCTCGGAGAGCTATAGCCAAAACTCTAAGGAGAGATGACACCATGATTCCTGTACTGCAAAAACTTCAAAAGTACACTTGAACAACCACCAAGTCCACCCGGAGAAGTAGAGAACAAACACCACAGAAGAACCAGAAGTGGAAATTTTGAGAGAAAAGCAAAGGATGGCGAATGGAGGGTAGGAAGTAGGGGGAAGGGAAGGGGGAGGGGGCTGAGATTGATAGGACATGGAAGGGAAAGGATAGGGTTGGGTTGAAGGGTAAAGGGAGGGTGAGGGAGTAGGATTACGAGCTCTGGAGAGGGCCAAAATGATAAAATATGAAAGCTACAGAGGGTGCATAAGTGAAAATGAGAAACATATGGTAAAATAAGGTGAGGATAAACTATGTGGACCATATGTCTAATGAAAAACATGTGGTAAATGTGCACAAAACATGTGTGGCTTGACCAAAAGTCAAAGAAAAGTTGTTTTTGGAAAAATTAATTCAAAAAATGAGTCGAGGTGCAAAAAATACATGAAAATGACTCCAAGATTAAAAAAATGGCCATCCGAGGCGCGATCTAGAGCCAAAAGCATGGAACAGTGGAAAAGAAAAAAAAAATATGGTTGAAGTATTTATGGGTTATCTTATATATATATATATATATATATATATATATATATATATATATATATATATATATATATATATATATATAGAGAGAGAGAGAGAGAGAGAGAGAGAGAGAGAGAGAGAGAGAGAGAGAGAGAGAGAGAGAGAGACCCTTCTTTTTTTTCAATGCACGGGGGTGGGCAGAACATAAAGAAAAAATAAAAATAAAATAAAATAAAAGAAAACAAAAATAAAAATAAATAAAGAAAAGAAATAAAAATAAAGAATAAAAAGTAAATAATAAAAATAATAAAACAAAATAAATAAATAAAATTAAATAAATAAAAAATAAAAAAAATCAACGCACTAGGGGGGAAACTTAAAATAACACATAAAAAAATAAAATAAAAGAAAAAGAAAAATAAATAAATAAAAAATAAATAATAATAATAAGAAAATAACTCATGGGAGCGAGCGAGCGAGCGAGCGAGAGGGAGAGAGAGAGAGAGAGAGAGAGAGAGAGAGAGAGAGAGAGAGAGAGAGAGAGAGAGAGAGAGAGAGAGAGAGAGAGAGAGAGAGAGAGAGAGAGAGAGAGAGAGAGAGAGAGAGAGAGAGAGAGAGGGGGGGGAGGGGGGAGGGGGAGGGGGAGGGGGAGAGAGAGGGAGAGAGAGGGAGAGAGAGAGAGAGAGAGAGAGAGAGAGAGAGAGAGAGAGAGAGAGAGAGAGAGAGAGAGAGAGAGAGAGAGAGAGAGAGAGAGAGAGAGAGAGAGGGAGGGAGGGAGGGTTAAAAAAAATAAATAAATTTAGCCTTTAGGGGGCTTTTTTTTGTGTTTAAAAATACCCTGATAATATAGAAAAATACTAATAAAATGAAAAAAATAAAAAAAATCAGGAAAAATTCTCAAAAATTCTCCCAACATTGCTAGGCCACTTTCCCACTAAAAACCACATAGATCTTCCTTTATTCTTCCATTTTATCAAGAAAATAGCATTGAAAAAGATGAAAAAATGCTAGAAAAATTTCTAAAAATACCTTAAAAATTCCCATAAATTTCCTTTTTTTTTTCCTTATACAAAGCTTATGAAAATGGCTTCTAAGCTGCATAAAAATCAAGAAAAAAACATGAAAATGGATAAAAACTACTACTTGAGCAAAAATGAAAAGAGAAGGCTATGTACAACCTGGATAAATTTTGCAAGTGATAGGTGATCCATAAATCTTCAGTTGTGCTGATGATAGACCTTGAGCCTTGATATATTGATCAGTGGTAGGACCTCTCCTTTTAGAGTCTCTAACTCCACTACACCATAATTCAACATCATCTTAATTTGATAAAGTCCTTCCCAATGTGGAAGCCATTTTCCCCTTACTTGTGTGTGGATTTGAGGTCTCTGGAGAAGAACTAACATGCCTGTTTGTAAGTTATTGTTCCACAGGTTTTGATCATGTGCCTCCTTCCTCTTCATTTGAGTCTCTATCAATTGTTTTGCAGCATGTAGACGTATCTCTTTCACTTTGTGCAGTGCTCCAAGCCTCTGAGAGACACCACAATCTTTCTTTCCCTGCATGAATGCTAGTTTCGGTGACCCATGTAGAAATTCAAAGGGTTCAATAGGAAATATCCCATAAACCAATTGGAATGGAGAATATCCAGTAGCTTCTTTGTAAGCTAATCTGTATGCCCATAGGGTACCTTGATAAGCTATGCCCCAGAAAGTGGGTTGTAACATACATTCCTTCCTTAACACGGCAATAAATACCTTATTGGTGGATTCTGCCTGTCCATTAGCTCTTGGATAATAGGTACAAGAGTTCCTATGTAGAATTTTGTACCTGTTAAAAATTTCCTATAGAACCTTGTTCACAAAATGAGTACCTTGGTCTGTACAAATTTCAAGGAGGCATCCAAATCTGCAAATGATGTTAGTATAAATGAAATCAACAACAGTTTGAGCAGCACAATTGGGGGAGGCAATAGCTTCAGCCCACTTTGTTGCATAGTTAGTAGCGATCAATATATACTTTTCTCTCTTTGGAATCGACGGAGGATAAATGGGCCCTACGAAATCTAGTCCCCACTTCTCAAATAGTTGCCAAGAAGTGGAAATAATCAAGGGGTTGTGCCTCTGCTTTGTTGGCTTGGGTCCACATCTCTGACAGACATCACATACTTTTCTCCATTCCTCTGCATCTTTAAATAATATAGGCCACCATAAGCCAACATCAAGGATTCTCTGGCTCATAATATCTGCCCACCACATGTTCCTTCATGTGCAGATTTAAGGGCTTCTCTCAATTCTTCTTCTTCCATGCACTTTCTAAACCTGTTATCTTTTCCATGTCTATATAATTTTCCCTCAATGAAGGTAAAAGGTATGTTTTTTATTAGCAGTCTCTTTCTTTGCACATCACTTCCCCTCTCTAGATACAATCCAGTTTTAATAAAATTCCTGATGTCATCATACCAACCTTGAGCTTGTACAATGAACAAATTAGCATTGGGAAAATCATCATTTACTCCAATTGGTTGATCCATCATGTTGATCCTGTATAGGTGGTTTGCCTTGAAATTTTCTTTACCTGGTCTATGGACTACAGAAAAATCAACTTCCTAGAACAAAAGTAGCCACCTCCATATCCTCCCAGTCGCTTGTGGCTTGTTCAATAAGTACCTGAGTGGTTGATGATTAGTGATGATAAAAAATTTCACACCTAGCAAATAATGACAAAAAATTTGTACAACGAAAACCATTGGTAAGACCTCCCTTTCTATGGTGCTATATTTTTTTTCAGCCTTAGTCAAAATTCGACTAGCATACTGAATAGGTCAATCAAGTTTATATTCTTCACTGTGTTGGGCCAAAATTGCACCCACTACATATGCACTGGTATGTACATGTACATGAAAAGGTTTTGACCAATCTAGTGTGATAAGAATTGGTGCAGCCACCAATTTGGACCTTAATGCCTGATAAGCATTCTCTTCTTCTTCTTCCCATTTAAAGGGTACTTCTTTATCTATAAGTCTAGGCAGTGGCCTGAGTATCTCTGCATACATTTTGATAAATCTTCTGTGGTACCCAGTATGCCCCAAGAAGCTCTCAATCTCTTTAGATCATTTACAGATCTTTCATAGTCTATGAGCTTATAGAGCCCACGACATAAAATGTCAGAAGCAATAATCACATCGCCATTTGACAGATCATGAATTGTACACCTGTCATCAACAAATTTCACAACCAAGCCAATCTTGGCTAATGCAGAAACTGATTACATGTTCTTCTTGATCCTTGGGACAAATAAGGCATCTGACAAAGTGAAAGAACTACCATCAACAGTAGTCAAAATGATCTTACCAACTCCCATAACAGGATAGGAGGAGTTGTTGGCACATGTAACAATATTCCCTGTAGGGACGCTCGAGTGAAGAGAAGAAACTGCGCTGCGAGGTAATATGTGTGGTCGCCCCATCGTCAAAGTACCAAACATCTGAGTCTACTGCAGACATGCACTGCTCATGAGAAGATGCGTCAAAACTGCAAACAGTAGTAAATACCCATTCTTCTTCCTCCAAAAGATTAGCAGACTCCGTTTTTGGTGTAGCGGCTTCTGCAACAACCATTCCAGCCTCTTTCTTCTTTGCCTCTTTTGCAGCCAGTTTTGGACAGTTCTTTATGATATGATCATTCCCTTTACAGTACTTACAAAATAATTTTTGCTTTTCTGATTTTTTTCTCATCTTTGTCTTGGTTCTTCGAATGTGCAACATTTGCATATTTGTGCTTACTAGTAGAAGAGCTCCATTTTCCTTTGCCCTTCTGACTAGCCAGGAAAGCTTGATCTGCAACACGCATAATGGACTTTTTCTGCCTGGACTGATCTTCCTGCAATAGAATAGAGACTAACTCCTCAAATGACAAGGCATTTGGATTGCCTTTCATCATCAACTGAAGAGTAGAAGCAAAACTCTGATATGAATCAGGAAGACCATTCAGAACGGCCTGCACAAGTGAGCTATCTGGTATAACCTCATCAGCAAAAATCAACTGTTCCTTCAAGACTTTGATCTTTGTTAGGAAACTGTCCATAGAATCACCTTCATTCATGTGCTCACTCTCCAACTGTTTTCGAAGGTAAGCACCACAAGCCTCATTCCTAGCTTGGTACAATATGGTAAGTGTATCCCAAGCATCCTTAGCTGTTCTGCAAGAGCGAATATGAGGAATAATGGCACGTTTGACAGACAAAGCTATCAATTCATGTGCATGGGCATCTCTGTTGTCCCAACGAATCTGCTTTGCAGTAGGTGCAACAGAAATTGCAACACAAACAAGAATATGCAGAATACCATCATCTTCAACACCTTCTGCATCAGCTTCAGTACCTGCAGTTGTAACAGTTGCAGGTGTGATATGACATTTTTTAACACCCTGTACAATGTTCCACAGTCCTTTTGCAACCAAAACATGTTGCATCATATAAGCCCATAACGAGTAGTTGGTACCATCCAACTTATCCTCAACAACCAACATATGGAATACATCACTGCTTTCAGCCATGGCCGGTGACTAAAATACCTTGATGTAGAAAATTGACTGTATCTCAAAAAGTTGAACAGAACTATCCAGACGAATTCTGCTAGAGCTATAACAGACTTCGAGATGCTTATATTGACAAACAAAAACTGATATATACCTTTGGCACAAAAAGACAAAATAGCCTGCACAAGCGCTACGATAGTGCGTTTGGAGGCAGAAACAAGCTCACATCGCGATTTCCGCACCACAAAACGAAGTAGTTTTGATCTCGGAAACACGCTAAGTATGCTCACCAAAGTTCATGCGATTCTGAGACTGCAAACGGAGGAGTGTCGACGACGCCCTAGATGAAGCGACAACCCGCTCTGATACTGACACACAATACTGAGTGTATTACTAGAGAATGTACAAAGATAAGTAGCCCATTAGGGCAATAGGCGTATGTACAAGCCGGGGGGAAAAAACCTCCTAAAGAGGGAAAAAAGTACCCCGGCAATCCTATAGTGTTCACATACATCACTACCTAAATATATCAACATTTATGACCACCCATATTCTTAGTAAGGCAATCTCGATGGACTAACTTTTATCCAAGTTTGACTTTGTCATAACATACCATCCATGATGCTAGCAATATCAGTCAAATGCCTTGTCAAGGTCTTACCTTGCACCAAAGAAAGATAAAGAGGCCTTTGATGAACAAGAGTATTAATCAAGCTTAAACATCTCTTATTAGTAGTTATTTCTTCAATCCATTATGAAGATTCATCCTTGACTCATTTGATTCATGAGACTCTACCACATGATGAGTTGTTTTTTAATGTCAAGGAGTCCCTCTAGGAAATCCCAGGATCTAAGTACTTCAACAATATCATGACAACCTTACAACAGGACAAGAACTCATATCAAGGGAATTTTGGTGGCTGCAAATGTGGAAGGAAGTCAAAGAAATATTTGAGCTTGTGACACTAGCAATAGATCTAAGGTGCCATGAAATAAAGCTCATAGACTCTTGAAACCTTTACCTATTCTAGAAAGTCCATGGGCTTCATTATCTATGGATTTGATCATAAATATGCCAAGCATGGTGCACCTACAAAAGCATCAGTGATAGTGGTGCATGCGCATATGCATATGCACCCACCCATATCCATCGCTTGTAAGATACACTTAATCCCTCTCAAATAAATACATAGATTTCCAAGTAGGTCTTAATTGCCTCCTCTAGAATAGAAGCAATGAATATGATTCTCCTATGGGCAAACCTCTATACAAGAGTACATATGCGCAAAGTTCAGGCCATACAACTCATTTAAACTACATGGTGAGGTTTTTTTAGAGCTTGCTAGTAAATTCAAGGGAATTGTGGAAGTTTAGAAATGGAAACACACTTCTATGTTGTATTTGGAGATATTTTCCTACCACACAATTATAGATGAAGTCACCAATAACACACCAAGCACTGCCAAAAAGAGATTGTTCAGAGCTATTTCTTGAAACAAAACATTCAAAACTCCTCCCATTCTAGTGATCTTTATGTAATCAAAAATCTTGGAGGATAAGCTTTCCCATAAGCCAAAAATATTTAAAATTGAGCTCTCGACAAGAGAGCAAGATGCATTCGAAGTTAAGTAGCTTCTAGGTAGTCATCGGCTGGAAACTATGTTTGCAAGAGCTAGTTTGGATGTTTCTTAAAGTTAAGCTTGAAACCAATGTCTTATTTGACGCTATATACTTGTATTAAAAGCCCAAAGAAACATGGCAAAAGAAAAAAATGAAGAACTTGAATCAAGTTTGGTACCTTGTATGAGGCCAAGGAGATCCCTCTTTGCATGAATTTTACATTCCTTGAAAATTCAAAATGCACTCTCCAAGATGGATGCACTCGTCCTCTTTTCTTAAGCTTTGACTTTTCTTCTTCAAGTTTGCTTCTTGGCTTCCATCTTCTCAACAAAGAACATGTGCACATGCATATCATGTATGAGATTCTTCTTCATGTGTTCTTTTCCTTCTTCCCTTGCTCCTCTTTCTTCTTTCTCATTTCAACTCTCTTGTTCTCTTTTGGCTCGTGTATACCTCTTGTCTTTTTCACATGAAGGCTATATTGAGTGAACCATAAGGGTGTAGAATGCCTCATGATGGGAATCACACACTCACTCATCTCCCTTTCTCTCTTGGGTTTTCTCTAGCATGCATCATTCACCTTGCTCATCCCTTTGTGATGGCATGAAATCTAATTTTCTTGGTAAAGGATCACTATATGAGCACATCTTTCCACATATTGCTAAATCATCTAGCAACCAATGTCACACTCTCAATATAAACTTGTTTCAACTATGTATCAAAGAGGAAGTATCATGCTTAATGCTCTTGCATTTTAAAAACTTGTAATTATCATATTCAAAAGTTAGACGGTGATAAAACCTCCCACGCTTTTCAAAAGATTAAGTATATCTTACCATACTCTTGAGATCAAATTTATTTGCAAATTGTAAACTTTCAAGGGAAAAAAAATATTATCAACTTCAAAGATTTGATTACTAGTCATCTTATGAGCAAAGCTCCTTCAAAAAAATTAAATACTATGAAAATTGCTTCTTTAGAAACAAGAATAATTGAACAAGGCTGAAGTATGGATTTAGAAAGAGTAATTCTAAACCAAGGTAAAAATCTTCAAAACCTATAGAAAAGAAGACCCCATAACTGTATCACTTCAAAATTGGCTTACATTGGATATGGGTTTAGGTAACTTTAGTATAGAAATATTTTTATCCGGATCTGGAGCCATACCTTTAGCCGATACCACATGTCCCAAGAGGGTTCCTTCTGTCACGAGGAAAGGACATTTATTTGGGTTTAGCTTTAGTTTAGTCTCCTTGCATCTTTTAAAAACATTCTGCAGCTGTCTCAAGTGATGGTCTAAGCAATCCAAAGGGGTCTCGTTGTGAGATCTTGAAAATGAAGAAAAGTCATCCATGAAAATTTTGAGTGTTTCTAGTTATAAGGATCCAAAAATGAGATTTACAGTCCTGTTAAAGGTGGCTGGAGCATTTTTGAGTCCAAATGGTATTTTTACATACACATATGTGCCCAAGGTGTGATGAAAGCAGTCTTTTCATGATCTTCTGGGTGGATGGATATTTGGTTATAGCCACTAAAGCCATCCATAAAGCTATATCATGCGTGTCCAGCCACTTCTTCAATGACCTGCTCTACAAAGGGCATGGGGAACCCATCTGGAATGGTCACCTTGTTGAGTGCTCTAAAGTCAACACAAATCTTCATTTTGTTGTATTTGTCTTGGGTACTATAACCATTGGTGAAAGCCATTCTGAGTGTTCCACAGAAATAATGATTCCTACATCCTCCATCTTTTGTATTTCCACATAAATAACTTCAACATATTTTGGGTTAAGTCTATAACTCTTTCCTCTTATTGGCTTGGCTGCATCAACAAGAGGGATTCTGTGCTCTCCATAATTGGCAGGCACTCCTTCTAAGTCTTTATAATGCCACATAAAAACATTTGCATAGTGTATCAAGAAAGATTTTTCCTTTCAAGCAGCTCTGGATGGCTTCACAACCAAGTGGCCACCAAAACTAGATGATTATTTTCTTGAGTACCTAATTGTACTTCTTTGATTGGGTTTCTATCTATCATAGTATCATGCTCATCTCCAACCCATTTTTCTTCCAATAGCTTTTCCTGCATTGTTGCATAAGCATGAGTTTTCTGGATCTCAATGTATTCCTCTTTGTCCTGCATCCATCTTGCAGGGATTTCTTGAATTGGCAAAGAACATTCCTCACTAGTATGTTTTACCTTGTCTTTAACTTTAGTAACTCCCTTCTCTATAGTTGTTGCATCCTCCTCCAAGTTGTGCTTAAGGGATGTCTTCCTCCCCCTTCTATGGTTTGTGATGTGTTCTCCCAATCCATCAACCTAAACTTTATCCTTATTTTCATCATAACATTCATCTGTGCAAGAATTATTTAGAAAAACTCCAAAACAAGAGGAAGAGTTGCCTGCTTGCAGCCAATTCAGAATATCTTCTTCCTCTTCGAACTCTAATTGTGGTTGATCCTCCATTTCTTGTTTCATGAAAATGCCAACTGATTGCATCATGCTGGTGTTCCCTTGATGATCTGGATCCTCCTCTAAATATATTTGTGTAACTTCTTGCCCTTTCTTTTGTACCCATATAGTGTCTTTACCCTTGAATACCACAAAATCCAAAATGAAGAGATTACCTTGTACTTCCATTGGAACTTTTGGGATCACCCCCATTGGCCTTACTTTGCTTTGATCTACCAAAGTAATGGTGAAGTAGGCTGGTTCGGGATGGACGTAAGGCAAGCTTCTCCATGGTATGCTCATGTATCAAATTTATGCCAGACCCACCATCCACAATGACTCCTTATAGCTTTAATCCTTTAATTATTACTGTCAATCTAGGACTCTTATAGTCGGTAAGAGGTGTTTCTTCTACACCCTTCCCTTGGCCCAAGGTAGTAGTCTTGGCCGCCAAGGTGGATGAGGAAGCCTCATCAATAATCTGCAGTACTTCCGACCTGAATTTTGCATCCATGTTTATCAACTCAAGAATACTAACCTCTACTTTAATTGACTTGAATAATATTGAAGCTCCAAATTCCCTAAGGTCAATGTTGATGTTTGATTTCTCAAGTTCTTTGTGGGCCCGGCTATATGCATTCCCAATGAAATCATTAATTTTTGAAAAATCTTCTTTTCGTGTTACCTCTTCACATTTTGTTGAACTTCCTTTCTCTTGTTTTGCATCTTCACATATATCTGATTTGCTCTGATGTACCCTCTGATCTTTATCACTTCCATAAGAATTTGATTCTTGGTTTGGTTCTTCTAGAATTTTCCCTTTGCTTCTTGTCTACATAACGATGGAGTCGATTTCTTCTAATTGTACCACTCTAGTGGATGGTGACTGTACAACAATGGCTCCTTCTGCTGCTCCATGATTATTTATTGAGATCATTTAGAGATGGGACTCAGATGTAGATGCTTTATTTTATGGGCAACAATTTGTATAATGATCCCTGGCATCTCGACAATTCGTGCAAGGGGGAGCATTGTCTGGCAGGGTGCATATACTTTGATAATGACCATACTCTCCACATCTGAAACAGATAATTGGCCTTCTAGGCCCATTTCCATAATTACCTCTAGGTCTTTGATTATAGTTGTTACCTTGACTTGGAGCTGCCGCCATTACATTGGTTGAGAATTGAGCACCTCCTTGTGCCCAATAGGGTTATGCAGGTATCCCTCTTGATTGACATTCATGGGCCTCATGACCAGCTTTCCTACATAGCTGGCAAGTTACACTTAACAATGGACATTCACTTACCACATGACCCTGCTTACTGCACATGGTACACCATAGTCCACTTTTGATACCACCTTCCTTGAGTTCCTACAGCTCCTGTCGAAGCTGAGCCAGCTCCTGTCGAAGCTGAGCCAGCTCCTCTGCTTGGGCTTCCTCTTCCTTTTGTGGCTTCAATGCTTCAATTTCCCTCCTCAACTGAGTCACAATACTCTCCTCCTCTTTATGGGGCTTATTTCTTTTTAAGCTCTCAAGCTCTTTTCTTAGCTGAATTACTGGGTCTTCAGGTTCTACAAGAGATGACAAATTTGAAGAGCTTGCCCCATACTACTATTTAATTTGTTCCAATCTTGTAGTTGTATTGATAAATTCTTCTATTATTGCGGTCGATAAAACTAACTCCTTTATTTTACATTGTGTTCATATGGAAAGTGGTTTACCCAACCACTTCTTGATAAAAAAATCATGGGGAGGGTTTGGTAGTTTGGCCATCAGGGCCTTAGCTCAGGCCACAAATTCTGGGAAGGTCTCCCTAGGACCTAGTCTTAAATTTTTTGATTCTTCAATAATGTTTTCAGTTGTATTCCCTTGTTGGAATTGTGTTCTAAATACTTCCTTCATCAAATCCCATGTTGTGAAATGGTTGTCAGCAAACTGACTAAACCATTTGTCTGCTAGCCCTTCTAATGTTGTAGGGAAAAGAATAAAAAATGCATCCTCTCTTCCCATCAGACCCCTTGTTTTACATAATGCTAAGAATATCCTAATGTGCTCATCTGGGTCTTCTTGTGCTAGCCCTCTAAAGGATGGAAATTTGATTCAATCTAGAAAAAAAAGTTTTCAAATCTACCTGGGATGCCATATTCTTTACTGATCATGTCGATGATGATGGGCTAGTTGATCTTTGAATAACCTTCCTTCTTGTTGCTTTACAAGGGACCCTCAAGCTTTGAGACCGGGTTGCAGTGAGCTGTTCATACTCCTCTTAGTTTAAGAGAATTCCAATGGAATAAATATTACCTCTTAAGTAAGTACAATTACTATCGGTACCCTTGAACTCTTTCTACACTTTGCAATTTGCCTCCCCTAAGCTCAAATCTCCTTGTGGTCCCACCGTGCATGCCAAATTTTGTTGGGGGATTCTTGTGTAGAAAGGGATTTGAGTGTTTGAAGGAGAAGGAAAAAAGATAAGAAGAAAGATACAGACACTAGAAGCTTCTATAGATTTATTATAAGGAGAAAAGTACAATGGTGTTGTACAATACAATCCAAATGCTTTCTGTGCAAAATCCCAAAGAGTGCACAATCACAAAGTACAAAATACACAAGGTTCTTGTTATTGCTGACCTTCACTGCACCAGACCTCCACCTTCTCCAAGCTTGGACTTGTGCACACCTTGCACTCAAGCTTCCAATAGGAGGAGGGATGGATACCTTTTGTCGATGCGTGCACAGCTTCAATGGGACCTTGGGACCTTTGGTTGTATGGCTTATCACTTCTTTGCACACTTCTAAGTCACTCTTTATGCACATCTTGCACTTTACTTCTCTGGTCGCACACACTTTATGTCTCTTGATCCTCTCTTGTCTAGACTATACTCACCTTGCTTGGTCCTCCAAGAATAATGTCTTGCCTTGATTTGAGTGTCGGTTCATGTACGCTCCTAACTGCTAGAGTATCTTGGTGCTCACTTTGATGTTCCAAGATTGTTTCCAAAAGTGGATAGCCAACGAATCCCTGTTTTGACTTGTAGTGACTTTAGACTAAAACCAAAATTTTAATTGGAGGGCCATACTTTCACTTCTACATACGCTCCCACTTCACATACCTTCACATTTTCATTTTAATTCTTGAAATGTGCAGTTAAGAGAGGATTCACTTGAACCTTCCAAACACTTTAAAAGCACTTTGAACCTTAGAGAAATTACGGAAAGACCCTCTGCAACCTGCAACCAACTTTTTGTAATTCTACCCTTTGTGAATAATTAATTGTGCACTACCTGTGCACCTTGACACCCGACTTTGAACCCTTTGGCTTCACCCATGTTGACTTTGACTTTGAACATATTGACTTTGATCCTTTGACTTTGACTGTGGTTGACTTTGACCAATATGACTTTTATGGGGCTCAACACATTCCTTTGCGTTTTGCTTGATCTTGAATGCTAACACCTCCCCTCGAGTCTGTCATCCCTAATAGGCCCTTGTTGGAGTGGGTGTTCCATATAGTACTTTGAGAGGTAGTGTCCATCATGTATCCACAAGAGCGATCTATCTTCAAAATGCAGTGGGATCTGTTGTCCTGTTCTTCATTTTGTTGCTGCTAGCCTTTGCAAGTCTTAGTCCCTTTGTATGTACTTCTTTGGCATCCCACATTGTGGTATATTTGTGAGCTTCCAAAAATTACGAGTTACTCAGAAGAGGTTGTCATTGTTGATTTTGAGCAATTGTTGGTTTTGAATTATTTCCTAGGTATTGATGTTGTCCCATTGATGTCCTCTACATCTTTCAACTATGGGTTTCATAGTTATAATGCTAAGTACTCATGTCCCATGATGAATGATGGTAAGTGTGTAAGTGCACGGGTTGAAGAAAATATGTGCCTTGTGCATGGCCTTGTAATGTGGCCCTATGCATGCTTACTTGGGGAATGCATGGTAAGAACTATGGTGCAAAAAATTGGGTCTTGAGCTAAGTGCTCAAGTGCATGCTGATGACGACGTTTCCTAATCTAACATTGTGATGGTATTGCCAAAGTAGGTGATTCTTACCAATGTGAAAGGTCGATCGATGTTCATCTCTTCCTGTGGTACTCCCATCCTGGTGATTGACCATGGGCGTCTCTTTAATTGTTGATGGATGTCCATGTTGATGATTCACTGATGAGATTCTTTGAGCACCTGTTACTGTCTCTTCTTTTTTTCTTTTCTTTTCTTTTTCTCTCTTTTGTTTTTCTTCCCCTTCCCCCCGTCTTTTTTGAGGAACAATGTCACAAAACCAAAAGAAAGATATTAGTGTCAATAAATAATTTACATATATCAATGTGCTCTTGTGCCTTGGACTCTCAAATGTGTCTATGCACGGTCGTGTAATGTGGCCCTATTTTAATGCATACTTTGGAAATGCATGATCTGAATGGTGCAAAAGACAAGGTTATGCCAAAGGCACATGGTCGTTGCACATCGAGGCTTTTAAAGTGCTTGTAGATGTTGATGTAGCCTTTGTTGGAGGTATCTATTGGATCTCAAAATGAGAATTGATCATTCATCCTTATAGGGATCCATTTTAGAACAGTGTTCGGTTGCACACAAATTACTTTTGGACTCTTCATTTTTGGATGGTTGCTTAAAGTTTGTATTCCGCGTGATGGGCTCTTTGGTTCTATTGATTCTAGTGGTACTTTTGACTTCCAAACCCATACCCTTGATTGTCTTCTCACTATTGCCAAAGAGTTGAGTTGATCTTCTTTTGATATTTGGGCTTGGTATTCTCTTTAGCTTCTTTGTTGAGACTTTTCTCATGTGGGAGAGCATAGGTTATTATGTATGTAAGAGCTTCTTGGGTACCCACATGTGTAATTGTCCTTGTTGAGTTGCAACTAATTTCTTAGGCACCCAAATTTATCAAATACTTTGTGGTTGAGCTTGTCCTAGTTATTGTTTCTTCTTTTGTCATGGTTCGCCCCCTTGGATGGGAATTGTTGTGGCAACAATGATGGTTGCTCTTCTTTTCGTACCTAGATTTGCTTCACGCCCAGATGTACTTCCTTCTTGAATGTTGTTTCTATATTGGATATAGTAGTTCTCCTGTGCCATTGAGCTTGGCTATGTGGTTGAACTATTGTGGCTGCATTAGTCTTTGAAAATGATGGGAGATCTGCTCAGCTTTGAGACTGTCCTTCCATGATTGAGTTCTTTTGGGTCATAGAGTTTTCGACACATACAACAAATCTTCTTTGCTAAGATTGGGTCTAGGGGAACTAAGAAAATGTGTGGCATCGGGATTTGTGAGCATGAAATTATCTAATTCTAATGTAATGCATTTTTCATGTACCCAAACTTGAAGAAGCTAACTTCTTAGGTTTAAGTTAACTGCATGATCATAGATCCAATCTTGACCCAAGATAAGTGGTGCTGTAAGGTCCTCATCATGACATACTGGCATTTTGACTTTTATTGGGGCATCCTGAAGGTAGATGGGAAGATCCACCTCACCCAAACAAGGGGTTTTCACACCTCCCAATCCTATGAGATAGGCTTCTATGGGTTCGATGTTCAATTGTAAGTCTTGGCAGTATGAAAGTCTAACTACACTAGTTGCTTCACCTGAGTCAATCAACGATTTCACAGTCGTTACATTATTTCCTTGCCCTACCTCTATGGTCACAAAAGGACGTTGATCGATTATTTGAGAAGCAATTACACCTGATGTTTGGCACATGGCCATATGATATCTTGGGGCATTGGGATTGATATCTAGGCCTTGTCTCCTTAACTTATTTTGCCCAATGCACTCTCTAGCCTCTACTTGTGCTTCTTCTCTAACCCTTAACTCTTCTACTTTTCACTTCTTAGCAGTGTTGAGGCTTATTAGCATATCCTCTATAAGATGTTCTTGATACAGTTTGACTCAACATCCACTAATATAGTTTGGCAAGTGTCACCTTCTAGAGTGGCCAATTGAAGTGCACCACTAGTGGAAATTCTATTAATGATCATGGACCCATATCCTCTTTTTTCCGATTTACGAGCATGCTGCTTTCGTGTGTAAACCAACACTAGGTCTCCCTCTTTCAATCCTTTATCCTTGATGTGTGTGTCAAAGTATGCCTTTTGTCTTTTCTTTGCATCGTAGATGCCTACTGCCGCTCATAGCCTGGTCTCACCTAAGCATTCTAGACCAAAGGAAGTCCAATGGTAGCACACTATTCTATCTAAAAACGATATGAAATGGGGTGGCATTGAGTACCGTTTTGTAGGCAACTCGATAAGCCCAAACAACATGATGAATTCTACCAATGGCAATATGTCAATTTGTTCTTTTATTTTAGTTGCATAAGTGTCATTATATGTGTAGGGCTTCTGTTTGGTGGGATTGGCATCAGCCTTCATGGGGATCGTATGAGAGCATATTTCCGGATCTACTCCCTTCAGGTCTCCATAGATCCATGTAAACACGTCCCTATATTCCCTTAATAAAGCTACAAGCTCTACTTCTTATTCTACACTCAGGTCTTCTCCTATGTACATACATCGCTCTTCGTTCTCTTCAATGGTTACAACTATTTTTTTGGTCTTTTCTTTATTATCATATGCTTCTCCTATAATGGCCTCTCTCTTAGGCATTTGTACCAAATTTTTTCGGTCTTCAACTTCATATTTCTTGAAATTCTCTGGTACTTCAAACAATGATTCCTCCTCTTCTTGTTTTACTGCTTTTCTTTTCTTTTTCCTTTGACCATCTTCATGTTTCCATCCTTTGAATTTACAATTTTCATACTTGTAGAGGTTCTTCTTCTTTTTGGGTAAATACTCCTATGTCTTTTAGATAGTGCTCCTCTGAATTAAAGCAACTATACATCACAATGGATTCTAGATCATCGTCATCCTCTTCTTCTATGACATCACTAGGATCACATTCTTCTAGCAAGGGCTGACACATGGACACTGAAATATCATAACCCTCCTCATCACAATGAGGTGTCCACTGTTCTTCATTGACATCAATGTCCATGGTAGCTAAAATTTTTACCCAACCATGAGGCTCAACTTCCTCATCTTAAAAGATCATTGGTGTGTAGGTTGGGTCTCTAACTGGTCTGATTTCTTGAGAAGTTCCTTCTTCTCTTTCTTTTAAACGTCTTTACTCTTCCTCTACAACCTTGCACATCCACAAATGAGTATCTTTATGCATCCAGGATGGATCAGATGAACTTTCAAAGTGCATAGAGATTGAATCTTCTTGCGCCTTGTGGATAGGATTCCACTGTAGGGATGGTACATCTCTAAAGGTATAATCCTTTAGATTGAACTTGGTTGTGACCCCTAAGTTCTGCAAGTACAAGGATTTGGTTCTCCAATCTTGTAATATTTGTAGTTGTCGTAGGAAAGGCCTTCCTACGATCATCTCATAGACATTATTTTTACCAAAGTCACATATAGCAAAGGTGTGTTCAAACTCTACGTCACAAGTAGTTAGAGTTATCCCTTCTAGAAATCCTAGAGGTCTTTCACCATGGCCATCAACCATTTGAAGCTTCATTCTAGTTGGCCTTAATGCGGGTTTGCCCCATTGCATCCACAAGGAGGTGGTAGCAATCGCAACACCAACACCTGAATCTAAGATAGCTTTGGTTGTGTAACCTTGGTAAGTGATTGGAAGATAAGTGTTGCCTTCTTCACCTTCACTCATGTCTCCTATTTTGTGTATAGGTATTTCTGGAACGTTATGCTTTGAGCCTACTTTTGGTATATTGGAGTCAAGTTCTAGAACCTGATTTGCCACATGTTTCCATAACTTAGGTTCTACTTTGAGCGGCTCTTCTAAAGTGAGATGACATCGAATCTTAGTGTTGCTTATGACTTCAGTGTTTCTTGGAACCATTGAGTCTTCATTTCTTACCAATATTGTGGGAGCTCTAATCTGAAGAGATTCAGATTCCCATGGACCTATGAATTGTGGCAACTCTTGTAAAGAATTAGATTCAAAATCTAATCTTTGATCTTCTTGTTGATCTACTTGATCTCCGTAAATAGATGGAATGTCTTGGGGAAATTGATCATGAAGATCATCAATCTCAGGAATAGGAGGGGGACTACCCTTCTCCTTGGCCCATTTCTCTTCTTGTATTTACCCCAAGAACTCTTGAGAGTACTGCTGAATTGAAAGAGGTGTTCCATCATCCATAGAATCAAGAACATACGCTTTCGTTGGTGGTGAGCTTTCTCTTTCAACAACTGGTAGAGCTTGTGGTGGAAAAGCAACCTAGGTCTTGTTTACCAACTGCTCTAATCTTTCTAATAAGCCTTAGAAATGCAAGCCCGGCTCGATAGAATTTGTATGATCGAACAATTGATTGGCCTTGAGCATAGCCTGAGCTAATTCTACCATTTTCATGCACATTTTTGTCCATTCAAGCTCTAAATCTACTCTAGGATGACTCTTGTCTAGGTTTACAGCGGTTGGCCCTTCTTGAAATCGAGCCTGGTAGGCCTTGAACATCATGTCCAAGTCTTCTGGGGTTGGATCTGCAAGAACCGACCCTGGTTGCGGTTTATTTACAGTGACTAGTGGGATGGGATGAGGTGGTGTGGATGGAGCTTCGGCATGCGAGGAGTTTTGAGATGCTATGTCTTCTATTTTTGTTTTTGCGTCTTTCAGGCTTTCTTCTAGTTTGGATAGCTTTTTATTCCACTTATGATTGGTTCTCTCCCTAGTATCCTTCCATGTTCTTGTTTTCCTTTTAGTAGGCTCGCCTAATTCACTTGACTCCAATTGTTCAGCTGGTTTATCCTATTTTAAGGCTTGTGCCCTAGTGACTGCATATATAGGAGCCACATTACTGCCACTTGAACTTGAATCCACCACTAAGCCTACCACATTAATGGGTGTAACCTTGAGTGCACCAGAGGGGTTTGTTGGACAATCTCTCGAGAGATGTTCTTTGCCACACTCAGGACAAAAGCCTTGTATTGTAATGTTTGTCTTTGTCCAAGATTCGGTGAGTGGGGACATTCACGAATGAAATGGTCACCCTAACATCTAAAACATGGTCGTCTAGGGGCATGTGGTCTCACTTGTCTCGATTGGGGCCTTGGGTTAGGATTTATCTTGGAGTATTTTGGCTCTCAATTTGGTTCCATAGGTAGTGCCTCATATTGATATGAATAAATCTCACTATGCTCAGGTGACTCTGTGTAATAAGGTTGTGGACTATCTTCATGGGTGTAGTTTGAACTCTCAGCATGAGGGTCATTCTCTGGGACCAAAGGGGTCATCGACACCAATGGTCTATAAAGGTTCTCTTCTACCACTGCATACTTAACTAGAATTACATTAGAGGACAATCTAATTCTATGATCCTAAGAACCACAATGAAAACAAGCATTCTGGCAAGTTCTTGTTGATATATTTTGGTAGTGATGTGTATGAACACACTAGGATTATCAGGGCACTTTTTTCCCTCTTTAGAAGGTTTTTTCCCCTGGGTTGTATATATGGCTATAACCAGAATGGGTCACCTATCTTTGTATATTCTCTTGGTAATAGAGTCAACATTGTATGTTATGCCACAAGCTTCCCTTCTTCTTTGTGCTGTTTGCGTGCTTCCAAAGACATCAAAATCAAATAACTGGTATGAAGTTAGGTTGCCGCTTCATCTAGGGCATCGTTGAGACCCCTCCGGTCACAATCTTATAATCCCACAAAAATTGGTGAGCTTACTCAGGGCAATTAGGAGTTCAAAACAACTTTATTGTGTGGTGTCAAAGTCGCAATCTGAGCTCGCTTTCACCTCTGAATGCACTATCACAATGCTTGTGCATGTAATTTCATCTTTTTGTATCAAACATATATTTAGGTTTTGGTTCGTGAATACAAGCGTCTCAAAGTCTACTATATATTTAGCAGAACACGATAGGGTAGTTTTGTTCAACTTTTTGAGATACAATCATTTTTTTGCATCAAGGTATGTTAGTCAGTGGCCATGGCTAAAAACAATGATGTATTCTGTATGTTGTCTATTGAGGATAAGTTGCATGGTACCAATTACCCATTATATGTATATATGATGCATAATGTATTGGTCACAAAAGTACTGTGGAATATTGTGTAGGGTGTTGGAAAATTATACTACCACAACTATAAATACAGTTATTGAAGGTGATGCTAATGGCATTGAAGATGGTGATCTTCAGGTTCCTCTTTGTGCTTCGATTCTTGCTGTGCCTATTGATACTTCGTTGAGATGGAAGAGATGATGAAGCACATACATTGATAGCCTTGTCTATAAAATGTGCAATTATTCCTCACATTTGCTCTTGCAAAACAGCAAAGGATCCTTGGGATACACTTATTACTTTATACCAGGCAAGGAATGAGAGTCATATTGCTTACCTTTGAAAACAATTGGAGTGAGCACATGAATGAGGGAGATTCCATGGATAATTTTTTGAAAAAGATCAAAGATTTGAAGGAGAAATTGATTTTTGCTGATAACATCTTAGCAGACAACTCACTTATGTAGAGTTTTTGAATGGTCTTCCAGATTCATATCAGGGTTTTTCTTCTACTCTTCAATTGATGATGAAATGCAATCCATATGCCTTAACATCTGAAGAGTTGGTCTCTGTTCAGTTGCAAGAAGATCAATCTAGGCAGAACATATCCATTATGCGTGTGGCAAATCAAGCTTTCCAAGCTAGTGAGAAGGGAAAAGGTAAATGGAGCTCATCTACTAGTAAGCAAAAATTTGCTAATTTTGCACAATCAAATAAGAATGGCAAAGACGAGAAGATAATAGAAAAGCAAAAAATACCATAAAGGAAATGATCAAGTCATAAAGAGTTGTCTAAAAATAGCTACAAAAGAGGCAAAGAAGAAAGAGGTTGGAATGCTTGTTGTTAGAGGCCTCTACATCCAAAACAGATTCTGCTTATCTTATGCAGAATCAAGAATGGGCATTTACTACTGTTTGTAGTTATGACCCATCTTCTGATGAATAGTTTATGTCTGCAGTAGACTTAGATGTTTGGTATGGGTAGCCAAACATATTACCTCAAATCACAGTTTCTTCACTTCACTTGAGCCTACCCCTAGAGGAAATACTGTCACATGCAACAATAACTCCTCTTATCCTATCATGGGAGTTGGTAAGATCATTATGACTAGTGCTAATGGTAGTTCTTTTACATTGTTGGATGCTTTATTTGTGCTTAAGATCAATAGAAATATGTTATCAGTTTCAACATTAGCCAAGATCGGCTTGGTTGTGAAATGTGTGGATGATAGATGTACATATCATGATCTTTCAAATGGTGATGTCATATTGCTTCTGGCATTTTATGTTACGGGCTATATAAGCTCATAGAAATATGTGAATGATTTAGCATGTGTAGTTCAAGATTCTCTGCAAATATGCTATGATTATCAATAAAGATAGCGATGGTAGAAGATTGATTAATATCCAAATCAACCAAAAGTCCTCAAAGCCACGTACACTCAAAATTAATTGTGACAGCTATCCTATACTCAACTTCACAAGTAAAAGTGGCCACAATAGGCTCCTTCTTGCTCAACCAAGATATGCATAAGCTATCAAACATGAATCAAAAACCAATGGTGAATACATAACTATCATAGGAACTAACCTAATCTAAGTTAGAAAAAAACATGTAAATATGATGGTAATAATCCCTCCCTAGAATAAAGAAATTGAAGTAGACAAGTACTACTCGTAGCGCATGATGCTTTCAACTACCTACGAATGCTTGACACCTAGCCAATGCATAAGCCTACTCATATGCTAAATAGAAAAATACATATAAAAACGAGTTATGCATACGTAAATCAAGCATCCAACGTGCTGATAGAGAACATCAAATGCATCTCCAATATCATGAGGCTCAACCATAAACATGTTGCCATAGGAGTGGCAATAGTTTTGCAACATTAAAGACCAGAATAATGCAATAATATATCGATATATTTGGTTTGACATAAACGTATTCCCCCATTGATTTGCATAAATTGAATGCCCAAGAAATGATCTAAATGCCCCAAATTTGACATCTCAAAAGAGGCATGTAAAGTAGTCTTAAATTCAACAATATGCTTCTTATTAAGACCAATGAGTAAAAAATTATTAACATAAGCAACAATAATTTCAAGTACATTTGCATGCTTAACATATGAGGTGCTTTCAATTAGATTGTCCTCAAATCCATATGCTAGCAAGTAGGCATGTATCTTTTCATAACAAGCATGTGGTGCTTCCTTCAAACTATACAATGCATTTTCAACCAACACACTGTCTTCATGCACTTCTTTCATAAAACCATGGGGTTCAAATACATGTACTTCATGTAATCACCATTTAGAAGTGCAATTTTAATGTCCAACTAATATACATTCCAACCACAATGAGCTCCAAGTGCAAAAGTGTTACGAATGGTGGCTATTTGCACGTGGAAGTAAATGTCTCACAAAAATCAATGCCCTTCTCTTGATCATAATCTTTGGCAACAAGCCTAGCCTCATACCTATCAATTATTTCATCAAATTTATATTTCAAATTGTATACCCATTTAATGGCAATGACCTTTTTCTTTGGAGGCAAATCACATAAAGAACAAGTACTATTCTTCATAATGGCATCATATTACGATAACATTCTAATCATCATATTTTCCAAATTTTGTGCTTCATCAAAAGAAACAAGCCCATTCTCATTACAAAGACTAGAAACAATCATTGCATAACAATTTGATGCAAAAGAAGCATTATGAGAGCCTGAATGAGTACGATATGACAAATATGCATCAAACTTGCTAACTCTCAAAGTCTACACCAACCATTTAAGCATACGTTTTCCCCATCAATAGGTGCACTATGTAAATCTACATAAAAAATGGAATGATCTGCATTATCATTTGAAACTTGTAAAGGTTGAGAAATTGCCTCATTAATACTTTGATTGTTCACCTCTAAAAAGGGGCAACAATATATGGTACACATCCTTTGAGATAACAAATGTCTCACTTGCCACATCAAAGTAAGGGCCGAATTGAACCTTCCACAAATGATGTAACCAAAATGTGGCTAGTTTGTGGATGATACAAATGATAGTTTGTGGCTAGTTTCATCATCAATTGAAGAATGAAAGCAAAACTTTGATAAGAATAAAAAAGACTATTAAGAACAACCTCAACTATCTTACAAGATTTCATTACCAAAAATCAATTGCTCTTTCAAATCCTTGATCTTTGTAAAAAAAGTGTTCATTCACTCTTCAACTACTTTTGAAGGTAACCAACATGAGCCTCATTTCTTGCCCAATATGGTGTTGTAAGAGTACTCGAAGCATCTTTTGTTGTTTTCCAAGAGCGAACGCGGGGGACAACAGGTTTGACACACAAAGCTATCAATATATGTGTCTATACATCTCTCCCATCTCAACAAATTTGCTCTCCAATTAGGTACAACAAAAACCACCACAACACTAGAAAATTGAAGATCATCATTTTCAACGCCAACATATAGAATATATAATTGCTTTAAACCATAACAAATGACTAAATACCATGATGCAAAAGATCAACTGAATCTTAAAGAGTTGAACAAAAATACCCAATTGAGCTTTTCTAGATCTCTAATAGACTTTGAGGTGCTCGCATTGAAGAATTGAAAATTGCACATATATTTGGCACAAAGGGATGAGATTATCTCCACAATCGTTGCAATATTGTGTTCTAGTATGCTTATTGATTGTCATGTGATATCGATTGTTGGAGTTTGTGGATTGCAGAAGCACATGACTAGCGCAAGGAAGAAGAAGAAGAAGAAGAAGAAGAGAACTATGCATATAGACAAGCCAATGGAAGAAAGCCTCTTAAGGAGAGAAAAAGGTACCTTGAGAGTCCTAAGTGTGTTCATACACACACTACCAAAATATATCAACAACCTCCTAGAAAGCTTCAATAAAGCAACTAGGAAGACATTAACTGCTCTAATTGGAAACCATTATGCATCCATCTTCTTTATCACCGAAGAAAAACACAAGCTTAAGAGCTCCAACTTGGAAATAAACATCTTCAAGCCTGCCAAGTACCTCATTCCCTATGAAACTATGCAATCCCTTGAGCCTCTTCTTCACCAACTAGCTAGAAACAATGACCCTTTGAAAAACCTAAAAAAACGACAAACACACAATCTAACTCCTTAATCCCTTGAACCAAAGCGAACATCTCCGACCACCAAACCGATTGAAGTGACGATTTGGAAAAACAAAGCCTCCTTTGCCAAAAGTGAGTTGGCCCACACTCTTTGAATTCAACGGATTCGATGATCGTGCTTCCACTTTCTTAAGCTTAATTCAAAAGCAAACAAAGAGCAAAAAAACGTGCACTTACATAACGTGACGGTCTGTGAAAGAGAAGTTCTCTATGGCTAAAGTGCAGGATACTTGTAGGTCAGTTGGTTGGGCACTCATCTCCATGATGATATGTCTCTTACATGTTGCCAGTGGGGGTTGAACCCTCACCCCCACCTCAAGAGGCGAGAGGCCCAACCACCCAACTAAGCGGCCTGGGACAAAAGAGCTTCATTTATACAATTGTTTTTTCAATACATTAAAGCCAAGGGAGATCAGGCTTCGGCCGAAGTTCCTTTAACCTGATCGATGCTCTGACGTCAACGTCCATCGCTTGATGGCGAGTGTGTACGGTCATTCATATTGTAAATATACTTTTTTTTTTTTTTCAACCCTCACAATACAATACAATACAATGCATGTATATTGTTTGAGAACTAATGGCTGTTTAGAGATGCAAAACTACATAAGGAATCAGGGCTGCAAAAACTTCTACGGATAGAAGACACTTAACAGACGGGCGGCGTCGGGAACCCACCAAATTTGCAGGGAGTTTCATACAACCCAACTTCAAAAGATTTTAATTCTGAAATTACATATATTGCTGTAAGCAGAGAGTGCTCATTCGATGATCGCAGGGTATACAAAACTTTCGAGGCGGAGGTCGGCAATATACAATGACTACAAAAAGATCAAAACAAGTTTATGACAGGGTTTAAATCTATTCCATAGCTCCTGCTCCCCCTTACGGTTTTTGTATCACGTACCTGTAGAGAACTGTACAAATACACACAATTCCTGCACCTAGCATCCACATTACGCAAATCTAGGAGGATCCATTGCGTCTCCGTTCCTGAAAACACTCATGCATTGGTCCCCTTCCTATTCAGCATAATATGCTTCAGCATTGCTTAGTAAACATGTGTAGTCTCACACTGAATGAACTCACACACTGCGACGTTATCCAACTATGCTGTATTTGAAAGCTAACATCTCAGGCTTGTTGATTCATCTGTCCTTGGGATTGCTCGTCCATTAGGTTCTTTTAAATACTGCTTGGTTGCAATGTAGGTCTCTAATCGGCTGACAACCGCATTTGCCTGACATTCAAGAATGCTCCGAGAGCAGATGCAGTTTGTCTGTCAGCGGGCAAATGGATCAGCAACCGAGCACACCATGCCCAACCCTCTTTCAAGCCATGTGGATTAGACCCCATATCAGTTTCCGTCTGCAATTCATTCGACGGAACAATTAGTCACTTGGAAAAAGAAAAAGAGAAACGAAGAAAAAAGCAGCTAAACAGTAAATATTTCTTGTCAGCCAACTTGTGTGATTGCCGCATAGAGGGTAACATAAGCTGTCATACGAGCAACATAAGCATCAGTACTTTCAAGCTTTCCCTCTTCTTCCTTGTATCCACATTTCCTGAAGTAGGCTCTCTCGCTCTCAAATTGGCTCTGCAGGATACAATGGACATCGATAACAATGATAAAGATAATTATGGCCTACGTTGAGCATCTATCTGCCCACGATGGATAGCTGGTATGTATTCATGGTTCAAAGAAAAGGATTTAAACACTTGCAATAATTTGCTATAAAAAATTTCAAGCATTTGGATCACTGAGGAACAAAATACAAATATACAACTCAAATTCTAAACCAAACAGTACACATGACATCCATAAACATACCAACAGGCTCAATGAGAAAACCAAAATAGAACACACAGAAGAATAAAGTATACATATTAAAAATTTGGTAAAGAAATTAGTAAGAGGGATAATGACTAAAACTAATGGACGAATTCAATGGGATCTAATCTATAAAGCATCCAACCATGCATGGCATCACACAGATCTATTACAAGAATTAAGGTATATGTGCGCAATAATTTTTACCATTGGTGTCTATCTCCGTTGATTCGGTTCACGTACCGGATCTATAAGGTACATTTTGAGGTTCGTGCCATTCCGCTCTAACTAAATCGGTGCGGTTCGATAGAGCTTTTAAAAGGTGGTTTTTTTGGAATGTGCCCCCTAAGTTCTACTTGTCGTTTGCGACTTCCGTTGAGCATGAGCCTTCAGCGGAGCGTGATTCCTGCCTCCAGCCGAGTGTGGAGCTCAAACTTAGTTCTCATTGCTTCAGCCCGAGTGGCAAGTGGCATAGCCATTGCTTCAGTGGTACAGCCCGAGTTTGAGTCTTCAGTTTTGTCACTTGTGTGATGCAGTGATTGCTTCAACCATAGGCTCATAACCTATAAGCCTTGGTCAAAGTTGATCCGAGTGTGAGCCTTGAGGCAGCCTTGGTCCAAGCCAATAGCCATTCAGCCCTTAACGCTTGCACACCATAATCATTCGTGAGAGCTCTTGAAACTCAACTTTCAGGCATAGAAACATCATCTTTGAATATTTGAGTTTATATACCACCTCATTTTGCATATATTGAGCGATATAGCACTTTGTCTTTGCATGTTCCAGCCCATATATTACTTTGCATCACATCAGCCTATATCTTGCATCAACATTCACTATGCCTCGAAGCATGAATGCCATGTGAGATACACATACTATTAGCCATTTGTTGGCTTTAAAGTACCTCGGGCTTTGGCACTCATATGTGGACGTTTAAACATTGCACCAAGTCCTTCCCTACCACTGCACGACTTAATCATCCTGTGTCCAAGTTAGGAGGAATGGGTATTTCTGCTTGTGACAAGGTTCCTCTTGTGGTAGCTGAAATTGTAAAACGTGACCACGCCTTGACAAAAGATGCTCGTATTGCATGTTGTTGTGATTCGGATTTGGCTGATATCAAGATGATGGAGTGTCATGGTGCTACTGCTATTTGGACTTGTAGTGTAGAAGAAGAGGACTCCCTGCCACCTTCGCAGCGTCTTAAACAAGGACTTCACAGTCCATTTTTTTCCTCTTCAATTCAAGGCAAAGTAAAGAAGTTGCAGAGATACAAATAGAGAGATGCATTCTTGAATGCAATCTCTCTTTCAAAGTGGTGTACTAATACATGGAGGCAAATGGTGAAAGCCATTCGCACACATGGGTCCATGTGATGGTTGATATGGTATGGATTATAAAAGATTACGTTTGACCATGCTAAACAAAGCGCAAAAATGTTAACAGCTATGTTATTTATATTTATGACTTTGTATTTTACACTTACAAGAAGGATGTATCATGGACAAAGGAAACCATCTTGAACCTCAGATTCCATGTGAATTGTATATCTCATGATTGGTTCAGAATTCGGAGAAACCAATGCTTCCATTGCATCCGGAACGTGCCAAAACCCTAAGATCGACTACTGATTTGCTAAATTCTGACATTCGAAGGTCCTGTTCGGATTGCTGACATCATTGATGATATCATCAACTTGCAACCGCCCTTGGGAACTGCCCTTGAAATCCTATATAAGGAGGCCTTGGCCACATACATACTCAGTCTTGCCAATACCAGTCTTAGGAGCTCAAGGAGTCGTGATGGCCAAGTAACTACTCTCCAAGTTCTAGTTCTAGTTCTTGTCTTGTTCCTTGTTCTAGTCTAGTATTGTCTAGTCTAGTTCTTGGACATCTTGCTTTTCCTCTTGTAATCTCATAGTACGAGATCTTGTCGAGTTATTTCCTGTATTTAGTTCATGTCCCCGAAGGGAATTCTTGTAATCTTGATATCTTGTTTCATACTTACGATCCCGGGTCGTGAGATCTCGTATATCATCTCTAGTCGAGTTATCCATACCTATCAGCCTCAGGTTGTGGGAAGTCTTGTATCAATCACATATTCTTGCATCATTTTCCCTATGTGGGTGCTCTTGTAATCAGAAGTATATTTCCGAAATCTTGTCTAGTGTAGTCAGAGAGCACAATCTAGTGCTCCCCTGACATTTTGGCAAGACTAGCTTCTATTCAAGACTAGGCATCATGGAGAATGCTTATGAACAGATTGTGGCATCACTTCAAAGTCTTCAACAACAAATCAAGGACCTAACTCATAGACAGACACAAGTCGAGATGGAACATCTAGTGCATGTAGGCACACTCATCTAGGAACTACAAGAACGAGTCCGGAATCTTCAAGCAAATCAAGGAAGCATTCAAATGAACCAACGTCCTAGTTCATCTTTCATGAAGGAACCCAAAATTTGCATGCCTGAAGTTCGATGATGATCACACAAAGTTTCGAGGGTTCCTACAACCAGTCAAATTGTACATCTGTATGCAGTGTGATAGATACCCTGATGATGCATCCAAGGTCGGTTTTATTGGAACCTTGCTCTATGGTCAAGCATTATCATGGTTTGCCCAAATCTTGGAGAAGGATATGGCAGTACTTCATGACTATGAGGAGTAATTAATGACTATGAGGGGTTTCTTTGAGAAGTGAAAGCCACATTTGGAGATGCAGATACGAGTCGAGTGGCAGGAACTTCAAGAGGGAGCACAACCTCCCTTTGGACCAATCTACAGACTATCTGTTGGAGTTAGACGTCTACGGAAGCACGCAAACAACACAAGGAAAAAGAAGAAGCTTGGAGCACAACACAGAATACTGAATGTATTACCACTAGAATGTACAAAAATACGCAACCTGTTAGGGCTATAGGCGTATATACAAGCAAGGGGGAAAAACCTCCTAAAGAGGGAAAAAAGTGCCCCTGGGAGTCCTAGAGTGTTCACACACATCACTACCATCAACAAATCCCCCTTGGGAGTGATGCGGTGAACAAGGAAGTAAGCCCAAAGCTTTGCAGAAAGCTTCAAACTTCTCCCTAGGTAGAGCCTTCGCGAAAAGGTTTGCAATGTTCTCCGTTGTGGGCACATATGCCAAGCTGATCTCCCAAGCAGATAACCTCTCCATGACATAATGATAATGCACCTCAATGTGCTTAGTGCGGGCATGGAACACGGGGTTCCTCGCAACTACCAATGCGCTCTGAATGTATGTGAAGATGATGGTGGAAAAAGACTATCCAACACCCGAATCAGCCATAAGGCGTGTGAGCCAACTATGGGGCAATCGTAAGGTCTATGCTCTGGGAGGATATCTGCATTCTTCTTTTCAAACACATATGTACAGCCTTTGTACTGATTGGGTAGCTATACTAGATCATCTTTCTTCGATTCTTGAGCTGGTATGGCATATATCATATATGTAGGTTCCTTCCTTACTGCATGTATGAAGGCTTTGGCTCCGACATATGATGGATTCTTCTGGATATCTCGACGGGTGATTTTATTCTTTTCCCAATTAATGTCTGGATTATGCTTCTTTAACCAGGGCATTCCAATGATAACTAGATGTACTGGGCTCGATATTACATTGAAACATATGTGGGATTCATGGTCACCAAGGTGTACTCTTAATGGTGTGGTTTCCATGGTTATATTCATAGATGCTAGAGGTCGTGCATCTACTACTTCAGCTATTACTGGTTTCTTCTTCCAAAGTACAGGAATTCCATGTTTCTTAACCAATCCTTCATCGATGAAACATGAGGACTCTCCTGAATCTACTAGGGCTGTAAGGGAAAGGGTCTTCTTTGGCATGATTAACTTACCGGTGCAAGACATGTTTCTATGGGTGTACCTGGAATTATGAGACCCTTTCTTATATCATGGTCCGGAAGCACCGTCTCTTTTGCAACTGGACTTTGTCGTTTCCTTGCTCTCCAAGGGTGGCTGCAACTCTGGAGTTTGTTCTCTTGTTCGTACAATTAACTCCAATATGTCCATGGTTTCCACAATATAGGCATAACTTGGTATCCCTCCTTCTTTGTTTCTCTTGTGGTGTTGGAGGTTGGAAGCTAGTTACATCTATCCACATAGGTTCGGGCATAGACTCATCTCTAGGAGTGGGTTCGAAGGGTTTCCATTGGCGAGCTCTTCCTTCTACTTGTTTTTCTTGTTTCCTTTCAAAAAGGGGGTTATCACATTGAATAGCTTGGTTGATGTATTCATTCAATGTCTTAACCTCTTGCATCGTGAGTAGAAGGTCCTTCACATCATCTCTTAAGCCCCACCTAAATTGGCTTATGAAATAATCTTCATGCCAAGTGAGGTCACATCAACTGCCTAAATTCTGATGCATAGGTACAGGCAAGACAATTACCTTGACGTAGCTTTCGAAGTTTTGTTTCCGCCACTCGACTCGTGTCTGCATCTCCAAATGTGGCGATGAGCTCTCTAAGAAACCCCTCATAGTCATGAAGTATGGCCATATCCTTCTCTAAGATTTGGGTGAACCATGATAATGCTTGACCATGCTTGGCCATAGTGGACGTGTTTGATAACTTTCCTCATCATCTAGAAGGAGAAGCTCATAAAGCTACTCTATGTACACATCACAAGAACCTAGAGTATTTTATGACCACCCGCGTCCTCAATACAAGGCAATCTCGATGGAGTAACTTTCTATCCAGATTCGACTTTGTCATCACATATCATCCAAGACGTCAACAATGTCAATTAGATGCCCTGTCGAGAGGATCTTCCCTTGCATCAAAGAAGGGTGAAGAAGCCTTTGATCAACAAGAGAGTGTATTACTCAAGCGTGAGCATCTCTAGTTAACAGCTATCTCTTCAAGCCATCATGAAGATTCAGCCTTGAATTATTTGATCCGTGAGAATCTACCTCAAGATGAAGTGCTTTGCAACGTTAAGCAGAAAGCTCAGGAAGAAAAAGTCGAAGAAGTAAACGAATTTTAAGGAAAGGATGGACTACTACTCTATAAGAACCTATTGTATGTCCCTCCAGGAAAGCCCAGGATGCAACAAAGTCATGACAACCTTGTAGCATGATATTTTGGAGTGAATAAAACAATAGAACTCATATCAAGGGATTTTTTGTGGCCTCAAATGTGGAAGGAAGTCAAAGAATATATCCGAACCTGTGACACTTTATATAGATCCAAGGTACCCCGACATAAACCTAATGACCTCTTGCAACCTTTACCTATTCCAGAAAGGCCATGGGCTTCATTGTCTATGGATTTCATCACAGATCTACCAAAGTCTGATAAGTACGATGCCATTCTTGTTATTGTGGATAGATTTACAAAGATTTCACACTTCATTCTAACTACCAAGGCAATCACAGGTGTAGCCATTGCTAGACTTTTTCTCAAATACATCTTTAGGCTTCATGGATTGCCTGATGATATTGTTAGTGATTGAGGTCCACAATTCATATCCAGCTTTTGGAACAGTCTTTGCAAGCTCCTTGGTGTTCAAGTTAAACTATCTACAACAAATCCTCCACAAATTGATGGACAAACGGAACGTGTGAATCACGTCCTAGAGCAATATCTTCGTTGCACCAACAACTATCATCAAAATGATTGGTTTGAGCTTTTACCCTTTGCACAGTTTGCATGTAACAATAGTGTTCATGCATCTACTACTTTCTACCTCTTTGGGTGGTCATAAATGCATGAAATTTCTTAAATGTAGCAAAGGCTTCATCCTTTGATCTTAAAAAATATACCAAAAGCTTCCTAGACTAGCCATCAACAAAAGAAATGAAGTAAAGAGCACCCCACATAGATTTGGTTGGCATGCTACAAACAAGAAAATAAACAAGAGCGGAGACACTAGAATAGTAGGAATTCTTTACTTGCTTACCATATTGGCATTTATTACAAAAACCGAGTTTTGAGCCTTTAGAATCAAACTTGTCCAAAATACATAGTTTATCAAGGCCTTTTTTGGCTCGTTTGACCAAACCTTTTATACCATAATTCCATATCTGAATGGATTTCAACCAAAGCAATAAACTTGCCCAGCAAGGCTTTACCATGCAAGCAATAAAGATTCCCTTTCTTGGTACCTTTAACAGTCAGCCTAGAGCCTTTGATAAGCTTCCACTATCCCTTCTGAAAGAGGGTACTATATCCATGCATATCCATTTGCCCAACAAACAATAGGCTTTTCTTGGTGCTTGGTACATACACTACATCGTACAAATCCAACTCATCAATGCCATCTATAGTGAGATGCATTCCGCCAATACCTTCAATAGAACAAGCATGGTTACTTCCAAGATATACATGTCCATGGTTGCTTGCATGAAAGGTAGTAAAACACTCCTTAATAGGAGTAACATGGAATGACGATACTAGAGGTCACATTGACCTTCTCTTTGTCCTTGTCCTTTGAGCTGTCATGTGCTTCATTCTTGGTTTCCTTTTTCTTCTTATCGCCTGTGTTCTTCTTTCTTTCTAGTTGAGCTTTGTAGTATTGGCAATCATGCTTCTTGTGGCCTTTCCTACCAGATTGATAAAAAGTCACTTCACCCTTGCCTTTCCTTTTGCTCCTTTTCCTCTGTGCATTTCCACTTTTCTATTATGTTCTTCCTCTAGCCACATTGCCTTAACCACTGCCCTCTCCAGTGGCTTTCCTCTCGATTTCCTCATTTAGAATAAAACTAGTTTCCCATGAATCAAGTAAGGTCATCAACAAGAAGATGGCTTTAAGCTTATCATCAAACGCAGGTAATCCGGAGTCTTGCAATTGCGAGCGAGTACCTTAAAGGAGATAAGTGCTCAGCTTCACTTTTTGACTCATCAAGCTTCATACACACTAGCTTACGCATAAGATGCACTTGATTTACAAGCGTGGTATTTTCATAGGTGGCTTTCAACGTCTCCCATATCTCAAAAGCGCTTGTAAGGCCCTTGAGATCCACTAAGGTTTCATTTGATACAGCCATCTTGATATAAGTAATGGCCTTCTTGTTGAGGTTCATCCACGTTGCATCTATCATATCTTCAAGCTTGACTTCCTCAAAAGCCACTTCACAACCTTTAAGAAAGAGGATGCCGAGCATTCTTTCTTTCCACAAATCAAAGCCGCTAGCCTCAAAACTCTTGATCTCAAACAAGTTTTTGACAGAGAAGATCGAAGCCATGTTTACATACTGAGAGCTTTAAAATTTCACCAAAAAAGGTAAAGTTCACATGTATCCTGTGCTCAATTACCTGATGAAACTATAGCTGAGAAATCAAGCCCTAAAACTGTTCAAAACTTGAAGAAACCAAGTTTTAAAATTGAATACAAAAAATTTCAAAAAAGTCCAACAAGCTAAAAATGCACAAAAAACAACAAATTTGTTGTTTTTCAACCACAAAAGCATATATAGACGCAAAATAAATGAATGGATGATTGTTTTCATAACAATATGATATGTAAAATCAGAGAAATAACTGGCTGTGATGAGTTTCTAGCAAGTATGTACTTCTATAATCCTTATACACGTATTTCCATTTGAAACGAGAGAAAATTTCTACAACAAAGGGTCTGTAAATAAAAAAACTACTAGTGTGGTGGCTGAAACAAACCTGTGGCAATACAACAAGCACAATAAGAGAGGTTCTCAATGATGAAACTCTCTAAAAAACTTAGAATTTGCTTCAGTTTTGCTCTCGGCTAAAGTAATCCTCCAAAAACAACACTTTTATTGCAAAAAATGAAGACTTTTTGTGATTGACTATGTGGTACTCCCATCCTGGTGATTGACCATGGGCGTCTCTTTAATTGTTGATGGATGTCCATGTTGATGATTCACTGATGAGATTCTTTGAGCACCTGTTACTGTCTCTTCTTTTTTTCTTTTCTTTTCTTTTTCTCTCTTTTGTTTTTCTCCCCTTTCCCCCCTTCTTTTTTGAGGAACAATGTCACAAAACCAAAAGAAAGATATTAGTGTCAATAAATAATTTACATATATCAATGTGCTCTTGTGCCTTGGACTCTCAAATGTGTCTATGCACGGTCGTGTAATGTGGCCCTATATTAATGCATACTTTGGAAATGCATGATCTGAATGGTGCAAAAGACAAGGTTATGCCAAAGGCACATGGTCGTTGCACATCAAGGCTTTTAAAGTGCTTGCAGATGTTGATGTAGCCTTTGTTGGAAGTATCTATTGGATCTCAAAATGAGAATTGATCATTCATCCTTATAGGGATCCATTTTAGAACATTGTTCGGTTGCACACAAATTACTTTTGGACTCTTCATTTTTGGATGGTTGCTTAAAGTTTGTATTTCGTGTGATGGGCTCATTGGTTCTATGGATTCTAGTGGTACTTTTGACTTCCAAACCCATACCCTTGATTGTCTTCTCACTATTGCCAAAAAGTTGAGTTGATCTTCTTTTGATATTTGGGCTTGGTATTCTCTTTAGCTTCTTTGTTGAGACTTTTCTCATGTGGGAGAGCATAGGTTATTATGTATGTAAGAGCTTCTTGGATACCCACATGTGTAATTGTCCTTGTTGAGTTGCAACTAATTTCTTAGGCACCCAAATTTATCAAATACTTTGTGGTTGAGCTTGTCCTAGTTATTTGTTTCTTCTTTTGTCATGGTTGGCCCCCTTGGATGGGAATTGTTGTGGCAACAATGATGGTTGCTCTTCTTTTCATACCTAGATTTGCTTCACGCCCAGATGTACTTCCTTCTTGAATGTTGTTTCTATATTGGATATAGTAGTTCTCCTGTGCCATTGAGCTTGGCTATGTGGTTGAACTATTGTGGCTGCATTAGTCTTTGAAAATGATGGGAGATCTGCTCGGCTTTGAGACTGTCCTTCCATGATTGAGTTCTTTTGGGTCATAGAGTTTTCGACACATACAACAAATCTTCTTTGCTAAGATTGGGTCTAGGGGAACTAAGAGAATGTGTGGCATCGGGATTTGTGAGCATGAAATTATCTAATTCTAATGTAATGCATTGTTCATGTACCCAAACTTGAAAAAGCTGACTTCTTAGGTTTAAGTTAACTGCATGATCATAGATCCAGTCTTGACCCAAGATAAGTGGTGCTGTAAGGTCCTCATCATGACATACTGGCATTTTGACTTTTATTGGGGCATCCTGAAGGTAGATGGGAAGCTCCACCTCACCCAAACAAGGGGTTTTCACACCTCCCAATCCTATGAGATAGGCTTCTATGGGTTCGATGTTCAATTGTAAGTCTTGGCAGTATGAAAGTCTAACTACACTAGTTGCTGCACCTGAGTCAATCAACAATTTCACAGTCGTTACATTATTTCCTTGCCCTACCTCTATGGTCACAAAAGGACGTTGATCAATTATTTGAGAAGCAATTACACCTGATGTTTGGCACATGGCCATATGATATCTTGGGGCATTGGGATTGACATCTAGGCCTTGTCTCCTTAACTTATTTTGCCCAATGCACTCTCTAGCCTCTACTTGTGCTTCTTCTCTAACCCTTAACTCTTCTACTTTTCACTTCTTAGCAGTGTTGAGGCTTATTAGCATATCCTCTATAAGATGTTCTTGATATAGTTTGACTCAACATCCACTAATATAGTTTGGCAAGTGTCACCTTCTAGAGTGGCCAATTGAAGTGCACCACTAGTGGAAATTCTATTAATGATCATGGGCCCATATCCTCCTTTTTCCAATTTACGAGCATGCTGCTTTCGTGTGTAAACCAACACTAGGTCTCCCTCTTTCAATCCTTTATCCTTGATGTGTGTGTCAAAGTATGCCTTTTGTCTTTTCTTTGCATCGTAGATGCCTACTGCCGCTCATAGCCTGGTCTCACCTAAGCATTCTAGATCAAAGGAAGTCCAATGGTAGCACACTATTCTATCTAAAAACGATATGAAATGGGGTGGCATTGAGTACCATTTTGTAGGCAACTCGATAAGCCCAAACAACATGACGAATTCTACCAATGGCAATATGTCAATTTGTTCTTTTATTTTAGTTGCATAAGTGTCATTATATGTGTAGGGCTTCTGTTTGGTGGGATTGGCATCAGCCTTCATGGGGATCGTATGAGAGCATATTTCCGGATCTACTCCCTTCAGGTCTCCATAGATCCATGTAAACACGTCCCTATATTCCCTTAATAAAGCTACAAGCTCTACTTCTTATTCTACACTCAGGTCTTCTCCTATGTACATACATCGCTCTTCGTTCTCTTCAATGGTTACAACTATTTTTTTGGTCTTTTCTTTATTATCATATGCTTCTCCTATAATGGCCTCTCTCTTAGGCATTTGTACCATATTTTTCGGTCTTCAACTTCATATTTCTTGAAATTATCTGGTACTTCAAACAATGATTCCTCCTCTTCTTGTTTTACTGCTTTTCTTTTCTTTTTCCTTTGACCATCTTCACTTCCATCCTTTGATTTTATAATTTTCATACTTGTGAGAGGTTCTTCTTCTTTTTGGGTAAATACTCCTGTGTCTTTTAGATAGTGCTCCTCTGAATTAAAGCAACTATACATCACAATGGATTCTAGATCATCGTCGTCCTCTTCTTCTATGACATCACTAGGATCACATTCTTCTAGCAAGGGCTGACACATGGACACTGAAATATCATAACCCTCCTCATCACAATGAGGTGTCCACTATTCTTCATTGACATCAATGTCCATGGTAGCTAAAATTTTTACCCAACCATGAGGCTCAAATTCCTCATCTGAAAAGATCATTGGTGTGTAGGTTGGGTCTCTAACTGGTCTGATTTCTTGAGAAGTTCCTTCTTCTCTTTCTTTTAAACGTCTTTACTCTTCCTCTACAACCTTGCAGATCCACAAATGAGTATCTTTATGCATCCAGGATGGATCAGATGAACTTTCAAAGTGCATAGAGATTGAATCTTCTTGCGCCTTGTGGATAGGATTCCACTGGGGATGGTACATCTCTAAAGGTATAATCCTTTAGATTGAACTTGGTTGTGACCCCTAAGTTCTGCAAGTACAAGGAGTTGGTTCTCCAATCTTGTAATATTTGTAGTTGTCGTAGGAAAGGCCTTCCTACAATCATCTCATAGACATTATTTTTACCAAAGTCACATATAGCAAAGGTGTGTTCAAACTCTACATCACAAGTGGTTAGAGTTATCCCTTCTAGAAATCCTAGAGGTCTTTCACCATGGCCATCAACCATTTAAAGCTTCATTCTAGTTGGCCTTAATGCGGGTCTGCCCCATTGCTTCCACAAGGAGGTGGTAGCAATCGCAACACCAACACCTGAATCTAAGATAGCTTTGGTTGTGTAACCTTGGTAAGTGATTGGAAGATAAGTGTTGCCTTCTTCACCTTCACTCATGTCTCCTATTTTGTCTATAGGTATTTCTGGAACGTTATGCTTTGAGCCTACTTTTGGTATATTGGAGTCAAGTTCTAGAACCTGATTTGCCACATGTTTCCATAACTTAGGTTCTACTTTGAGCGGCTCTTCTAAAGTGAGATGACATCAAATCTTAGTGTTGCTTACGACTTCAGTGTTTCTTGGAACCATTGAGTCTTCATTTCTTACCAATAGTGTGGGAGCTCTAATCTGAAGAGATTCAGATTCCCATGGACCTATGAATTGTGGCAACTCTTGTAAAGAATTAGATTCAAAATCTAATCTTTGATCTTCTTGTTGATCTACTTGATCTCCATAAATAGATGGAATGTCTTGGAGAAATTGATCATGAAGATCATCAATCTCAGGAATAGGAGGGGGACTACCCTTCTCCTTGGCCCATTTCTCTTCTTGTATTTACCCCAAGAACTCTTGAGAGTACTGCTGAATTGAAAGAGGTGTTCCATCATCCATAGAATCAAGAACATACGCTTTCGTTGGTGGTGAGCTTTCTCTTTCAACAACTGGTAGAGCTTGTGGTGGAAAAGAAACCTAGGTCTTGTTTACCAACTGCTCTAATCTTTCTAATAAGCCTTAGAAATGCAAGCCCGGCTCGACAGAATTTGTCTGATCGAACAATTGATTGGCCTCGAGCATAGCCTGAGCTAATTCTACCATTTTCATGCACATTTTTGTCCATTCAAGCTCTAAATCTACTCTAGGATGACTCTTGTCTAGGTTTACAGCGGTTGGCCCTTCTTGAAGTCGAGCCTGGTAGGCCTTGAACATCATGTCCAAGTCTTCTGGGGTTGGATCTGCAAGAACCGACCCTGGTTGCGGTTTATTTATAGTGACTAGTGGGATGGGATGAGGTGGTGTGGATGGAGCTTCCGCATGCGAGGAGTTTTGAGATGCTATGTCTTCTATTTTTGCTTTTGAGTCTTTCAGGCTTTCTTCTAGTTTGGATAGATTTTTATTCCACTTATGATTGGTTCTCTCCCTAGTATCCTTCCATGTTCTTGTTTCCTTTTAGTAGGGTCTCCTAATTCACTTGACTCCAATTGTTCAGCTGATTTATCCTATTTTAAGGCTTGTGCCCTAGTGACTGCATATATAGGAGCCACATTACTGCCACTTGAGCTTGAATCCACCACTAAGCCTACCACATTAATGGGTGTAACCTTGAGTGCACCAGAGGGGTTTGTTGGACAATCTCTCGAGAGATGTTCTTTGCAACACTCAGGACAAAAGCCTTGTATTGTAATGTTTGTCTTTGTCCAAGATTTGGTGAGTGGGGACATTCACGAATGGAATGGTCACCCTAACATCTAAAACATGGTCCTCTAGGGGCATGTGGTCTCACTTGTCTCGATTGGGGCCTTGGGTTAGGATTTATATACATGACCTTGGAGTATTTTGGCTCTCAATTTGGTTCCATAGGTAGTGCCTCATATTGATATGAATAAATCTCACTATGCTCAGGTGACTCTGTGTAATAAGGTTGTGGACTATCTTCATGGGTGTAGTTCGAACTCTCAGCATGAGGGTCATTCTCTGGGACCAAAGGGGTCATCGACACCAATGCTCTATTAAGGTTCTCTTCTGCCACTGCATACTTAACTAGAATTACATTAGAGGACAATCTAATTCTATGATCCTAAGAACCACAATGAAAACAAGCATTCTGGCAAGTTCTTGTTGATATATTTTGGTAGTGATGTGTATGAACACACTAGGATTATCAGGGCACTTTTTTCCCTCTTTAGAAGGTTTTTTCCCCTGGGTTGTATATATGGCTATAACCAAAATGGGTCACCTATCTTTGTATATTCTCTTGGTAATAGAGTCAACATTGTGTGTTATGCCACAAGCTTCTCTTCTTCTTTGTGCTGTTTGCGTGCTTCCAAAGACATCAAAATCAAATAGCTGGTATGAAGTTAGGTTGCCGCTTCATCTAGGGCATCGTTGAGACCCCTCCGGTCACAATCTTATAATCGCACAAAAATTGGTGAGCTTACTCAGGGCAATTAGGAGTTCAAAACAACTTTATTGTGTGGTGTCAAAGTCGCAATCTGAGCTCGCTTTCACCTCTGAATGCACTATTACAATGATTGTGCATGTAATTTCATCTTTTTGTATCAAACATATATTTAGGTTTTGGTTCGTCAATACAAGCGTCTAAAAGTCTACTATATATTTAGCAGAACACGATAGGGTAGTTCTGTTCAACTTTTTGAGATACAATCATTTTTTTGCATCAAGGTATGTTAGTCAGTGGCCATGGCTAAAAACAATGATGTATTTTGTATGTTGTCTATTGAGGATAAGTTGCATGGTACCAATTACCCATTATATGTATATATGATGCATAATGTATTGGTCACAAAAGTACTGTGGAATATTGTGTAGGGTGTTGGAAAATTATCCTACCACAACTATAAATACAGTTATTGAAGGTGATGCTAATGGCATTGAAGATGGTGATCTTCAGGTTCCTCTTTGTGCTTCGATTCTTGCTGCGCCTATTGATACTTCGTTGAGATGGAAGAGATGATGAAGCACATACATTGATAGCCTTGTCTATAAAATGTGCCATTATTCCTCACATTCGCTCTTGCAAAACAGCAAAGGATCCTTGGGATACACTTATCACTTTATACCAAGCAAGGAATGAGAGTCATATTGCTTACCTTTGAAAACAATTGGAGTGAACACATGAATGAGGGAGATTCCATGGATAATTTTTTGAAAAAGATCAAAGATTTGAAGGAGAAATTGATTTTTGCTGATAACATCTTAGCAGACAACTCACTTATGTAGAGTTTTTGAAAGGTCTTCCAGATTCATATGAGGGTTTTGCTTCTACTCTTCAATTGATGATGAAATGCAATCCATATGCCTTAACATATGAAGAGTTGGTCTCTGTTCTGTTGCAAGAAGATCAATCTAGGCAGAACATATCCATTATGCGTGTGGAAAATCAAGCTTTCCAAGCTAGTGAGAAGGGAAAAGGTAAATGGAGCTCATCTACTAGTAAGCAAAAATTTGCTAATTTTGGACAATCAAATAAGAATGACAAAGACGAGGAGAAAATAGAAAAGCAAAAAATACTGTAAAGGAAATGATCAAGTCATAAAGAGGTGTCTAAAAATAGCTACAAAAGAGGCAAAGAAGAAAGAGGTTGGAATGCTTGTTGTTAGAGGCCTCTACATCCAAAACAGATTTTGCTTATCTTATGCAGAATCAAGAATGGGCATTTACTACTGTTTGTAGTTATGACCCATCTTCTGATGAATAGTTATGTGTGCAGTAGACTTAGATGTTTGGTATGGTTAGCCAAACATATTACCTCAGATCACAGTTTCTTCACTTCACTTGAGCCTACCCCTAGAGGAAATACTGTCACATGCAACAATAACTCCTCTTATCCTATCATGGGAGTTGGTAAGATCATTATGACTAGTGCTAATGGTAGTTCTTTTACATTGTTGGATGCTTTATTTGTGCTTAGGATCAATAGAAATATGTTATCAGTTTCAACATTAGCCAAGATCGGCTTGGTTGTGAAATATGTGGATGATAGATGTACATATCATGATCTTTCAAATGGTGATGTCATATTGCTTCTGGCATTTTATGTTACGGGCTATATAAGCTCATAGATTATGCAAAATATGTGAATGATTTAGCATGTGTAGTTCAAGATTCTTTGCAAATATGCTATGATTATCAATAAAGATAGCGATGGTAGAAGATTGATTAATATCCAAATCAACCAAAAGTCCTCAAAGCCACATACACTCAAAATTAATTGTGATAGCTATCGTATACTCAACTTCACAACTAAAAGTGGCCACAATAGGCTCCTTCTTGCTCAACCAAGATATGCATAAGCTATCAAACATGAAGCAAAAACCAATGGTGAATACATAACTATCATAGGAACTAACCTAATCTAAGTTAGAAAAAAACATGTAAATATGATGGTAATAATCCCTCCCTAGAATAAAGAAATTGAAGTAGACAAGTACTACTCGTAGCGCATGATGCTTTCAACTACCTACCAATGCTTGACACCTAGCCAATGCATAAGCCTACTCATATGCTAAATAGAAAAATACATATAAAAACGAGTTATGCATACGTAAATCAAGCATCCAACGTGCTGATAGAGAACATCAAATGCATCTCCAATATCATGAGACTCAACCATAAACATGTTGCCATAGGAGTGGCAATAGTTTTGCAACATTAAAGACCAGAATAATGCAATAATATATCGATATATTTGGTTTGACATAAACATATTCCCCCATTGATTTGCATAAATTGAATGCCCAAGAAATGATCTAAATGCCCCAAATTTGACATCTCAAAAGAGGCATGTAAATTAGTCTTAAATTCAACAATATGCTTGTTATTAAGACCAATGAGTAACAAATTATTAACATAAGCAACAATAATTTCAAGTACATTTGCATGCTTAACATATGAGGTGCTTTCAATTAGATTGTCCTCAAATCCATATGCTAGCAAGTAGGCATGTATCTTTTCATAACAAGCATGTGGTGCTTCCTTCAAACTATACAATGCATTTTCAACCAACACACTGTCTTCATGCACTTCTTTCATAAAACCATGGGGTTCAAATACATGTACTTCATGTAATCACCATTTAGAAGTGCAGTTTTAATGTCCAACTAATATACATTCCAACCACAATGAGCTCCAAGTGCAAAAGTGTTACGAATGGTGGCTATTTGCACGTGGAAGTAAATGTCTCACAAAAATCAATGCCCTTCTCTTGATCATAATCTTTGGCAACAAGCCTAGCCTCATACCTATCAATTATTTCATCAAACTTATATTTCAAATTGTATACCCATTTAATGGCAATGACCTTTTTCTTTGGAGGCAAATCACAGAAAGAACAAGTACTATTCTTCATAATGGCATCATATTACGATAACATTCTAATCATCATATTTTCCAAATTTTGTGCTTCATCAAAAGAAACAAGCCCATTCTCATTACAAAGACTAGAAACAATCATTGCATAACAATTTGATGCAAAAGAAGCATTATGAGAGCCCGAATGAGTACGATATGACAAATATGCATCAAACTTGCTAACTCTCAAAGTCTACACCAACCATTTAAGCATATGTTCTCCCCATCAATAGGTGCACTATGTAAATCTACATAAAAAATGGAATGATCTGCATTATCATTTGAAACTTGTAAAGGTTGAGAAATTGCCTCATTAATAGTTTGATTGTTCACCTCTAAAAAGGGGCAACAATATATCGTACACATCCTTTGAGATAACAAATGTCTCACTTGCCACATCAAAGTAAGGGCCGAATTGAACCTTCCACAAATGATGTAACCAAAATGTGGCTAGTTTGTGGATGATACAAATGATAGTATGCAAAAACCTTCATTTGGGAATTACTTGTACTTTTTGACTTTCATTGATGAATTCTCTTGGCAAACTGTTTTTTGTCTTTTCATTTCTTCTTTGACTACGTAGCATTAGCAAATTTTTTCTTACTACTAGACAAGCTCCATTTACCTGTAACCTTCTTACTAACAACTAGATCTAAAATACACATAGTTAATGTGTTCTACTTGGTTTGATCTTCCTATAATAAAAGAGAGACTAATGCCTCAAATGTTAATCATTTGATTATCTTTCATCATCAATTGAAGAATGAAAGCAAAACTTTGATAAGAATAAAAAAGACTATTAAGAACAACCTTAACTATCTTACAAGATTTCATGACCAAAAATCAATTTTCAAATCCTTGATCTTTGTAAAAAAAGTGTTCATTCAATCTCTTTTATTTATATGCTCTCTTCAACTACTTTTGAAGGTAACCAACATGAGCCTCATTTCTTGCCCAATATGGTGTTGTAAGAGTATTCGAAGCATCTTTTGTTGTTTTCCAAGAGCGAACGCGGGGGATAACAGGTTTGACAGACAAAGCTATCAATACATGTGTCTATACATCTCTCCCATCTCAACAAATTTGCTCTCCAATTAGGTACAACAAAAACCACCACAACACTAGAAAATTGAAGATCATCATTTTCAACGCCACTTGCATCATATAATTGCAGAAGTGGGAGGATGTGTTTCAACACACTACACATTCCACAAACCTTTTCCTACCAGCACTTAACACATCATGTATACCCCTAATGGATTGTTTAGCCATCCAATTTATTCTCAATAGCCAACATATAGAATACATCATTGCTTTAAACCATAACAAATGACTAAATACCATGATGCAAAAGATCAACTGAATCTTAAAGAGTTGAACAAAAATACCCAATTGAGCTTTTCTAGATCTCTAATAGACTTTGAGGTGCTCGCATTGAAGAATTGAAAATTGCACATATATTTGGCACAAAGGGATGAGATTATCTCCACAATCGTTGCGATATTGTGTTCTAGTATGCTTATTGATTGTCATGTGATTTTGAGACGATCGAAAGGGTGTCAATGATGCCCTTATGAAACTAGGACCTTCTCCAATATCAATTGTTGGAGTTTGTGGATTGCAGAAGCACATGACTAGCGCAAGGAAGAAGAAGAAGAAGAAGAGAACTATGCATATGGACAAGTGTTGGTGCAATTCAAGCCTTCACAATTTGGCTTGGATTACTTCATGAAGACATCACTTGAAGGAAGGATCATAGGAACTTATGCTTATAAGTTCTTACCATTTTACTCCTTGTAAAAGTCTAAAAGACTTGGCATTTCTTATGTACACACCTACTTGATTAGAGTCGTGAAAAAGTTGTTGATTGATTGAGAGAATATCTCATTACTTTTTAGGTGAAAGATTCTAGGAGTTTGAATTTGAATTCAAACTTGAAGTTTCAACTCAACTATATAAAAGATGCAAGTCAAAAGTCGCGGGTAGCTTAGCTCATTTTTCTAGCTCAATTCCCGAGGCTTACACTACTGATCATTGAGAGTGTGAGGTCTACTCCATAGCCTACACCTCTGAGTACCATTTGGCAATGTTAATCATGCCAATGGGAATGTACATCAATGTGATTTAATACATACATTTACTTCTATCACTAATGTATTCTCTGAGTTTTCTACATCCAACTCTGTCAACTTCAAAGAGGCATATCTCAGTGCCTACGGCATCAATTTGAGTGATTCAAAGCTTGGTGGATCCAGCTCAAAGCATACTACAAGCAAAGTTTTGAAGCAACTTGGTTCAGCCAATCTCAAGAAATCGCCGTCGAAGTGCTCACTGGTATTTGTCTGCATACTTCCTAAAAAGTCGAGGATGTCCATAAATTTGCTAAAGTGATTTCTCCTAGTATAGTTTATCATTTTGAATGATTCCACTTGCAAAAGGTAGCTTACTAAGCTAATAGAATACCTCTAGAAGGAATTTTGCCAATTGTAAGTGTACTGCTCATACTGAGTAAAGACTGAGCAGGTATCAACACCAAAATAGAAAGTTTTCTAGCTTTGTGATTCACAAACTCATCTGTTTTGATCAAGTCATTACTCAAACCTTTTCCAAAGTACATATAGCATTTCTTGGTATCATTTGGAAGCTAAGGGTGTCTACTAATCATATCTGGAGTCACTGAGGGCTGGTGCAAAGCAAGATTAGCAGCACCTACTCAATCTTCTGGAGGATCCATCCATCTTTCCCAACAACAAGCCAATGGAAGAAAGCCTCTTAAGGGGAGAAAAAGGTACCTTGAGAGTCCTAAGTGTGTTCATACACACACTACCAAAATATATCAACAACCTCCTAGAAAGCTTCAATAAAGCAACTAGGAAGACATTAACTGCTCTAATTGGAAACCATTATGCATCCATCTTCTTTAACACCGAAGAAAAACACAAGCTTAAGAGCTCCAACTTGGAAATAAACATCTTCAAGCCTGCCAAGTACCTCATTCCCTATGAAACTATGCAATCCCTTGAGCCTCTTCTTCACCAACTAGCTAGAAACAAGGACCCTTTGAAAAACCTAAAAAAACGACAAACACACAATCTAACTCCTTAATCCCTTGAACCAAAGCGAACATCTCCGACCACCAAACCAATTGAAGTGACGATTTGGAAAAACAAAGCCTCCTTTGCCAAAAGTGCGTTGGCCCACACTCTTTGAATTCAACGGATTTGATGATCGTGCTTCCACTTTCTTAAGCTTAATTCAAAAGCAAATAAAGAGCAAAAAAACGTGCACTTACATAACGTGACGGTCTGTGAAAGAGTTCTCTATGGCTAAAATGTAGGATACTTGTAGGTCAGTTGGTTGGGCACTCATCTCTTGAGGCTGAGGTTGTCTGTTCAACCCCTATGGGCTACTGGACATATGTGGGCTAGTGTGGTCAACCTCTGAAATTAGATGCATTTGAGAAGCCTTTTACTTGTAATGCTTCATCAGTCTAACTTTTGATTTGTGAGATAAGGAGGTCCCATGTGTACTATGCCCTTCACCTTTGTTTTTCAAATGGAAGTTCAGCCGAAGCCTACTCCCCCAAATTTTAACTTTGAAATTGCAACTGTACTATGTCTTTCACTTGTACAATTGTTTTTTCACTACATTCAATCCCAACGAGGTTCACTTTTTTTTCAAATGGAGGTTCAGCGGAGGCCTACTCCTCCAAGCTTTAACTTTGAAATTGCAACTGTACAAGGAAGGGCATTGTACCCATGGGACCCCCCTTATCCCACAAGAACAAGGGTTTACATAGCTGGGTTAGACGACGGTCACAACTACCACAGGGTAGGACAAACAATGGCCATCAGCCACAAGATACAACTTTCCATGATAACATGTCCCTTACATGTTGCCAGTGGGGGTTGAACCCTCGCCCCCGCCTCAAGAGGCGAAAGGCCCAACCACCCAACTAAGCGGCCTGGGACAAAAGAGGTTCACTTGTACAATTGTTTTTTCAATACATTAAAGCCAAGGGAGATCAGGCTTCGGCCGAAGTTCCTTAAAAAAAAAAAAAGGGCAGGATACCTTTAACCTGATCGATGCTCTGACGTCAACGTCCATCGCTTGATGGCGAGTGTGTACGGTCATTCATATTGTAAATAGATTTTTTATTTTTTCAACCCTCACAATACAATACAATGCATGTATATTGTTTGAGAACTAATGGCTGTTTAGAGATGCAAAACTACATAAGGAATCAGGGCTGCAAAAACTTCTACGGATAGAAGACACTTAACAGACGGGCGGCGTCGGGAACCCACCAAATTTGCAGGGAGTTTCATACAACCCAACTTCAAAAGATTTTAATTCTGAAATTACATATATTGCTGTAAGCAGAGAGTGCTCTTGGAGTACTCATTCGATGATCGCAGGGTATACAAAACTTTCGAGGCGCAGGTCGGCAATATACAATGACTACAAAAAGATCAAAACAAGTTTATGACAGGGTTTAAATCTATTCCATAGCTCCTGCTCCCCCTTACGGTTTTTGTATCACGTACCTGTAGAGAACTGTACAAATACACACAATTCCTGCACCTAGCATCCACATTACGCAAATCTAGGAGGATCCATCCATCTTTCCCAACAGTGGTATCAGAGCAAACAAGGTAACATGGGAGATGGTTTTCCTTCATTCATTGATAAATTGGATAGGAACAATTATCAAGCTTGGTCTCTGAGGATGAAGACCTATCTACAAGGAAGAAGTCTATTTGGATTCATCTCAGGAGATGAGAAATTGCCCTTATTCAAAGCAAGGGGTCTACCCACCAAGGAAGAACAAGAAAGGCTTAATACATGGTGTGCAAAAGATGCATTGGCAAGGTCTTATCTTCTTAACTCTATATCTGATTTCCTTTTACCTCACATCAGGAATTGTAAGACCTCCCAAGAAACTTGGGAAACCTTGTCATCATATTTTTCATCTAATACAAGGGCCAGGAAGAATCAATTGTGGATTGAATTCACAACCCTTAGGAAGCAACCAAAGCAATCAGTCTCAGAATTTGTAACCAAGATCAAGGATGTGGCAGACCAATTAGCAAGCATAGGAGAGGAGATTGAAGAGGAACAAATAGTAAGGCAAGTAACCAATGGACTAAAGGCAGATGATAAGTGGGAAAGCTTCACCACTGCAATGGATCTCTACATGGATATGCATACCCCAGATCTCACAACTCTGATGGGCCAACTATTCACACATGAAGCAAAGTTCACAAAGGTTGGAGATACATCTAAAGGTAACACTCCTTCTGCCCTATATACTGATAAAAAGGTTAAAGACAAAGGTAAAAGTAAAAAGCAAGAAGATGAAGGTTCTACCTCCCAAGCCAACTATGCAGGGAGAGGTAGATCTTCAAGAGGAAGGGGCAGAGGAGGTAAGCAAGGTAGGGGGAGACTCTACAATTCATCACCATGCAATATTTGTGGATTGTCTAACCACACCACAGATGAGTGCTACAGAAACTACAAAAATCAGAGAGGAAGAGGCTATCAAAGAGGTGGATACTCTCAAGGCAGAGGAAGGTTCAACCAACACCAAGGCTACAATGGCTACAACAATAACTACAACAACAATTACAACAACAACCATAATGGTAACTACCAAGGAGGATTCAAAAATAGGAAAGACTACAACAACTACACAGAGGAGCAAGATGACTCCCTATTGATCATGAATATGACTTCTAAGGCAGGTATCAATGATGATCATCTGTTTTATATTGATTCGGGGTGTTCTAATCATGTAGCTGGCAATGTGGCACTACTCTCTGATCTTGAGGAACCCAAGGGCAAACATCAAGTACAGACAGGTGATGATACTAAGCATTCTGTAGTAAAGATTGGAAATGTAAAAACTTGTGATGGTAACTAGAACCTATTGAGCAGGGTACTTTATGTACCAACCATTACCAAAAACTTAATGAGTTTGGTCAGATTGTGGAGAAAGGTTTGCAGGTCAGGTTCAATCAACATGGAGCATATGTAGAGGACCCAAGACATGGATTCAAAAGGATAGCCAAGGGAGAAAAATCAGGTAGATTATTTACTTTTGAGCTAGAAGACACCAAAAACATTGCTTTATACAATTACAAGGATCAAACACTTTCAGAATTAGAAATATGGCACAAGAGATTAGGTCACATAGGTGAAAGGACCTTAAAGCAAATGTGCAGGGATCAATGTGTGCTTGGGATACCTAATGTATCCAAGCAACACATGATTTACAAATGTGGTGCTTGTCAGTTTGGTAAGTCTCACAGATTGCCCTACTCAAGGAAAGGTTTTATGCATGAAGACTACCTAGACTTGGTACACACAGATGTTTGGGGACCTAGCAAGGATCCCTCCATTTCAGGATCAAGGTACTATGTGTCTTTCATTGATGATTATAGCAGATGGACTGTGTTATACTTTATGAAGCACAAGGATGAAGTGTTTAATTGTTTAAAAAGATATCTTGCACTAGTTGAAAATCAAACAGGAAGGAACTTGAAGAAGCTAAGGTCAGATGGAGGAGGTGAATACTTCTCCAATGAGTTTGAGGACTTCTTGCAGGAAAGGGGCATCAAAAGGGAGATAACCACAAGGTACTCACCTGAACAAAATGGGGTAGCTGAGAGAAGGAATAGACTTATTGTTGAGACAGCTAGGTCCATGCTTAATGAAAAGAAGTTGCCAAATTATCTTTGGGCAGAGAGTGTATCTACTGCCACCTACCTCATAAACAGGTTGCCATCAAAGTCACTTGATGGAATGACATCTTATGAAGCTTGGCATGGTAAGAGACCATCATTGGATCATTGCAAAATTTTTGGTTGTGTAGCATAAAATGTATTTTCATTGGTTATGACTTGAATCAAAAAGGGTACAGATTCTACAACCCAACCAATAAAGGGTTCAAGGTAAGCAGAGATGTCATCTTTGATGAGAATGACTCATGGTATGAGAATGATTGCAGGAAGGTTAGTCTACCCTATGATTTGGAAGAGGAGTTTCCAAAACTCTCAAAGGAAGAACCAATCCAGAAGGAAGACTCAAGTTCAGAAGATGATGACACAATCAATCTTGAAGAATTCAAGGCATGGAAGTCCAGAGGCAAGATGAAGATGAAGAAGCTTGAGGATATACCAGAATCCTCAATTCAAGCAATAAGGAGATCTCAGAGAGAAAGTAAGAAGCCTATCAGATATGGGTATGATACATCTCTTGTAACTAAGCATTCAATTTATCTTGCAAAGGACTTGTTAAGTGAAGAACCAGGTTCATATGAAGAAGCAATCACCAAACCAGAATGGAAAGGAGCTATGGATGAAGAAATAGAAGCTCTCAAGGAGAGTGACACATGGGACTTGGTACCCAAGAAGGACTCTATGAAGGTGATAGGATCCAGATGGATCTACAAACTAAAGAGGAACTCTGATGGTACAATCAACAGGTACAAAGCTAGGTTGGTAGCCAAGGGTTTTGCACAAACCCAAGGCATTGATTATGAGGAGACATTTTCTCCTGTGGCTAAGATGCCAACAATCACAGTATTGGTGAGTGTAGCTGCATCCAAAAATTGGAACATGTACCAATTAGATGTCAAGAATGCTTTCTTGAATGGATGGATATCTGAAGAAGTCTACATGTCACAACCACCTGGCTATGAAGATCCCAAGAAGGTAAATTATGTTTGTAAATTGAAGAAGGCTCTATATGGATTGAAGCAGGTACCTAGGGCATGGAACTACAGGCTGACAACATGCCTCCAAGACCAAGGGTTTACTATGAGCAAGGCAGACACTTCATTGTTCATCAAAAGGAGCAATTCAGAGGTAATCTATCTCTGTGTTTATGTTGATGACATCATCATTACAGGTAATGATGTCCAAGGAATCAGAAGCATAAAAAACTAGATGATGGAGTTCAAGATCAATGATCTTGGATTATTGAAGTACTTTCTAGGACTTGAATTGGTTTATACTAATTCAGGTATATATATCACTTAGAAAAAGTATGTACAAGACATGTTGAAGAAGTTTAACCTGCAGGATGCTAAAGTCTCAAGTACTCCAATGGAGGTCAACCTAAAGCTAAGTGCTCATGAAGGGGATGAAGTCCAAGACATTACAGGATATCAAAGTATGGTAGGTAGTTTGAATTATGCTACCTTGACCAGCATTGACATAGCATATGGAGTTAGTGTGCTAAGTCAATTCATGCACAAACCAAGGGTACCTCACCTTGAGGCTGCAAAGAAGATCTTGAAGTATCTAAAGGGAAATCAGAACCATGGTTTAAACTTTCCTTATACATCAGATATTGACATTAAAGTGTATTCAGATGCAGATTGGGCAGGATGCAAGGATGATAGGAGGAGCACATCAGGATACTTATCTTTTGCAGGTGATAAACCTATTTCTTGGTCAGCCAAGAAATAACCAACAGTGGCATTGTCATCCACTGAAACAGAGTATAGAGGGCTAGCCAATGCCACTCAAGAAGCTATTTGGTTAAAGCTTTTGTATACAGAGCTAGGCCTATACACTAGGCCCCCAATTATCTTTGGAGACAACACAAGCTCTCTCCACCTTGCAGCTAATCCAATATATCATGCTAGGACAAAACACATAGAGGTTCATTACCACTATGTGAGAGAGAAGTTGCTAAGCAAGGACATTCAATTGACCTATGTGTCTACTAATATGCAATGTGCAGATTTACTCACTAAAGCCTTGGATGGAAACAAATTATGCAGATTCAAATCCATGATTGGATTGCAGGATGTGATTGAAGATTGAAGATGAAGACTTAAGCCAAAGTGTTTGGCTTGAGGGGGAGCTATTGGTGCAATTCAAGCCTTCACAATTTGGCTTGGATTACTTCATGAAGACATCACTTGAAGGAAGGATCATAGGAACTTATGCTTATAAGTTCTTACCATTTTACTCCTTGTAAAAGTCTAAAAGACTTGGCATTTCTTATGTACACACCTACTTGATTAGAGTCGTGCAAAATTTGTTGATTGATTGAGAGAATATCTCATTACGTTTTAGGTGAAAGATTCTAGGAGTTTGAATTTGAATTCAAACTTGAAGTTTCAACTCAACTCTATAAAAGATGCAAGTCAAAAGTCGCGGGTAGCTTAGTACATTTTTCTAGCTCAATTCCCGAGGCTTACACTACTGATCATTGAGAGTGTGAGGTCTACTCCATAGCCTACACCTCTGAGTACCATTTGGCAATGTTAATCATGCCAATGGGAATGTACATCAATGTGATTTAATACATACATTTACTTCTATCTGAGTTTTCTACATCCAACTCTGTCAACTTCAAAGAGGCATATCTCAATGCCTACTGCATCAAATCGAGTGATTCAAAGCTTTGTGGATCCAGCTCAAAGCATACTACAAGCATACAAAGTTTGAAGCAACTTGGTTCAGCCAATCTCAAGAAATCGTTGTCGAAGTGCTCACTGGTATTTGTGTGCATACTTCCTAAAAAGTCGGGGATGTCCATAAATTTGCTAAAGTGATTTCTCCTAGTATAGTTTACCATTTTGAATGATTCCACTTGCAAATGGTAGCTTACTAAGCTAATAGAATACCTCTAGAAGGAATTTTGCCAATTGTAAGTGTACTGGTCATACTGAGTGAAAGACTGAGCAGGTATCAACACCAAAATAGAAAGTTTTCTAGCTTTGTGATTCACAAACTCATCTGTTTTGATCAAGTCATTACTCAAACCTTTTCCAAAGTACATATAGCATTTCTTGGTATCATTTGGAAGCTAAGGGTGTCTACTAATCATATCTGGAGTCACTGAGGGCTGGTGCAAAGCAGGATTAGCAGCACCTACTCAATCTTCTGGAGGATCCATCCATCTTTCCCAACAACAAGCCAATGGAAGAAAGCCTCTTAAGGGGAGAAAAAGGTACCTTGAGAGTCCTAAGTGTGTTCATACACACACTACCAAAATATATCAACAACCTCCTAGAAAGCTTCAATAAAGCAACTAGGAAGACATTAACTTCTCTAATTGGAAACCATTATGCATCCATCTTCTTTATCACCGAAGAAAAACACAAGCTTAAGAGCTCCAACTTGGAAATAAACATCTTCAAGCCTGCCAAGTACCTCATTCCCTATGAAACTATGCAATCCCTTGAGCCTCTTCTTCACCAACTAGCTAGAAACAATGACCCTTTGAAAAACCTAAAAAAACGACAAACACACAATCTAACTCCTTAATCCCTTGAACCAAAGCGAACATCTCCGACCACCAAACCAATTGAAGTGAAGATTTGGAAAAACAAAGCCTCCTTTGCCAAAAGTGCGTTGGCCCACACTCTTTGAATTCAACGGATTCGATGATCGTGCTTCTACTTTCTTAAGCTTAATTCAAAAGCAAATAAAGAGCAAAAAAACGTGCACTTACATAACGTGACGGTCTGTGAAAGAGAAGTTCTCTATGGCTAAAATGTAGGATACTTGTAGGTCAGTTGGTTGGGCACTCATCTCTTGAGGCCGAGGTTGTTTGTTCAACCCCTATGGGCTACTGGACATATGTGGGCTAGTGTTGTCAACCTCTGAAATTAGATGCATTTGAGAAGCCTTTTACTTGTAATGCTTCATCAGTCTAACTTTTGATTTGTGAGATAAGGAGGTCCCATGTGTACTATGCCCTTCACCTTTTTTTTTCAAATGGAAGTTCAGCTGAAGCCTACTCCCCCAAATTTTAACTTTGAAATTGCAATTGTACTATGTCTTTCACTTGTACAATTGTTTTTTCACTACATTCAATCCCAACGAGGTTCACTTTTTTTTCAAATGGAGGTTCAGCGGAGGCCTACTCCTCCAAGCTTTAACTTTGGAATTGCCACTGTACAAGGAAGGGCATTGTACCCATGGGACCCCCCTTATCCCACAAGAACAAGGGTTTACATAGCTAGGTTAGACGACGGTCACAACTACCACGGGGTAGGACAAACAATGGCCATCAGCCACAAGATACAACTTTCCATGATAACATGTCCCTTACATGTTGCCAGTGGGGGTTGAACCCTCACCCCCACCTCAAGAGGCGAAAGGCCCAACCACCCAACTAAGCGGCCTGGGATAAAAGAGGTTCACTTGTACAATTGTTTTTTCAATACATTAAAGCCAAGGGAGATTAGGCTTCGGCCGAAGTTCCTTAAAAAAAAAAAAAAGGGGGCAGGATACCTTTAACCTGATCGATGCTCTGACGTCAATGTCCCGAATTAATAAATTAGACATAAGCCTATCAAATTGAAGAGTTTTATATACAATATATGCTCTAATCTACATATACATTAGAAGATCTAGAGCTTGACTCTATTAAATAATGTCAAGAAATGGATAATCGTCAAGGTAGCTTGATAAATTAGTTGGATGCAAATGCATTATTAATGATTGAGGAAGCATGTTTCTCGGCTCAAGTCTCTCCCATAGTTGTTTTTGACATATTTCTAACTGTTGACTTAGGGCATTTACCTATCTTCTAAATAGGTAGAATCATGGTACAAAAGTCTAGCTTTTGGTGGAGATAATCTCGAAAGTCATAAACAAGTTCCATAAAATGTTTTTGATGTCTGACATGACTATGTTTTTTCGGAAACAAAATTACAAAAAAAAGTGGTAAATATCACAAATGATGTTGGAACCATAAATATATGATCATGAAGATTAAACTCACAACGGAACAAGCATGATGATTCATAATTTCATGATTCATTCATTCATGGAGTGTCTTCAATATAAGAAAATCAAAAACCCAAGTAGATGAAACTAATGACAAGGAGTTATGAAAGAAATACACTGAAACATGAAAACCCAAGTCCAAATCATATGACATGAATCATGATGGATCATAGAATTGCACTTCAATATTACATATCATACTTTATATCATCTTAAGCTATACCATCATCATCACCACTCATGGTGATGAGGGTGGAAGCCTCATATCATGGCGCTCTACAATTATGTAACTGGATTAAGAAGATATCTCACTGTGATATTACTCTTGCACTGCAAGAAATCTTTGATCATCGTCTTCTTTCTCTATCATATCAAGAGTAATCTCCATTTTATGAGATCCTATTTCTTTGATCTTACATATAAATTGCAAATTCATAAACATATAAGTTAGCCTTTCAACGTTTTTTAAGTTTTTGAATTTCAATCTATTTCTTCTCTTTGTATGAATCAAGGAGAATGTACTCCAATTTCTTGCATGAGGAGAAGTACACGATCCTTCCGAAAAAACAGAGAGTTAATTTTTGTAAATTGTTCATACTTGATCCTATTTGCCCTCATCATCTTAAAATACATGCATCCTTTTCTTATTCCTTACATATGGACATGCAAATGCAGCTTCCATAAATTTAAATGCATTTAATTAATCACATATAACACCTTCAATGACAACATTACCATGCATATAATGCTCTATGACACCCATCCATCCATTACAAACTTTTGTGTCTATATGTGGCGCTTTCTCCCTCCAATAAAGATGATGAAAAATTCCAATAGCATGAAGAAAAGAACGCAATATGTTCCATCCATCAATCCATAAACTTATTGCATTAGCTTGAAATTTGAAAGTAAAACTCATAAACACAAGAGACCCTCTTTATCTCCAACTTTCAAGGTTTAACATCGAGAATTAAGAGCAAAGGCAATAAGAGCATTTGTGCATTGGACACAAACAATTCTTGAAACATGCTGCAACTGAAATTGAACCTTTGCGTAAAGACAATGTACAATGAAGCCTCTTGCTTTTATTCAGAAATCAAGTTTAACATGGTTTAAAGCAAACAAGGCATGCTAAGTAGAATATTTGTCATGAATTTTATACTGAACGTGATATTCACAAAATCCCGCAGAGTATGCCACTTGTGAAGTATGTGTGTCATATGAGATTCGTTAAGGCTGCTATATTCTATAAAACGACTCTCACGATACTTTTCCAATGGATTACCATAATTGCCTTCATTGACAATCATATAATGATGCTTGAAACAAATTACATCACTTTAATGAGATTTTTGCTGCTATAAAACACAGATAGGAACCCATGTGTTTCTTCCTATCTTATAGGTTCAATCCCGCCTTGTTTTTCTCAAGTTTCATAGAGGTTATGTGATTCCTAATGTATGTACACCCTTGACCTATGATGTATTACGTTGTCTTGTGGATCAAGTGAGAAATGCAGTATCGAATGTGTTTTGTAAGTCAATAAATTTGTGTGTGTGTGTGTGAGTGTGTTTCCTAAAGTATACACACCCTTGTCGATCTATGATGTGTTGCGTATTTTTGTCGAATCAAATAACAAACATAGTATCGAGTCTGCGTTCTATGCCAATAAGTTGTATGTGTGTGTGTGTTAGAGAGAGAGAGAGCTCTTAAGCTATAGCACTGAAATGTTGCTGCCTACAGATGGCACATGATAGAGAAATTGTACCCTCGGGATGGGATCACGGGATTCAAATTTCACTCTTCAGTTATGATCTTCGTAATCTTTCAAGAATCAGGGTTCACAAATCTTGAGGTCCATGCTCCAACGTCCAGAGCTCAACTTCTCTCTCTCTCTCTCGTTCGCACGATAGTGAAGATTCAAAAATCGTGATACAATTCAAAAGAATCGGCACTGTAAGAAGGTTGCCTCTTTAGCTCACGAGTCACGCTTCATGCTGTAGTCAATGAGCGCTATGCAAGCTTCAGAAATGCAGAAAGGTTAGAAGTCATTGAAAATTTTTGCCAAGTGCCCACGATAGGGTCCAATGCCCACGATAGGGCCGTATGGATTATCGTGGGCACTTGGCAAAAGTTTTCAATGACTCGAACCTTTGTGTATTCTTGAAGCTTGCATAGCGCTCATTGACTGCAGCATGAAGCGTGACTCGTGAGCTAAAGAGGGAACATTCTTACAGTGCCGATTCGTTTGAATTGTATCACAATTTTCAAATGTTCACTATCGTGCGAATGAGAGAGAGAGGTTGAGCTCTGGACGTTGAAGCATGGACCTCAACATCCGTGAACCCTGATTCTTGAAAGGTTACGGAGATCAGAACTGAAGAGTGAAATTTGAATCCCGTGACCCCATCCCGAGGGTACAATTCTTCTATCCTGTGCCATCTGTAAGCAGCAACATTTGAGTGCTATAGCTTAAGAGCTCTCTCTCTCTCTCTCTCTAACATACACACACACATACACATACTAACTTATTGGCATAGAATGCAGACTCGATACTATATTTGTTATTTGGTTCAACAAAAATACGCAACACATCATAGATCGACAAGGGTGTGTACACTTTAGGAAACACACACACACACTTATTGACTTACAAAACAGATTCGATACTACATTTCTCACTCGATCCACAAGACAACCTAATACATCATAGGTCAACAAGGGTGTGCATACATTACGAATTACATAACCTCTATGAAACTTGAGAAAAACAAGGCGGGATTGGTAGCTCATGCATATCTTGCTTGAGCAAGTTTGTTATGACACTTGCTCAAGTTTGGATCATTCAGCCAATTTACATTTGTTTATGAGGTTTCTTCCCTCGAGTTTATACGCCTGTACCTGTAACATGTCACTTATCTCTGTACATTCACTTGGTAATACATTCTATTATGTTTTTCTCCAAGCTGCTTCTTCTTCTTCCTTGTGTTGTTTGCATGGTTCCGTCGTCCTCGATCTCCAACAGTGCTCCAACTAAATACCTCCAATTCAACAAAATACCCTCCACACACAAGCATCAGTGTTGAAGCTATGCACACAAGAAATTGGAGTACATTCTCCTTGATTCATACAAAGAGAAGAAATAGATTGAAATTCAAAAACTTAAAAAGCATTGAAAGGCTAACTTATATGTTTATGAATTTGCAATTTATATATAAGATCAAAGAAATAGGATCTCACAAAATGGAGATTACTCTTGATATGATAGAGAAAGAAGACGATGATCAAAGATTTCTTGCAGTGCAATAGTAATATCACAATGAGATATCTTCTTAATCCAGTTACATAATTGTAGAGCGCCATGATATTAGGCTTCCACCCTCATCACCATGAGTGGTGATGATGATGGTATAGCTTAAGATGATATAAAGTATGATATGTTAGATTGAAGTGCAATTCTATGATCCATCATGATTCATGTCATATGATTTGGACTTGGGTTTTCATGCTTATGTGTGTTTCTTTCATACCTCCTTGTCATTAGTTTCATCTACTTGGGTTTTTAATTTTCTTATATTGAAGACACTCCATGAATGAATGAATTATGAAATTATGAATCATCATGCTTGTTCGCGTTGTGAGTCTAATCTTCATGATCATATATTTATGGTTTCAAGATCACTTGTGATATCTACCATTTTTTTTTTTGTAATTTTATTTCCGAAAAAACATAGTCATGTCCGACATCAAAAACATTTTATGGAACTTGTTTATGACTTTCGAGATTATCTCCACCAAAAGCTAGACTTCTGTACCATGATTCTACCTATTTAGAAGGTAGGTAAATGCCCTAAGTCAACAGTTAGAAATATGTGAAAAACAACTATGGGAGAGACTTGAGCCGAGAAACATGCTTCCTCAATCATTAATAATGCATTTGCATCAAACTAATTTATCAAGCTACCTTGACGATGATCCATTTCTTGACATTATTTAATAGAGTCAAGCTCTAGATCTTCTTATGTATATATGTAGATTAGAGTATATATTGTATATAAAACTCCTCAATTTGGTAGGCTTATGTCTAATTTAATAATTCGACATTGAAAAACTATCAAATGGATTGTCAAAAATCTTCGAGAATGAGCTTCATTTATTCTTTCGAAAAAGAATAAGAATTTTGAGATTTAGGCATTGTCTGTAGATATGGTCGTACGAGATAATGACACTCGAATATCTAATATTGGTTATTCTCTCTTTATGGGAAATTCATTGGTTTCGTGGCTAATTAAGAAACAAACTTTTATTGCTAGCTCCAAAGGTGAAGAAAAGTTGCGTGTATAATATTTCAACATATGCTAGGGTACAAAAGCTTATCGGAGATTTATATTTTGAAGTTAGTATATGAATTTCAATTTTCATGGCTAGTTAAAAGTGTGTTGGATTACAATGTCAAATTGTGGTTAAAACCTTAATTTCTAGGATACCTTAAAATTAGTGTTTCTTCACTTCTTATTAATGGTATGATTAAAGATGATAAAAAATCATTATTGCATATGATCTTTAAAAGGGCTTCTTGTCCATATAAACATGTTACCATCTAACTACATATGGACCCTCAAACTCTAGGATCAAATTTTCACTTAGCTTTTCACTTGCCGCATGTCATTAATATATTAAAACCTAAACCCTAATCTCAGCTTTTTCACTTAGAGTTCACTTGTCGCATGTCGTTAATATGTTACATATGAGTAAAAGCATATCTAAGAGATGTGATTTACTCACATCTGTGATTTGATCACAACTAAGCTAAAAGTTGGGCAAAAGTATAATAAAGCAAAAATCTAAGTTCATTAGAAAAAAACAGTCCCACTGAATCCCTTTCAAGGGCTCTCATGATTTTTTTGAAATAACATCTATAGGGGCTCATTAATTTATATAATAAGGAGCTTGGGTACACAAGTTACATGACATAGACATAGTCTTGTGTTGAAGCCCTATTGGAGATCGAGGACGATGGAACCATGCAAACAACACAAGGAAGAAGAAGAAGAAGCTTGGAGAAAAACACAATAGAGAATGTATTACCAAGTGAATGTACAGAGATAAGTGACATGTTACAGGTACAGGAGTACAAAATGTATTACCGTAAATCCTTTGTCACTAACAAATTCATCATCATGAAACTCCACATGGGATAATTAAAAAATCCATCTAACTTGTCCTCAATCTCAATTCTAATCTCGCTCATCTTAACTAAGTGTGTATGTCAATTATGCTTTGATACCAAGTGTTGGAATTTGGGACCCCAGGATTGTTCCAATACTAAAAACCTTTGAGCATACATATTACACACTTAATTAATCAAGATGATATGTGTGAGATAAACAGAAAGAGATCTTGAGACAAGGATAGGGAACGTAAGCAAGATGCTTACCCACTAAAAATAGATGTTCAAATTACAACATGGGAGTACTACTCAACCATACAATGTGGTGCACTCACTAATGGAAGAATAGCCAAGAAGATGATGATAAAAAATTCAGATTATGCTGTTATAATCTGAGTGTGTGTGAAGCGAATGAGCAACGAAGTGAACCTAACCTCACAAGATAGTGCAACAAATCTGAAAATCAGCAAACCCTAATTTTGAAAGTAGGGTTCAAAAACCCTAAAAACAGAATATAAGGCTAACTTACAAAAGATAGCTGCCACCACCTTGCAGAAGACTTCTCCAAGAGAGTAGCCTCTCCTTCACCAAGTCTTCACCTCCAAAGCTTGAGAACTTCAAAACTCTAGCTTGTGATTGTCCAAATAGAGTGTTATAGTGCTCCTTATATAGTCATTGTACTCCTCCATAAAGCTAGTGCGAAAATCTTACGAAAAAGCTAAACGTAACTTAAAAAAGCCTTGATCGCAAATAATTACGATTTGATTTTGCTTTTTAGCTAAAAAATTAACGATCGCTAAATTTCGCCTTATTTTTAAATTGGACCGTTGATTTTAACATGCTTTTGGCGAACTGACTTTATAACCTAGCTTTTCAAGTTTGGACCTCCAAAAAATCATCATTCTCCATTTTGGCTAAATTAAGGTTTGTCTTTTCTCCCTGTTCTGACCTGTGATGAAGAAATGAAGCATACCACTAGATAGCTGTCGCCAAGCTCTATCTATCTAGCATACAAAAGTTTTACCCAAACTGTACAAAAAATGCAAAGTCCAAACTGTAGAATTCCTGGAATGTGGACCATATGTACATTGACTTCCAACAAGATGCACTTAATCGCCTGCCAAGGCTTGGCACATGGGCAATGCATAAGCCTTCCCATATTAGAGTTAGCAAACTCAATATCAGGTCAGGTTATGCATAAGTAAATCAAGTATCCAACATCGTGCTGATAGAGAAAAACATCAAATGCATCTCCAACATCATGAAGACTCAATATGCATCTCCAACTCAATATGCTAGGGTACAAAAGCTTGTCGGAGATTTATATTTTGAAGTTAGTATATGAATTTCAATTTTCATGGATAGTTAAAAGTGTGTTGGATTACAATGTCAAATTGTGCTTAAAACCTTAATTTCTAGCATACCTTAAAATTAGTGTTTCTTCACTTCTTATTAATGTTATGATTAAAGATGATAAAAAATCATTATTGCATATGATCTTCAAAAGAGCTTCTTGTCCATATAAACATGTTACCATCTAACTACATATGGACCCTCAAACTCTAGGATCAAATTTTCACTTAGCTTTTCACTTGTCGCATATCATTAATATATTAAAACCCAAACCCTAATCTCAGCTTTTTGACTTAGAGTTCACTTGTCGCATGTCGTTAATATGTTACATATGAGTAAAAGCATATCTAAGAGATGTGATTTACTCACATCTATGATTTGATCACAACTAAGCTAAAAGTTGGGCAAAAGTATAATAAAGGAAAAATCTAAGTTCGTTAGAAAAAAACAGTCCCACGGAATCCCTTTCAAGGGCTCTCATGATTTTTTTGAAATAACATCTATAGGGGCTCATTAATTTATATAATAAGGAGCTTGGGTACACAAGTTACATGACATAGACATAGTCTTGTGTTGAAGCCATTGGAGATCGAGGACGATGGAACCATGCAAACAACACAAGGAAGAAGAAGAAGAAGCTTGGAGAAAAACACAATAGAGAATGTATTACCTAGTGAATGTACAGAGATAAGTGACATGTTACAAGTACAGGCGTACAAAATGTATTACCGTAAATCCTTTGTCACTAACAAATTCATCATCATGAAACTCCACATGGGATAATTACAAGATCCATCTAACTTGTCCTCAATCTCAATTCTAATCTCGCTCATCTTAACTAAGTGTGTATGTCAATTATGCTTTGATACCAACTGTTGGAATTTGGGACCCCAGGATCGTTCCAATACTAAAAACCTTTGAGCATACATATTACACACTTAATTAATCGAGATGATATGTGTGAGATAAAAAGAAAGAGATCTTGAGACAAGGATAGGGAACGTAAGCCAAGATGCTTACTCACTAAAAATAGATGTTCAAATTACAACATGGGAGTACTACTCAACCATACAGTGTGGTGCACTCACTAATGGAAGAATAGCCAAGAAAATGATGATAAAATATTCAAATTATGCTGTTATAATCTGAGTGTGTGTGAAGCGAATGAGCAACGAAGTGAACCTAACCTCATAAGATAGTGCAACAAATCTGAAAATCAAAAAACCCTAATTTTGAAAGTAGGGTTCAAAAACCCTAAAAACAGAAGATAAGGCTAACTTACAAAAGATAGCTGCCACCACCTTGCAGAAGACTTCTCCAAGAGAGTAGCCTCTCCTTCACCAAGTCTTCACCTCCAAAGCTTGAGAACTTCAAAACTCTAGCTTGTGATTGTCCAAATAGAGTGTTATAGTGCTCCTTATATAGTCGTTGTAGTCCTCCATAAAGCTAGTGCGAAAATCTTACGAAAAAGCTAAACGCAACTTAAAAAAGCCTTGATCGCAAATAATTGCTATTTGATTTTGATTTTTAGCTAAAAAATTAACGATCGCTAAATTTCGCTTTATTTTTAAATTGGACCGTTGATTTTAACATGCTTTTGGCGAACTGACTTTATAACCTAGCTTTTCAAGTTTGGACCTCCAGAAAATCATCATTCTCCATTTTGGCTAAATTAAGGTTTGTCTTTTCTCCCTGTTTTGACCTCTGATGAAGAAATGAAGCATACCACTAGATAGCTGTCGCCAAGCTCTATCTATCTAGCGTACAAAAGTTTTACCCAAACTGTACAAAAAATGCAAAGTCCAAACTGTAGAATTGCTAGAATGTGGACCATATGTACATTGACTTCCAACAAGATGCACTTAATCGCCTGCCAAGGCTTGGCACATGGGCAATGCATAAGCCTTCCCATATTAGAGATAGCAAACTCAATATCAGGTCAGGTTATGCATAAGTAAATCAAGTATCCAACATCGTGCTGATAGAGAAAAACATCAAATGCATCTCCAACATCATGAAGACTCAATATGCATCTCCAACTCAATATGCTAGGGTACAAAAGCTTATCGGAGATTTATATTTTGAAGTTAGTATATGAATTTCAATTTTCATGGATAGTTAAAAGTGTGTTGGATTACAATGTCAAATTGTGCTTAAAACATTAATTTCTAGCATACCTTAAAATTAGTGTTTCTTCACTTCTTATTAATGGTATGATTAAAGATGATAAAAAATCAATATTGCATATGATCTTCAAAAGAGCTTCTTGTTCATATAAACATGTTACCATCTAACTACATATGGACCCTCAAACTCTAGGATCAAATTTTCACTTAGCTTTTCACTTGCCACATGTCATTAATATATTAAAACCTAAACCCTAATCTCAGCTTTTTCACTGAGAGTTCACTTGTCGCATGTCGTTAATATGTTACATATGAGTAAAAGCATATCTAAGAGATGTGATTTACTCACATCTTTGATTTGATCACAACTAAGCTAAAAGATGGGCAAAAGTATAATAAAGCAAAAATCTAAGTTCGTTAGAAAAAACAGTCCCACGGAATCCCTTTCAAGGGCTCTCATGATTTTTTTGAAATAACATCTATAGGGGCTCCTTAATTTATATAATAAGGAGCTTGGGTACACAAGTTACATGACATAGACATAGTCTTGTGTTGAAGCCCTATTGGAGATCGAGGGCGATGGAACCATGCAAACAACACAAGGAAGAAGAAGAAGAAGCTTGGAGAAAAACACAATAGAGAATGTATTACCAAGTGAATGTACAGAGATAAGTGACATGTTACAGGTACACGCGTACAAAATGTATTACCGTAAATCCTTTGTCACTAACAAATTCATCATCATGAAACTCCACATGGGATAATTAGAAGATCCATCTAACTTGTCCTCAATCTCAATTCTAATCTCGCTCATCTTAACTAAGTGTGCATGTCAATTATGCTTTGATACCAAGTGTTGGAATTTGGGACCCCAGGATCGTTCCAATACTAAAAACCTTTGAGCATACATATTACACACTTAATTAATCAAGATGATATGTGTGAGATAAAAAGAAAGAGATCTTGAGACAAGGATAGGGAACGTAAGCAAGACGCTTACTCACTAAAAATAGATGTTCAAATTACAACATGGGAGTACTACTCAACCATACAATGTGGTGCACTCACTAATGGAAGAATAGCCAAGAAGATGATGATAAAAAATTCAGATTATGCTGTTATAATCTGAGTGTGTGTGAAGCGAATGAGCAACGAAGTGAACCTAACCTTACAAGATAGTGCAACAAATCTGAAAATCAGCAAACCCTAATTTTGAAAGTAGGGTTCAAACACCCTAAAAACAGAATATAAGGCTAACTTAAAAAAGATAGCTTCCACCACCTTGCAGAAGACTTCTCCAAGAGAGTAGCCTCTCCTTCACCAAGTCTTCACCTCCAAAGCTTGAGAACTTCAAAACTCTAGCTTGTGATTGTCCAAATAGAGTGTTATAGTGCTCCTTATATAGTCGTTGTAGTCCTCCATAAAGCTAGTGCAAAAATCTTACGAAAAAGCTAAACACAACTTAAAAAAGCCTTGATCGCAAATAATTGCGATTTGATTTTGCTTTTTAGCTAAAAAATTAACGATCGCTAAATTTCGCTTTATTTTTAAATTGGACCGTTGATTTTAACATGCTTTTGGCGAATTGACTTTATAACCTAGCTTTTCAAGTTTGGACCTCCAGAAATTCATCATTCTCCATTTGGCTAAATTAAGGTTTGTCTTTTCTCCCTGTTCTGACCTGTGATGAAGAAATGAAGCATACCACTAGATAGCTGTCGCCAAGCTCTATCTATCTAGCGTACAAAAGTTGTACCCAAACTGTACAAAAAATGGAAAGTCCAAACTGTAGAATTGCTGGAATGTGGACCATATGTACATTGACTTCCAACAAGATGCACTTAATCGCCTGCCAAGGCTTGGCACATGGGCAATGCATAAGCCTTCCCATATTAGAGATAGCAAACTCAATATCAGGTCAGGTTATGCATAAGTAAATCAAGTATCCAACATCGTGCTGATAGAGAAAAACATCAAATGCATCTCCAACATCATGAAGACTCAATATGATTCTCCAACTCAATATGCTAGGGTACAAAAGCTTATCGGAGATTTATATTTTGAAGTTAGTATATGAATTTTAATTTTCATGGATAGTTAAAAGTGTGTTGAATTACAATCTCAAATTGTGCTTAAAACCTTAATTTCTAGCATACCTTAAAATTAATGTTTCTTCACTTCTTATTAATGGTATGATTAAAGATGATAAAAAATCATTATTGCATATGATCTTCAAAAGAGCTTCTTGTCCATATAAACATGTTACCATCTAACTACATATGGACCCTCAAACTCTAGGATCAAATTTTCACTTAGCTTTTCACTCGCCGCATGTCATTAATATATTAAAACCTAAACCCTAATCTCAGCTTTTTCACTTAGAGTTCACTTGTCGCATGTCGTTAATATGTTACATATGAGTAAAAGCATATCTAAGAGATGTGATTTACTCACATCGGTGATTTTATCACAACAAAGCTAAAAGTTGGGCAAAAGTATAATAAAGCAAAAATCTAAGTTCGTTAGAAAAAAACAGTCCCACGGAATCCCTTTCAAGGGCTCTTATGATTTTTTTGAAATAACATCTGTAGGGGCTCGTTAATTTATATAATAAGGAGCTTGGGTACACAAGTTACATGACATAGATATAGTCTTGTGTTGAAGCCCTATTGGAGATCGAGGACGATGGAACCATGCAAACAACACAAGGAAGAAGAAGAAGAAGCTTGGAGAAAAACACAATAGAGAATGTATTACCAAGTGAATGTACAAAGATAAGTGACATGTTACAGGTACAGGCGTACAAAATGTATTACCGTAAATCCTTTGTCACTAACAAATTCATCATCATGAAACTCCACATGGGATAATTACAAGATCCATCTAACTTGTCCTCAATCTCAATTCTAATCTCGCTCATCTTAACTAAGTGTGTATGTCAATTATGCTTTGATACCAAGTGTTGGAATTTGGGACCCCAAGATCATTCCAATACTAAAAACCTTTGAGCATACATATTACACACTTAATTAATCAAGATGATATGTGTGAGATAAAAAGAAAGAGATCTTGAGACAAGGATAGGGAATGTAAGCAAGATGCTTACTCACTAAAAATAGATGTTCAAATTACAACATGGGAGTACTACTCAACCATACAATGTGGTGCACTCACTAATGGAAGAATAGCCAAGAAGATGATGATAAAAAATTCAGATTATGCTGTTATAATCTGAGTGTGTGTGAAGCGAATGAGCAACGAAGTGAACCTAACCTCACAAGATAGTGCAACAAATCTGAAAATCAGCAATCCCTAATTTTGAAAGTAGGGTTCAAAAACTCTAAAAACAGAATATAAGGCTAACTTACAAAAGATAGCTGCTACCACCTTGCAGAAGACTTCTCCAAGAGAGTAGCCTCTCCTTCACCAAGTCTTCACCTCCAAAGCTTGAGAACTTCAAAACTCTAGCTTGTGATTGTCCAAATAGAGTGTTATAGTGCTCCTTATATAGTCGTTGTAGTCCTCCATAAAGCTAGTGCGAAAATCTTACGAAAAAGCTAAACGCAACTTAAAAAAGCCTTGATCGCAAATATTTGCGATTTGATTTTGCTTTTTAGCTAAAAAATTAACGATCGCTAAATTTCGCTTTATTTTTAAATTGGACCATTGATTTTAACATGCTTTTGGCGAACTTACTTTATAACCTAGCTTTTCAAGTTTGGACCTCCAGAAAATCATCATTCTCCATTTTGGCTAAATTAAGGTTTGTCTTTTCTCCTTGTTCTGACCTCTGATGAAGAATTGAAGCATACCACTAGATAGCTGTCGCCAAGCTCTATCTATCTAACTTACAAAAGTTTTACCCAAACTGTACAAAAAATGCAAAGTCCAAACTGTAGAATTGCTGGAATGTGGACCATATGTACATTGACTTCCAACAAGATGCACTTAATCGCCTTCCAAGGCTTGGCACATGGGCAATGCATAAGCCTTCCCATATTAGAGATAGCAAACTCAATATCAGGTCAGGTTATGCATAAGTAAATCAAGCATCCAACATCGTGCTGATAGAGAAAAACATCAAATGCATCTCCAACATCATGAAGACTCAACCATAAACCTGTTTCCATGGGACTTGAGAGTGGCACTAAGTTTGAAATCTCCAAGGCCAAAACGTTGCAATAATGTGTCAAATTATTTGTTTGACACAAAACTATTCTCCAATCAAATGTTCAAGGGGAGATGGAATGCACCTATCGCATTTGAAGAGTTCGTGAACAAAGGGCATTCCTTCCATAAGCTTTCTGGTACAGTGGTTCCAAAGTGAAAGAATATGGAACTTCATGTTCATCATAGTGATCCGATGTTTTCAAACACTTCAGAGTTTGTATTAGGATCTGAGGAGGAAAGTGCACAGGTCTCAAAGATCATCGAGAAGGATTGGATGCATGTAATTCAAATACCAAATCACTCAGGGACGTATGCTTTATCCTTTCAAGCATCTTACTTTATTTTATGGCATGTTTTGTATGTACATGCATGGATTGGAGTGCATATATCCAAGTGTTGGAAGTCAATGTACATTTGGTACATTTCCAGCAAATCACATTTTCTGGACTTAGCATTTTTTACAGTTTGGGTAAAAGTTTTTTAGGCTAGATAGATAGAGCTTGGCGAGAGCTATCTAGTGGTATGCTTCATTTCTCCATCAAAGGACAGAACAGGGAGATAATCCAAACCCTAATTCAGCTCAAAATGGAGGAAAAGCAGTCTATGAAGTCCAAACTTTAAAAAGTTAAATCATATTGTCAATTTAGCCAGAAAGAAACTAGATTTGGGCGATCAAATTAAAATAAAGCAACTTCTAGAAGCAAACTCATGCTTTAAAAAATTAGCGATCGCTATTTTGGAGCCAGAAAAGGTGTTTTTTGGCCAATTTTTCACCTAGCTTTATTTTTGGAAGCTCAACTATATAAGGAGCATGTTGGGATACTCTTGGATAATTCACAAGCTAGAGTTTGAAGTTTTGAAGCTTTGGAGGTGAAGATTTGGTGAAGGAGAGGCTACTCTCTTGGCAAGAAGTCTTCTACAAGGTGGTGGCAGCTATCTTTTGTAAGTTAGCATTATATTCTGTTTTTAAGGTTTCTGTACCCTAATTTCAGAATTAGGGTTTTCTGATTTTCAGATTTGTTTCACTTTCTTCTGAGATTAGGTTCACTTTGTTGCTCATTTGCTTCACACACACTCAGATTATAACAACATAATCTGAATTTTGTATCATCATCTTCTTGGCTATTCTTCCATTAGTGAGTGCACCACATTATATGGTTGAGTAGTACTCCCATATAATTTGGACATCTATTTTAGTGAGTAAGCATCTTGCTTACGTTCGGTATTCTTGTCTCAAGATCTCTTTCTTTCTCTCTCTCACTTATCATCTTGATTAATTAAGTGCGTATGCTCAAAGGTTTTTAGTATTGGAACGATCCGGGGGCCCCAAATTCCAACACTTGGTATGAGAGCATAATTTACATACACACTTAGTTAAGATGAGTGAGATTAAAATTGAGATTGAGGACAAGTTGGATGAATCTTCTAATTATCCCATGTGGAATTCCATGATGATGAATTTGTTATTGATAAGGATTTATGGAGTATCGTCAATGGATCCTTAACAAGATCACGACGAGAAGGCGAAGAAGGGGCTACAACAGCTTCAAGAGGTACTTGAGTTACTATCACAGAACCAACTGAAGAAGAGGTAACCACTTCTACATCCAAAGTCACATGTAGATCTTTACCTACAGTTCCTCCTTCTGAAGATCAGGCAAGATGGGATGCTAGAGATGCTTTAGCACTCTCATTCATAGCAATGAGTGTCAAAAAGCATATTCTACCACAGATCAGATATTGCAGAAGTTTTAGACAAGCTTGGTTGAAGCTTGAGAATCTTTTTCAGAGCAGAAATCTTGCTAGGAAAGCTCACTTGAGGAGACAACTAGCAAATACAAGGATTAAGGCTGGTGAGTGAATTCCAACCCACATTATGAGACTTGTTGACTTGATAGATCAACATCTAAATGTAGGAGTTGAGATATTTGATGAAGAAATGGTAAATGTGCTGATTAATTCACTTCCTATTTCATATCGATCTTTCATAACCACTCTTACCCTTACCACAAGAGATAGAGAGGTTACCTTGTTACTTCAAGATGAAGATCAGTTGAAGGGAATGGAAGAGAATGAAGAAGCACTTTTATCTTCATCAAAAGGTAAAAAGAAGAAGGAGAAGAAGGAAAAACAATCCAAGATGGAAAGTAAGTCCCTTTCACCTTCTACTTCAGATTTTGTTTCTACTATATCTAAAGAGAAGTCTTCTAAGAAGAAGGAGGTAATATGTTATTACTGCAAGAAACCTGGACATTTTAAGTCAGCATGTTATAAAAGGATTGCAGCGAAGAAAAAAAGGCATGAGGTAATGTTGCAGATGATGATAAAAAAAAGGAAATCTCAAGGTGATTCTTATGCCTGTATCACCATTGAGGAAGTAGCTTTTGATCAGGCAACTTTACAAGTTCTTTCAGCAAATCCTTGGATATTTGACTCAGGTGCTACAAAGCGTATGACAGGTTGCAGAGATGTGTTTTCTTCTCTTTTCTATTCTACAGGTAGAAGAGTGACTATTGTAGATGGCAATGACTTGGATGTTGTGGGAATAGATAAAGTAACCCTAAAGTCAGGAGAAGGTGGTAATTTTTCAGATTTCAGATGTTATATATGTACCTGAAACGAAGAAGAATCAGCCATCTATATCTGCATTTTTAGGTGATGGTTTTAAAGTTGTATTTGAGAGAGATCTTTGTAAGATCTTATCACACAAAGAAGATAAGTGTATTTTACAAGGTAAGCATAGAGGAGGGATTTTTGTTTTGTCTAAAATAAGTCAGGCATATGGAGTCAAATCTTCGTCACCGGTGGAAGATATGAAGCTATGGCATGAGAGATTTGGACATATTAGTTTTGGAGCTCTCAAGAGTATCAAAGACAGAGAAGGTTGTCTTGAAGGTAAGATCCATAAACTACCTTTCAAGAAACATGGTCATATTATAGCTACCAGAAAATTGAAGATTATTCATTCAGATGTGAATGGACCTATGAGAGAAGACTCTATTTAGGGTTTCATGTATTTTGTTATACCTTTCAAGAAACATGGTCATATTAGAGCTACCAGAAAATTGCAGATTATTCATTCGAATGTGAATGGACCTATGAGAGAAGACTCTATTCAGGGTTTCATGTATTTTGTTCTATTCGTTGACGATTTTACGAGATGTTCATGGATCTATGGTCTTAAGTTGAAGTCAAAAGTCTTTCCTGTGTTCAAAGAAAAAAGACCGAAGCAAACTAGATGTAAAGGCAAAGAAAGCTGTTTTTATTGGATATCCTGTTGAGAGTAAAGGATACAGGTTTTATGTTCTAGATCAGGTGGATTTATTCTTTCACGTAATGCTTATATTGCTGAAAATAAGATTTATGATAAAGAAGCAAAAATTCCAAAATTCATTAGTGAAAATGACTATGGATATTTTAGAAGGAATTCGGATTTACATGTTCAACCATAACAGGAGGGAGTTAAAATTCCTAGGATTGAAGAAAGAGTTGAAGAAAGATGAATTTCACATCCTTCTACAGAGTCGGTTCCAGTTCCACATGAGACTTTGGTTCAAGCAATGGAAGAAAGTACTAGAGTACCAGAAAGTCCTAGTATCTCAGAAGGACAAGTTCCAGACCCTGTGGAAGCTTAAGGGTCAGAAAGAGTATCACCACTATTTAAGGATACACCTACATGGATATTAGACTTGCAAAGATAGTGGTATAAAGACTTTTACAGGAAGAACAAGGAGTCAAACTAGACTACAACAAAAAGATCATGTAAGTTTTGCTAAAGACTTTGAGATTCATGATATTTTGGCACTTACGACAGTTGAAGATGAACCTGCATGTGTTAAAGATGCACTTAACATTCTTATTTGGAGAAAAGCTATGCAAGAAGGGATTGATTCTATTCATAAGAATCAAACTTGGAAGCTATGTGAGTTACCAACGGGAAAGAAAGCTATAGGTGTAAAATGGATCTTCAAAATCAAAAGGAAAGCACATGGTACTATTGACAGGTGTAACTTATAAGGCCAGATTAGTTGTCAAAGGATATGCACAACAAAAAGGTATTGATTATGATGAGACATTCACTCCTACATCTAGGATGACTGTTATTAGGTCAATACTTGCTTTAGCAGCACATTTTGGCTTGCATATATATCAATTTTACATAAAGATTGCTTTTCTAAATGGTGATTTACATGAGAATGTGTATATTTAGTAGCCAGAAGGTTTTGAAGAGACAGGTAAAGAACATTTGGTATGTAAGCTTATAAAAGCTTTGTATGGTTTAAAACAGGCACCTAGAGCATGTATGAAAAGATACATACATATCTTTTGTCCATTGGGTTCCATAACTTAGATGCAGTTGAACAAGGTATAATGATTATAGCAATCATTTTTTTTTCCGGCTTATATATTATGCTAATAACCCTAACGGGTTACTTATCTTTGTATGTTGACTTGGTGATTCATTCAGTGTTGTGTTGTGCTCCAAGCTTCTTTTTCTTCCTTGCGTGTGCTTCCGCATACCTCAAACTCCAACAATTGGTATCAGAGTAGGTCCTTGCTTCATCCAGGGCATCGTCAACACCCGTCCGCTCACGGTCTCAGAATCCCACGAAGAATTTTGACGTGAACTCAAGGAGCATACTCCAGCAGTCAAAATTTTGACGTGAACTCGTTTCGGCCTCTAAATGCGCTATTGCAGTGCTTATGCAAGCAATTTCGTCCTTTTGTGCAAAACATATATACAGGTTTCGGTTCCCTAGTACAAGCACCTCAAAGTCTGCTACAGGTTTAGCAGAGCTCGATAGGATGGTTTTGTTTAAATTTTTGAGATACTGTCGTTTTTTTGCATCAAGGTATTTAGTCGGTGGCTATGGCTAAAATGTCAAAAAATTTTCCATAGAATCTTCTTCATCCATATGCTCACTCTCCAACTGTTTTTGGAGGTAAGCGACACGATCCTCATTTCTTGCCTGGTATAAAGTGGTAAGTGTATCCCAAGCATCCTTTGTTGTTTTGAAGGAGCGAATTTGGGGGATAATGGAACGTTTGACCGACAAAGTTATCAATGCATGTGCCTGAGCATCTGTGGTACCCCAACGAAGTTTCTCTATAGTAGGTGAAGCAAAAACCTAAGCACAAACAGGAATTTGAAGATCATCATCATCACCAACATCTACATCACCTTCAATAGCTGTATTTGCAGGTGTAGTAGGAGATTTTTCAACACCCTACACAATATTCCACAGTCCTTTTGTTACCAATAACTCAATAGCTGTATTTGCAGGTGTAGTAGGAGATTTTTCAACACCCTACACAATATTCCACAGTCCTTTTGTTACCAATAACTACATGATGCATCATATATGCCCACAATGGAATACATCATTAATGCGAGCCAAACTCGCGAAACAATATGGAGGTGGACATCGGACTCACCCCCCCGCCGTTGAGCCAATATGGGTTCATTCCTAAGCTTGGGAGTCTGCAGCACAATGGGCAGCCACCTCCACAAGGATTGGTGTCCCATACCACCAGCCCACACCAATACAGGTGTAGGGGAGGTTATGCCAAGAGAGGCCAAGAGTCCAGTTGTGGTGTACTAGATAGTGATAAATGAGAGGCTTCGAGTCCTACTTATAGGACTCAAGAAATATGACCAGTTCACACTGGCTGGACATACTCTGGCTAGACACGTGCTAAAGATGAGCATATAAGGGTGGAGACAACTTATGTACAGATGGTACCTTTACCAGTGATGAACTGCAAGATGCCTTGCAAAAAATGCGAAATGGTAAAACAACAGGTGATGATGATGATATTTTCATGAAGTTCATGATATATTACTCAGTTCACCTTCATGTTTTAATTACTTGAGCATATAATGATATGCCTAGTTGTTTCCTGACATTGATATGTGTTATCAATTTTTTTTGTGTCACTTTGCCAAAAAAGACATCATAGTTCTGATTCCCAAGCATTGAGTCCTCTACAAGTGTCACTGAGTGGCAACCCATCACTTTTCTGCATAAGTAATTTCATCAGGCTCAATATGAATTTTTAAAGGCAGATCTATTTTTATGAACATTTTGACAAGTTTTCTTATTTCACTTTGCTCAACAAAGTAAGCAGGAAACTGTCCTCCTCCAAATTGGACATTGTGGTCCTAATGGTGTACACATCTCATTCAGATCCATTGTGGCATCTACCCCGGCTCAATACTCAACTCATTATTTGCCATCGATAGTCATCCGCTAAACTATATTATGGATCATTTGGTGTGATCCTCAATCTTATTGGGTTACAGATTCACACAATGAAAGCATTTACTCGTATGAATTTCCATTCCTCTTCTATTGGCCATCACGTTGAGTTGAAAGCCTTTTGCTTGTTTATTTTCTGTTTCTATCATTTATTTTCTGTCTATTGGATTTCTGAAATTCATTTATTCATACCCCTCTACCCCCCCAAACCAAGCAAGAAAAAAGAGGGAAAAAAAATCACCTCCCCTCTCTCTCTCTCTGCGGATTTAGTCATTCTCTGTTCTTTCCTTCCCCTTTAATGGTTGCATTTTTTTCTTATTATTTTGTGAGGTTGATCTTATTGTATTTTCTTATGCATATCTTTACATTTGTTTCTGAGGTTGGACATAAATATGACTTTATGAAGGTATACATGACATAAAGAATAAAACTCATGTGACTCTAGAAAGAGGAGACTAAGGTTGCTACTGTTCAAAAGTGCTCTTATTTATTGCTGTGACATGTGTAGGTGTTCAGCTTCTACGGAGCAAAATGGCTTTTCCAGAAAGTCTTAATTTGGTGCCAGGCACCCGGAAGAGTGTATCGCCAGAAATTTTGAATCCATATCCGGACTGGTCTCTGAAAGAATTGTCTGAAGAGCTGAATACATTATCTCTGAAATTTCATCAGATGCATCAGTCTGAGGAATTTTTGGGCCCACCAAAGTCAACTCCAGCTTTCAGGTACAGTTCCTCACTTATTCTTTTCATCTATGTTTTAAAAAAAACTTTCAAAGCTTTTTTTCAGTTTATTAGTTCTGATAGTAGCTCATGAGGATTTTGTACCATACATGCCAGTTTTTGAACTATGTCTTGATGTACAGATCTGTAGATCTTCACAAGGACTAGTTATCTAAACTATGCTGATGTGTTTATGTCTTCGCTTGTGAACGAGAAAGGCAAAGGAAGGAGTTCCTGTCTACTCTTGTGAGCGAGAAAAGAAAATGAAAGGAGTTTCCAACTGCTTTGAATGTGCTCTTAAAAATTTATTTTTACTGTCATCACTTTTAGGTTGCGTTTGTGGCTCAAGCTTAATTATTAAGTCTCTGCTTGTTTGCTCTATAAATTTTTCGGAAATGTAAGGTAAGATTTTGTTTGTTTGAATGCAAGTAGGATATTTGGGATGTCTAGTGGGATGGTTATTCAACAGTGGATATAACAATGCACTGAAGAGAAAGGGCGGGAGGGGTGGGGTTTCCAAGGTATAATGGGGGTAGAAAGTGGCACTGCAATGTGTAATGCATTAAACACTTCTAGGGACAAAGTAACTGTCTTTAGGATGAACATTATGAAAGGTGTTGTTTATTGCACATAAGAATCCAGGGGTCTGAAAAGGTTTAGCTAGTTGGGTTAGAGACAGAAAGCGGAGAAGTTATCTTTTGAAATGATATGTGGACATACTAAACTACTTTAAAAACATAGATTTGAGAGCTTTATTCTACTAACAAATAATGATGTTGATGCACAGATTCTGAAAGTTCAGTACAGAGTTCCAGCATTTGAAGTTTTATTGCATAGTCGGCTTTTCTTTTTCTTGCTTTTTGGCATTTAACATCTTAGCCTGTAGGTTCACTTCATACATGCACGTGCGCTAACATGGAGGTTTCTATTATCTAGATTTTCTTTGCAGGATCTTCCAACCATTGCAGATTTTGGCAGGGAAGGCAGGCCCTTCAGAATTTGTGCATTTGATGATGGTTCAGATAGTGATGAAGATGATGATACATCTGAAGTGTCATTAAGGCCAAAACCTCTTGGTCCAAACATCTTGAGAACCGACACAGGGGAAGTGCAATTAATTAGTACAGAAACTATTTCTGCTGGTTCAGAAAAATTTCATGATAATATCAGCTGGTGAGCTATTCATAGAAACCTTTTGTTTGTAACAGTCTTCATCATAGCGTAAGTAACAAACCTGTTAACTTGGTGAGTGTCCACTCAAGTTCTTTGTTTGTAACAGTTATAACCATAACATAAGTATTTTAAACCTGCTGTAATATGTAGCTATCTCTTTTGAAAAGAATTCTTTGGACACTGTCAGACTTTTGGTATTTAATGTCTGCAAATAACTTCAGTTTAGAACAGTATGTTCACGTCTAGACATAGGCAAAAGAGGGAGGGAGAATACTGTGAAGCGTTTATTAATCAAGGGGACAAGGGGAGGAAGACAGTAATAGGGGTGAGGTGAGGGTCTTCTGCAACTACATGTCGATCTACATGCACAAGAGATAGCATAAGCTCTCATAGCCTTTTATGCATTTGGAAACAAGGAGATAGTGACACTAGAGACAAAGTCCTTTATGGGTATTATTGAGGTCATTTATATATGAAAGTAATGAAAATATTTTGAGATGAATGCACATGGCATGCAACAGGCACATCTGAATCCTCACCAGAATACGAAACTTAAAACACAAGGTTAATGAAGCAAGGAAAAACATCATATTTTGAAACCATTTATAGATTATTGATATAGGTTACACAATTTTTACAGCCTTGGTAAACCCTGGCTTCTACGTCGATCTGAGGTACCAGGTGGATTGATGCTTGAACTAGAACATGAACGGCTTCAGAGAGTCCAGGTTTTCCTTTTTTTTTTTCCCATTTTTAATTTAGAGTTGTTAATATTGTAGATCGTATCCTTCACTTCAGTGTGTGAATTGGATTGGACTGGATCAGGAGGAAATCAGACAAAGACGCTCCATTTTTGAATCATCATTTGAGGAGGAGTAGATGAAGGCAACTGCAAGTATTCAGAAGGTTATCAAAGAGGAAGAATCGAGGAAACAGATGGCACATCGGCTTGACCAACAGTATTTGCGTTCTATGTATCTCTCTCACCAATGTATGTATATGTGGTGTATGTCTGTATGCATTTCTTTTGGTTTAGAAAACGTTTCATTCTTATTATTGTTGTTTATAAGAGAACATGGCTCCATATGATAAATTTACAAATGGCTCTACCATAGCCAGGTGTGTGTATATGCACACATATGTTTCTGCATGTATATGCACCATGTGCATACAGAGATGCAGAAACATATACACACGCATCTATGTGCACATATGTTCACATATGCATCCATACATAATACATATGTATCGTATGTGTGCAATTGATTGCGCATTTACATACATGGTTGATTGGTTGGTTGCTTAGTTACATGGCTGGCTGGCTGTGTAACATGGGGCCCCAAAGGTGTGAACACCGGGTACAAGGGTGCTTATGTCTATACAAGCATGCAACGGACCAATATGGAATGTGACAATGGCTGGAATCAGAAAAGGGGATATCTTTTTACCAAAGTAACATGGGGACGGTGATGTGTCTCAAGGATGGTGACTTCCTTGGGTTGATAATGGAGCTTGGAGTGTCTTGATGGGAACCTGAATGACACTTAAAGTATGTTGATTTTTTTTTTTTTAATAAATTTTCTGTTTTGCATATTTCAAATGGAAACCACGTGAAATGATTGTGCTAGCAAGTAAGAACACAACTTAAAAAGAAATTATTAAAAATGAATTCTTAAGTGAAACTGTATAGTAAAGTGAAATATTGTGGTTTTGTTCGTAAGCAATAATCAATCCCTAAAATTATTAAAACTTAAAAGTTAGATATCATTATATAAGATACATAAATCAACTCATACATGTCATAAAAGTAGCAAGTTTCATATGAGTCATATCATCATAGTAAAAGAGCGGAGAGCCAATGCCCAAGGCACATTTATGTTATCATGATTCAAAAGAAAAGTACGACATTACTTTTGGATGATCGCTGATCATCATTACATCATCCTATTATATATGCTTGTGATGCTGAAAAAATGCATGATTTTATGCATGAAAAAAAAACGTCTAGATTCTAGACTATGTGCTCGTAAATTATTTAAGGAGAATCCAAGTGGGGAATTTGTGCTACAATAATGGAGGTCAAGTCCTAGCTCAATGAAACTATTTTGTGTTTTTTCTTCACATTCTTCATCTCGCACTTTATCCTCCATATCTAGCTCTACAAAAGGATTTGATTCCATGCTTTGAATCCTAGGAAGCATCCGTAAATGTGCATTGACAAACACAAGGTCACTAGTGCCGATAGTGGCCACCTAGTACATGGGGGACATGTGAGTAAAAGTGTGAGTAAAACACCCTAGCTACCGGTGAATGGGTGGAGGTGGGTGTAGTATGTGGTACATCGGGGGTGGTCTGAGTGCCTCCTGAAGGAAGACAACCCATGGGGTGGTGGTGCGCCTATGCTCCATCATGTGGTCGTAGGCTGTCTTGATGCGTGAGACATCCTCCTGATATAGTCGTGGTCGATGATATCTGCCCATGCGTGGTCGGCGCTCTGTGCTGCTTCCTGGTGGAGCGTGAGCCCTATAGACGGACCTCTCTGATGTAGCTCAGCTTCCTGAAAAAACTGGGTAATGGTCTGCTGCGTACTCAACCGTGGCTGATGTGTGGGCTGGAGTGACCGATCTAGCCTCTTGTATGCTGCTGCGAGGTAGCGTCCCAAGCGTCGCTGGTCTCCCATAGTCATGCATAACTGGAGTGACTCCTCTATCTCGAACTGTGCTCGTAGATCTACATATGCTTGGCATCTGATAACAAAATGCTCCTCACTCTCTACCTCTGTCTCGCATATTGGGCACCACCTCTCCTCACGGGGGACTCCCTTGGATCGACCCCTCTCAATCTCGAGCTGATGTGATGAAACCCGAAGCTGCCCAATGACGACTCCAAGCTGGTGGGGTAGATAGGTCTGTATGTATCTCGGAATCTCGATGAAGCCCTCGTCCGACATATTTAGAAAATGCTCACGGTAATAGAGCATTTTCGGTGGCAATGTACCCCTAGGGCTCACCCATGTCCTCTGTATGTATGTATGCCATATCTCTTTACGAATGATCCTATTCCTCTCGTGATGAGAGAGGGAGTAGGTGGGTGCATGTGAGTCGTACTGTAGTGGTGGTAGCCTGTCTATGTCAAAGCAGTGGTTGGCCAGCCAGTCTCGTGTCTGTGCATACCATGAGGAGGTGTCACCTTCTAATGCCATGTCCCATGATGCCTGGAAAGCCCGATAAGGAATGCGCTCTGTATCCATGTTGCGGAGTCTGTGTAATAGGCATAGTGTCTCGAATAGTGCCTCAACTAGCATCGGCAGTGCAGCGAGCTCTCCTCTAATGATATCATGTGGTATTGAAGGCTTGCTCCGAATAAGTCCGGAAATCATGAGGATCTGTGGCCTCTCTAATGCTGTCCATACTGATGTGGCTAATCGTGGTCCCCATATGGCTGCCCCATACATGAGCGCTGGTGTAACCAAAGTGTCGAAGAGCCTCCCCTTTGTGCGGGGCTCCTGAAAATATTCTTGGTGGCACTGTCTCTCCATCAAGGCAAGTGCTGCATACCCACGTGTGATGCGGTCACGTGCTGCCTGAGACATAGAGAAGACCCCTTATGCTGCTATAAATGTCACTCCCATGTAAACATATAATCCGACCCCCTCAATCGGTCCACCTGCTTCTGTGAACAAACTATGTCTGCGAACCTCTTTTGATGTATGAAAGATCAAGACCTTGGTTTTACCTAGGTTCACAAATAACCCTCTGTGTGTGCAAAAGTCATCTAGGCTATGTAGATGATGTTGTAGACCTTCTGCAGACTTTGAAACGAGTACAATATCATCAGCATATAAAAGAATATGGACAGTGGACCGGCGTACCTCAATGCCATCACCCCCCTTTTGCTGTATGTAGTCTACTATCTCATCAATGTAGAGACCAAAGAGGGTGGGTTGGAGATATATTTACCAAAGCATTGACTAGAGATAGTCATGAGAAGATTTGCAAGTTACTGAAACTTGTACTAATATGGCATTGAAAGAGGGATTCTTGGAAGTCAATGTACATTTGGTACATTTCCAGTAAATCATATTTTTTGGACTTAGCATTTTTTACAGTTTGGGTAAAACTTTTTTGGGTTAGATAGATAGAGCTTGGCAAGAGCTATCTAGTGGTATGCTTCATTTCTTCATCAGAGGACAGAACAGGGAGATAATCCAAACCCTAATTCAGCTCAAAATGAAGGAAAAGCAGTCTATGAAGTCCAAACTTTGAAAAGCTAAATCATATTGTCAATTTATCCAGAAAGCAACTAGTTTTGGGCGATCAAATTAAAATAAAGCAACTTCTAGCGATTGGAGTTTTAAAATTAACGAAAAGCAAACTCATGCGTTGAAAATTAGCGATCGCTATTTTGGAGTCAGAAAAGCTGTTTTTTGGCCAATTTTTCACCTAGCTTTATTTTTGGAAGCTCAACTACATAAGGAGCATGTTGGGACACGCTTGGATAATTTACAAGCTAGAGTTTGAAGTTCTGAAGCTTTGGAGGTGAAGATTTGGTGAAGGAGAGGCTACTCTCTTGGAGCAACAAGTCTTCTACAAGGTGGTGGCAGCCTTTTTTTGTAAGTTCGCCTTATATTTTGTTTTTAGGGTTTTTGTACCCTAATTTCAGAATTAGGGTTTGCTGATTTTCAGATTTGTTGCACTTTCTTGTGAGTTTAGGTTCACTATGGGGATAATGGCATGTTTGAGAGTCAAAGCTATCAATGCATGTGCTTGTGCATCTTTGCCATCCTAACGAAGCTTCTCTATAGTAGGTGCAATAGGAACCACAACAACAGAACTAGGAAATTGAAGGTCATCATCTTCAACACCGCCTACATAATCTCCTATCACTATATTTGTAGGTGTAGGATGAATCTAGATGTATTTCAATACTTTGGACAATATTCCAGAATCCTTTTGACACATCATGTATTCCCAGAATGGATAATTAGAACCATCCAATTTATCCTCAAAAACCAACATATGGGATACATCATTGCTTTCGGCCATGGCCAATGATAATATACCTTGATGTAAAAAATTGACCTTATCTCAAAAATGTTGAACAGAGATACCTAATGGAGCCCAACTAGACTCGTAGCAGATTGCGAGGCATTTGTATAAACGAACCGAAAATTGTATATATGTTTGGTATAAATGCATAGAATTTATTGCATAGTTGTTACGATAGTGCGTTCGGGAGGCTAAAACGAGCTCAAATCAAAATTTCGATATCACACAACGAAGCTATTTTGAATTGATTCAAGTGTGCTCAAGAATCACCAATTTTCGTCCGGTTTTTAGATTGTGACCGGAAGGGTGCCGACGATGTCCTAAAGAAAGAGATTGTGTGCGTTGATACTAATTGTTGAAGATTGAGGACTACGTGCAAACAACACAAGGAAGAAGAAGAAGCTTGGAGAACAAGGCAATGTAGAATGTATTATTCTCGATATATTTCGGTAGTGATGTGTGTGAACACACTTAGGACTCTCGAGGCACTTGGCACCTCTTTCCCTCTTTAGGAGATTTTTTTTTCCGGCTTATATATTATGCTTATAACCCTAACGGGTTACTTATCTTTGTATGTTGACTTGGTGATTCATTCAGTGTTGTGTTGTGCTCCAAGCTTCTTTCTCTTCCTTGTGTTGTTCGTGTGCTTCCGCATACCTCAAACTCCAACAATTGGTATCAGAGTAGGTCCTTGCTTCATCCAGGGCATCGTCAACACCCGTCCGCTCACGGTCTCAGAATCGCACGAAGAATTTTGACGTGAACTCAAGGAGCATACTCCAGCAGTCAAAATTTTGACCTCAACTCGTTTAGGCCTCTAAATGCACTATTGCAGTGCTTATGCAAGCGATTTCGTCCTTTTGTGCAAAACATATATACAGGTTTCGGTTCCCTAGTACAAGCACCTCAAAGTCTGCTACAGGTTTAGCAGAGCTCGATAGGATGGTTCTGTTTAAATTTTTGAGATACTGTCGTTTTTTTGCATCAAGGTATTTAGTCGGTGGCTATGGCTAAAATGTCAAAAACTTTTCCATAGAATCTTCTTCATCCATATGCTCACTCTCCAACTTTTTTCGGAGGTAAGCGCCACGAGCCTCATTTCTTGCTTGGTATAAAGTGGTAAGTGTATCCCAAGCATCCTTTGTTGTTTTGAAGGAGCGAATTTGGGGGATAATGGAACGTTTGACCGACAAAGTTATCAATGCATGTGCCTGAGCATATGTGGTACCCCAACGAAGTTTCTCTATAGTGGTGTAGTAGGAGATTTTTCAACACCCTACACAATATTCCACAATCCTTTTGTTACCAATAACTCAATAGCTGTATTTGCAGGTGAAGTAGGCGATTTTTCAACACCCTACACAATATTCCACAGTCCTGTTGTTACCGATAACTACATGATGCATCATATATGCCCACAATGGAATACATCATTAATGCGAGCCAAACTCGCGAAACAATATGGAGGTGGACATTGGACTCACCCCCCAGCCGTTGAGCCAATATGGGTTCATTCCTAAGCTTGGGAGTCTGCAGCACAATGGGCAGCCACCTCCACAAGGATTGGTGTCCCATACCACCAGCCCACACCAATACAGGTGTAGGGGAGGTTATGCCAAGAGAGGCCAAGAGTCCAGTTGTGGTGTACTAGATAGTGATAAATGAGAGGCTTCGAGTCCTACTTATAGGACTCAAGAAATATGACCAGTTCACACTGGCTGGACATACTCTGGCTAGACACGTGCTAAAGATGAGCATATAAGGGTGGAGACAACTTATGTACAGATGGTACCTTTACCAGTGATGAACTGCAAGATGCCTCGCAAAAAACGCGAAATGGTAAAACAACAGGTGATGATGATGATATTTTCATGAAGTTCATGATATATTACTCAGTTCACCTTCATGTTTTAATTACTTGAGCATATAATGATATGCCTAGTTGTTTCCTGACATTGATATGTGTTATCAATTTTTTTTGTGTCACTTTGCCAAAAAAGACATCATAGTTCTGATTCCCAAGCATTGAGTCCTCTACAAGTGTCACTGAGTGGCAACCCATCACTTTTCTGCATAAGTAATTTCATCAGGCTCAATATGAATTTTTAAAGGCAGATCTATTTTTATGAACATTTTGACAAGTTTTCTTACTTCACTTTGCTCAACAAAGTAAGCAGGAAACTGTCTTTCTCCAAATTGGACATCGTGGTCCTAATGGTGTACACATCTCATTCAGATCCATTGCGGCATCTACCCCGGCTCAATACTCAACTCATTATTTGCCATCGATAGTCATCCGCTAAACTATATTATGGATCATTTGGTGTGATCCTCAATCTTATTGGGTTACAGATTCACACAATGAAAGCATTTACTCGTATGAATTTCCATTCCTCTTCTATTGGCCATCACGTTGAGTTGAAAGCCTTTTGCTTGTTTATTTTCTGTTTCTATCACTTATCTTCTGTCTAATGGATTTCTGAAATTCATTTATTCATACCCCTCTACCCCCCCAAACCAAGCAAGAAAGAAGAGGGAAAAAAAATCACCTCCCCTCTCTCTCTCTCTGCGGATTTAGTCATTCTCTGTTCTTTCCTTCCCCTTTAATGGTTGCATTTTTTTCTTATTATTTTGTGAGGTTGATCTTGTTGTATTTTCTTATGCATATCTTTACATTTGTTTCTGAGGTTGGACATAAATATGACTTTATGAAGGTATACATGACATAAAGAATAAAAGTCATGTGATTCTAGAAAGAGGAGACTGAGGTTGCTACTGTTCAAAAGTGCTCTTATTTATTGCTGTGACATGTGTAGGTGTTCAGCTTCTACGGAGCAAAATGGCTTTTCCAGAAAGTCTGAATTTGGTGTCAGGCACCCGGAAGAGTGTATCGCCAGAAATTTTGAATCCATATCTGGACTGGTGTCTGAAAGAATTGTCTGAAGAGCTGAATACATTATTTCTGAAACTTCATCAGATGCATCAGTCTGAGGAATTCTTGGGCCCACCAAAGTCAACTCCAGCTTTCAGGTACAGTTCCTCACTTATTCTTTTCATCTATGTTTTAAAAAAAACTTTCAAAGCTTTTGTTCAGTTTATTAGTACTGATAGTAGCTCATGAGCATTTTGTACCATACATGCTAGTTTTTGAACTATGTCTTGATGTACAGATCTGTAGATCTTCACAAGGACTAGTTATCTAAACTATGCTGATGTGTTTATGTCTTCGCTTGTGAACGAGAAAGGCAAAGGAAGGAGTTCCTGTCTACTCTTGTGAGCGAGAAAAGAAAATGAAAGGAGTTTCCAACTGCTTTGAATGTGCTCTTAAAAATTTATTTTTACTGTCATCACTTTTAGGTTGCGTTTGTGGCTCAAGCTTAATTATTAAGTCTCTGCTTGTTTGCTCTATAAATTTTTCGGAAACGTAAGGTAAGATTTTGTTTGTTTGAATGCAAGTAGGATATTTGGGATGTCTAGTGGGATGGTTATTCAACAGTGGATATAACAATGCACTGAAGAGAAAGGGTGGGAGGGGTGGGGTTTCCAAGGTATAATGGGGGTAGAAAGTGGCACTGCAATGTGTAATGCATTAAACACTTCTAGGGACAAAGTAACTGTCTTTAGGATGAACATTATGAAAGGTGTTGTTTATTGCACATAAGAATCCAGGGGTCTGAAAAGGTTTAGCTAGTTGGGTTAGAGACAGAAAGCGGAGAAGTTATCTTTTGAAATGATATGTGGACATACTAAACTACTTTAAAAACATAGATTTGAGAGCTTTATTCTACTAACAAATAATGATGTTGATGCACAGATTCTGAAAGTTCAGTACAGAGTTCCAGCATTTGAAGTTTTATTGTATAGTCGGCTTTTCTTTTTCTTGCTTTTTGGCATTTAACATCTTAGCCTGTAGGTTCACTTCATACATGCACGTGCGCTAACAAGGAGGTTTCTATTATCTAGATTTTCTTTGCAGGATCTTTCAACCATTGCAGATTTTGGCAGGGAAGGCAGGCCCTTCAGAATTTATGCATTTGATGATGGTTCAGATAGTGATGAAGATGATGATACATCTGAAGTGTCATTAAGGCCAAAACCTCTTGGTCCAAACATCTTGAGAACCGACACAGGGGAAGTGCAATTAATTAGTACAGAAACTATTTCTGCTGGTTCAGAAAAATTTCATGATAATATCAGCTGGTGAGCTTTTCATAGAAACCTTTTGTTTGTAACAGTCTTCATCATAGCGTAAGTAACAAACCTGTTAACTTGGTGAGTGTCCACTCAAGTTCTTTGTTTGTAACAGTTATAACCATAACATAAGTATTTTAAACCTGTTGTAATATGTAGCTATCTCTTTTGAAAAAAATTCTTTGGAGACTGTCAGACTTTTGGTATTTAATGTCTGCAAATAACTTCAGTTTAACAGTATGTTCACGTCTAGACATAGGCAAAAGAGGGAGGGAGAATAATGTGAAGCGTATTAATCAAGGGGACACGGGGAGGAAGACAGTAATAGGGGTGAGGTGAGGGTCTTCTGCAACTACATGTCGATCTACATGCACAAGAGATAGCATAAGCTCTCATAGCCTTTTATGCATTTGGAAACAAGGAGATAGTGACACTAGAGACAAAGTCCTTTATGGCTATTATCATGAGGTCATTTATATATGAAAGTAAATGAAAATATTTTGAGATGAATGCACATGGCATGCAACAGGCACATCTGAATCCTCACCAGAATACGAAACTTAAAACACAAGGTTAATGAAGCAAGGAAAAACATCATATTTTGAAACCATTTATAGATTATTGATATAGGTTACACAATTTTTACAGCCTTGGTAAACCCTGGCTTCTACGTCGATCTGAGGTACCAGGTGGATTGATGCTTGAACTAGAACATGAACGGCTTCAGAGAGTCCAGGTTTTCCTTTTTTTTTTTCCCATTTTTAATTTAGAGTTGTTAATATTGTAGATCGTATCCTTCACTTCAGTGTGTGAATTGGATTGGACTGGATCAGGAGGAAATCAGACAAAGACGCTCCATTTTTGAATCATCATTTGAGGAGGAGAAGATGAAGGCAACTGCAAGTATTCAGAAGGTTATCAAAGAGGAAGAATCGAGGAAACAGATGGCACATCGGCTTGACCAACAGTATTTGCGTTCTATGTATCTCTCTCACCAATGTATGTATATGTGGTGTATGTCTGTATGCATTTCTTTTGGTTTAGAAAACGTTTCATTCTTATTATTGTTGTTTATAAGAGAACATGGCTCCATATGATAAATTTACAAATGGCTCTACCATAGCCAGGTGTGTGTATATGCACACATATGTTTCTGCATGTATATGCACCATGTGCATACAGAGATGCAGAAACATATACACACGCATCTATGTGCACATATGTTCACATATGCATCCATACATAATACATATGTATCGTATGTGTGCAATTGATTGCACATTTACATACATGGTTGATTGGTTGGTTGCTTAGTTACATGGCTGGCTGGCTGTGTAACATGGGGCCCCAAAGGTGTGAACACCTGGTACAAGGGTGCTTGTGTCTATACAAGCATGCAACGGACCAATATGGAATGTGACAATGGCTGGAATCAGAAAAGGGGATATCTTTTTACCAAAGTAACATGGGGACGGTGATGTGTCTCAAGGATGGTGACTTCCTTGGGTTGATAATGGAGCTTGGAGTGTCTTGATGGGAACCTGAATGACACTTAAAGTTTGTTGATTTTTTTTTTTTTAATAAATTTTCTGTTTTGCATATTTCAAATGGAAACCACGTGAAATGATTGTGCTAGCACGTAAGAACACAACTTAAAAAGAAATTATTAAAAATGAATTCTAAAGTGAAACTGTATAGTAAAGTGAAATATTGTGGCTTTGTTCGTAAGCAATAATCAATCCCTAAAATTATTAAAACTTAAAAGTTAGATATCATTACATAAGATACATAAATCAACTCATACATGTCATAAAAGTAGCAAGTTTCATATGAGTCATATCATCATAGTAAAAGAGCGGAGAGCCAATGCCCAAGGCACATTTATGTTATCATGATTCAAAAGAAAAGTACGACATTACTTTTGGATGATCGCTGATCATCATTACATCATCCTATTATATATGCTTGTGATGCTGAAAAAATGCATGATTTTATGCATGAAAAAGAAAAGTCTAGATTCTAGACTATGTGCTCGTAAATTATTTAAGGAGAATCCAAGTGGGGAATTTGTGCTACAATAATGGAGGTCAAGTCCTAGCTCAATGAAACTATTTTGTGTTTTTTCTTCACGTTCTTCATCTCGCACTTTATCCTCCATATCTAGTTCTACAAAAGGATTTGATTCCATGCTTTGAATCCTAGGAAAAGGTGCTCAGCCTGTAAACCGAAACGGTCATGGACCCTGCCATGCTGGGGCAATAGCGCGTCCGAGCATAGTGGGTGTGAAGAAGTAAGATGTAGTAGGACGTGAGCTCTGTGGTCTGGGAATGGGGGGCTGGTCTTGGATCTCGTATAGGCTTTGTGCATAGCTATGCCAAGTGCTCGGGTCTCGGATGGGTGTCTGCTTTCTCCTCTCTCTCAAATGTCAACATGCCACTTCACTGTTTCGACTGATGAGTAAATGATAAATATCCCAGTATTGTCTCTCTTCCCAATTATGCCGTTTGCGGCGAGCAAGGCTCTGCATGGGACGCTGTGCCTGTGTGTGTATAATATCCCCTCTATGCTCTAAAATGCGTAGGTGCTTCCATAGCTCACGGCAATATGCATCATACCAGCGGTTTTGAGGCATGGAACATGTGCGTGGAGGATGTATATGTGTGTGGTGTGGGAAACTGTAGAGAGCTGAGTCATGTAGGATGGTGGTGAACTGTGATGTAAGTGTGTCCAAGGGTGAGAGCGGATCCAAGGAGAGTAGGCGGGTGTGTAAATGGTGTGCATAAACGTGTGAGAGCTCGTGTGTGAAGTGTATTGTGATGTGTGTCTCAGTGGGTGAGGGAGGGTCTAATGGAATAGGAGATGAGAGTGTGAATGTGATAAATGTATGGTCAGCACCAAGTGGGCGTCATCCAATAGTAAGTGAGGTGATGAGTGAAGCTCCAGAGGTGGTACCCAAAATGTAGTCGACTCTGCTCTCACCTCCCCCATGAGGGAAGCAAGTAAGTCCACCCGAACCTGGCCAGGAATGCATCCCGATGTATATAACGAGCTGATGTCGGCTGCCTAGCTCAAGCAGATGTCTTCCATTCCCTGTGGTGTCCTGATCCATATTTGCCGATACTCTATTGGTACTCATCTCCTCTGGGTCTCTGGTCCTCATGAGATGTGGGTGATCCATATCGTATGCATCGCACTGATGTGATTGAGTGCGTCCATTGACGTCCCCCATAAGGAAGATTGAGAGGGAGGGAGGGAGGGAGGGAGGGAGGGAGGGAGAGAGAGAGAGAGAGAGAGAGAGAGAGAGAGAGAGAGAGAGAGAGAGAGAGAGAGAGAGAGAGAGAGAGAGAGAGAGAGAGAGAGAGAGAGAGAGAGGTCTTCGAAAGGCCAACGTTCGAACTTGGCCTATGAGACATGTGTAATTGAAAGTCATCCAAGTATGCAAAAAACAAAAGTGGGTAAAATCAAAACTAAATCAGGTGATGTGTAAGGTATAGTGTGATGATGGTGTGACCTTTGTCTACTCAGGAAATGATCACATACCACAATGGAACACTAGTGTAGCTCTGTTACCACAAATAATGACTACATTGAGATAATGACAACATTGTGCTGCAAGTAACAATGTAAAGGTACATGCGTGAGTGGGATGGATGTGATCTCCTGTGTTGGTCATGTCGTAAATGTATCCTCTATAATCTCGTCCTCGTAAATCATGGTATCCAATATCAAGGTACAAAAGAGTGTGGGGTGCTATGGGTATGCACTCTATATGCTCAATGGGTAAGATACAAATATGATATGCATCGGTAAGTCTGTGCATACCATACTCTCTCATGCCCTCTCTCTGCCAAATGTCTAGAGCTCTCAAATGCAAGCCTGGTGAGTCGGCTGGTGGGGAGCTCTCTGACTCTCAGAATAAAGGTCACCAACTCGAAGAGGGCCTCCACTAGCATCGGTGATGTGCCAAGCTCAGCTTATATAATGTCATGTGGGACGGAGGTCTTGCTACGCAACAAGCGTGAGATCATGGTGACCTGGGGCCTCTCAATCCGCGTCCACATCACCTCCGTGATCCCTGGTGCCCATATTGCTTCTGCGTACATCAATGCGGGTGTCACTAGAGTGTCAAAGAGCCACCCCTTAGTCTGGGGCTCTTGAAAATGTGTCTGAAAGCAGAGTGTCCAATCTTGCAAGTGCCGCATAGCCTCGCATCAATCTATCTCTCGCGGCCTGTGCCATGGAGAATACCCTTGTGCTGCCCGAGAAGGTGACACCTAGGTAGACGTAGGAGTCCACTACCTCTATCTGTCCTCCAGCTTCAGTGAAAGAGGCGTGATGGCATACTGTCATGGAGGTATGGAAGATCATGACCTTGGTCTTGCCAAGGTTCACTATGAGTCCTCTCTCCATGCAAAAGGTATCGAGCACCTGTAAACGTGACTGCAACCCCTCCTGTGACTCTGAAAGCAAGACAATGTCATCGGCATATAATAGGATGTGTACTGGCGTACCTTCGAGGTCTCCTCCTCGCCCTCCTGCTCGTTGTATATACTCCGTGATCTTGTCGATGTAGAGACCGAAGAGAGTGGGTGAGAGAGGGAAACCTTGTTTCACACCAATGATGCTAACAAGGCTGTCTGAGAGGCCGCAGGGGCAGCGTACCCTACCTGTGACTCTTGCATACAAAGCATGGATGGCCCATAGCATGTCTTATGGTAGCTGTAACTCTTGGAACCTCCGTAGTAGTCTCTCTCTCTAGACCATGTCGAAGGCTTTGCAAAAATCCACAAAGCAACAATATAGTATTTGCTTCCTCGCCTTCGCGCTCTCAATCAAGCAACGAAGATGTGGTCGGTGGTGGAGAAAGTGCGGCGGAAGCCTGCTTGGCCGGGTGCTCTGATCCGAGCTGCCTCAGCGTGGTGTGTGTAATGAGCTCTTCCTCTAGTACTGCCCCATAGATCTTAGCCAGGATATGGCCTATCATAATAGTCCTGTAGTTCCCTGGGTCCCATCATATCGCCGGACTTATGGATAGGCGTAATGGTATGCATAGTCCATGAGTCCGGTAATCCCTCAACCAAAGCACGGTTGAAGAGATAGGCGATCAAGTCGGAAACTACATCTTCTACGTATATAAAGTGCTCTCCCTTTAGCCCCGTGTGGTCTTCTGAACGACCATGTTGTAGCCTATGGATGGCCTGTCGTACCATGCCTGCCGTGAAGAGGGTGGATATCAAAGGACGCGGTGTGGGAGGGATCGGCAATGGTGGCTGTCCCGGGATGTCATATAACCTGTGGGCGTAGGTGTGCCGAGTCTGAGGATCTGCTATGGGTGTAGGTGGGCGTGGCTCACGTAGTGCCCTCCACGCGGTGGCACAATCCCTACTCATGAGAAGGTCGATCAACTCTGCCTCCTGTCGCTCCTCGAAAGCTCGCCGCTTCCGGCGTGTAAGGGCTCGCATCTATCGTCGTGCCTCCCTCTTTGTGATGGATCCCAAGATGCTCTGTGCTCTGAGATGTCCGTATGGTCGTCTACACTTCTCATCGTACCATCTATTCTGGGTGTATGCCCCAACCGTGTCGAATGTGGGGTGCTGTGGATGGTGTATGGGAAGCTTAGAGTAGAAGATGTGTGGAGGATCGAGGAGAAGTGGGCGGTGAGGGTGTCCAAGAAGGCAGAGGGATTAAGGGAGTAGATGTGCTCTCGAACATGGGAGCTATAGATATGTGCTAGCTCATGTCTAAAGTGAATGGTGGTATGGGCTCGTGGCTGTATGGTGACGGGGTGGGATATGCATGGTGAGCCGCGAATGGATAGGGAAAGATATGCGTGATCAAGTCGAATCGGTAGGGGTGGGATAGTGAATGAGGTGATGAGATGTGTCGCCTCCGGGGATCAGATAACATAGTCTACCACATTGCCTCCCTGTGGTGTCGTGGTTGGAATGCAGGTGAGACCGCTCGAGGTAGGCAAGGTCCCCATCCCATTATATATAACGAGACGGTGTGCTTCTCCCATCTGGAGTAGGTGTCGGCCATATGAGGTGGGTGTGGCTGTGTCGGCTAAGGCTCTGAGTGTAGGCATGTCCTCTATGGTACGAAGCATCTCAGGGTCATCAAAGTCGTAGATATCACTATGGTGGCTCTGAGTGCCGGCATTGAAGTCTCGTACAAGAAAGACTTCGACCATCCCGATATACTCTATAATCGTGTCACTGAGGCACTCTAATGGCAATGTGGTGTCTGGTCCCTTCCCCCTTGATAGCTGCACGGGGGAATGTGTGAAGCGCGAACCGATGGGTGCAATAACGCTGCTCTCTCCTCTGATAGCTTGAGGCGTATCCACATGAAACGTGCCTTTGGGTCTCTGGCTACCACCTGTACCCTTTGCTGTAGTGACTGTCTGTAGAGCACGGCTACTCCTCCTCATCCTCGTGTGGTGCGCTGTCGGCGGTGAGCTGACTCCCACATATAGCCCTCAATCCTCGGTAGGCTCCTCCTTGGGCTCTCGTTTGTCTCTGTCAAGAAGATCATGTCTCTGCTCTCCATCACCTCCTCGAGGCGCCCTGGATGTGTCCACAAAGATCCATTGCAGTTCCATATTGCAATGTGCACCTTACGCTGTGCTGTCTCATAGGCCGTGAATCCCTAGTTAATGGGCCGTCCATCAATGTTGAACCGACTGTCTCTGTATAGGGCACGATGTCCCTCTCGTCTTGCTTGGAGGACACGCGGCATGCATGCACGTCTTTGCTCTACCTGCATCCGTGTGAGGTCGTCATCCAAATAGATGGGGGTGCCCGGTGTAGTGCGTAGTACCGCCCGTCGTTTGAGGAAGTCTCTCCTCCATGCCTAGTCCGAGAACTGAATGATAAGTGCTCTCCTCCGTGTGGTGTCCCGTCCTTCTCTCCAAGCTCTGGTGAAAGGGAGAGGCTCATCTGCGCGGTATCCAAGTAGTGTGCACAAGCATATTGTCCAGTTTCGTTCTCATATGAGTAAGCTGAGTGTGCAACTCCTCCCGGTCCCGCGAGTGCAACTTGCGGATAGCAAGAAGCTCTTCCCAAAGGGATTCGTTTTCCTTCTCCAAGGTTGCCACCTTGGTTTTGAGAGCGACGACTCTTCGGGTAACCCCGTTCAGTGCAGAATCTGCTTCTTTCTTGTGTTTTCCTATCAACTCTCGGAGGGCATGCTCTAAGGTGGCCAACTGTTCCTCCAACTTGGGAGCCAGAGAGAGAGAGAGAGAGAGAGATTAACGTCTTCGAAAGGCCAAAGTTGGCCTATGAGACATAATCATATACAAATGAAAGTCATTCAGATATGCAGAAAACAAAAGTGGTTCAAATTGTCAATTTGCAGGCTCACAATTAATAAATATAGAGACAAGATCGAAAAAGACCACATGAGAGAGATGAAGGGAGCCATGCCCCAGATATTATTGATACATTCCATGTTGAAGTACATCAAGTTAGAAGATAGCATAAAAGATATGAAAGAGATATAAGGTGTAACTCTACAATCTCCAAAGTTGAAGATGATCTCCTCCAAATAGATAAGCTCCAAGCCACCGCACTCTTGGAAGATGATTAAGAACACAACTCCATCTCCCCGAGTGAAGGGAATATCTTCTCCTCCACAAGCTCAATAGAAGAGCTCTGAAAAGTGATAATTGAAATGCCCATGACCTGCTTTCTATATAGCCTAGCATGTCCATGATTTTTTAATCACATGAAAGCCAAAGAAACAAGTTCCGTAATTCGCACCAGAAAGCGTGCCACATTTTTCGAGATTGACTTTTTTCCCTCCCCTTTAAAAAGTTTCCTTATTTTTTAGATGACGTTTGATATATTGTATGCCATAGAATAAATATGTCATGGTTTAATGTTCTCTTGACAAGTATAAAACCCGCATTTGAATTTAAAGCTTCTTTTCACATTGAATCCTCATTTTGGGGTTTGACTTTTGATGCACATACATCTATAAAATACCTAAGTGTTGTATACCATTGGATCAAGGTTGCATCGGTTCGCATACTCGAAATTCCGGTACCATAATCCGGTTCGGTTCAATTCCATAACGAACCTTACATCTGGTTCTTCCAATTTTTTTGTATGGTTCAAATGATGTTTTTCTTGATACTCGACCCAAATTGTTTCCAATTTACAAGGCACATACACATACATAGTGTGCACACACATATATATGTGTATAGATGTGTATGTATATGTGTATATATAATTTTTACATGTATATACAAAACCTACTACGTACCTTATGAACCTTACCTTGGAGGTAAGATTCGGTTCACGTACCTTACCCGTACCGAACCTTCCGAACCTTACGAACCTAACCACCTTGCATTGGATAGCTTTTGAAGAGTATCGCCAAATTAGGTGATAATAATTTTAGTCAACTTTTGACCATTTTGGCTAGTTAGGACTAGCCCTTTGGCCAAACTTTGACCGTCCAAATTAAATATGTAGGTGGGGTTCCTAGTGGAGGGTTGCCCCAATGCACCTATTTTCTAACAAAACTTGAAGCTAAATTTAGTGATGTCTAATGTATGGTGTGATGAAGGCGTGGCTATGTCTTCACAGAAAATGGTCATGCAATACAATGGATCAATGAAGTGTAGCTCTCGCAACACAAAATGATTTCATTGTGAGGGAGGTAACAATCTAAAGGTACGTGCTTGAGTGGGATGGATGGTATCCCTTGTGTTGGTCATGTTGTAAATGTATCCTCACAATCTTGTCCTCGTATAGTCATGGTATCCAATATCCAAGAACTCGGGGTCGTAGTCACACCCTGTGTGCATGAGCCCGCTCAGTCCTTCATTAGGAGGTTGCATAGTTGAATACGCCTCCATTATCTCGAAGAAATCAATGATACTCTGCCCTCTTCCCTCAGCCTCTCTAGGCTTTAGAAATTGGTCTCGTATGTGGTATGCAGCTATGAGAAAGCATCCGAGTTGGCCCCGATCCTTACTTGTCATACACTACTATAATGAGCTCTCCAATCAGAATTGTGTCCTAAGGTCTGAATACTCTTGGGCATCATACCACAAAGTGCTTCTCATCCTCCACCTCTGTCTGATATATGTGGCACATGCGCTCCCCTCGGGTTATCCCCCTTGCTTGCCCACGCTCGATCTCTCACTGGTGTGATGATACTCAAAGCTGTCCTATGGCTAAGCGGAGATGATGTGGAAGATATATCCTCATGTAATGTGGAGTAACTATAAATCCATGATCCGATATATGTAGGAAAGGCTCTCGGTAGTAGAGCTTTTTCGCTAGAAGTGGCTCATTCAGATTGACCCAAGTCCTTTGTATAAACGTGTGCCATATCTGCTATCGGATGATCTTGTTTCTCTCCTGTTTATATATGGCCATCCAATCTCGAGCTTGAGCATACCAACATTAGGTGTCCCATGAAAGCGCAAGATCGTGCAATGTCGAAAAGGCCCTATATACTATGCACTCACTGTCCATATCCTGAAATCTATGTAGCAAGCAAACTGTCTAGAAGAGTGCCTCAACTAGCATCGGTCGCATAGTTGGCATTGTGATTATGTCATATGGCACGGAGGGCTTACTACGAATGAGCTTCGATATCATGAGTATGTGAGGTCTCTCAACTAGCGACCATATTGAAACTAGTAGTTGTGGCTCATATCGATACACTCTACCTAATGAGGGTGTGACTGGTGGATCAAATAGCCTCCCTTTGTGTGGGGCTCCGTGAAATGTGCCTAATGACACTACCTCTCCATCAATGCTAATGCTACATAGCTTCCGGTAAGTCGATCATAAGCTACTTGCATCATAGAGAAGGATCCAAATGTAAGTGTGAAAGACGCTATCAAGTATACATATGAGCCAATGATATTAGTTGTCCCCCAACCACCATAAAGGAGCTTTGTCTTTGCACTTGTGCTTATATGTGAAAAATGAAGACCTTGGTTTTACCAAGGTTCATTGAGAGCCCTCTATACAAATAGAAATCATGCTGTAGTCCCTTTCAGTACAATGCCATTTGCATATAATAAAACATGAACCATGGTCCTCCCCAATTTAGCTTTCTCACCACTCGCTGTTGAATGAAGTCAGCTATCTCATCAGTGTAAATCCCAAAAAGAGTGGGTGAGAGGGGGCACCCTTGTTTCATCCCAATGGTGCTAACAAGGGATCAGAAAGCCTTCTTGGCATCTGAATTTGCTTGACACTCTTTCGTACAATGCATGAATACCTCGTATCATCTCCTTTGTAGATTGTCACTCCAAGATCTAAGAGTCTCTCGAAGAGGTTCTCTCTAGGTACTATATCAAAAGCTTTGTGGGAATCCACAAAACAGCAAGCAGTGTAGCATTCTCTTCTTCACTCGTGTCATATCAATCATGCACCTCAGAGTGAAGATGCGATCAATGGTGGAAAAGGATAATTTGATCCCTTCCTATCTTGGAGTTGGAAGGCCCTCCTTGGCAAGAGTACTCAACCTCTCCTCTAAGATTGCTCCATAAAGCTTGGTCAATATGGGGCCAATCATGATAGTATGATAGGTACCATAACATCTTCGAATTTGTGGATACACATGATAATATACTGTGTCCATGAACTCGAAAACTTTTTAATCAAAGCGTAGTTGAAGAGATGGGTGATGAGTGGTGCAAGGGTCTCTCTCCCATAGATAACTAAGCTTGTAAACCAAATTGACCTCTAGATTTTCCATGTTGCATATGTAAAATAGCTTTGTTGACCATGCTCGGTGTGGAGGAGGAGGAGGAGGAGGCAGTCGGCAGCGATCCGTGTGAGGTAGGGATAGGTGGTTGGCACGGTATCTGATATAGACCCTCTACATATCTATGCCATATCTCTAGATCATGGATGGGAGTAGGCATCCTCTTGTGTATGTGTTGCCATGTAACTTTACTCTCCCTACTCATAAGCAAGTGGTATGTGTCTCAATACTGCGTCTCTTCCCGTTCCCTCTTTCCATCATGGGTAAGAGTCTCCATGCGACAGTGTGCCTATCTGTATGTGATCTCTCCTCTAGCCTCTAATGCCTTGAGACATTGACATAAATCACGACACTCCTCATCATACTCGCTCTTATGAGGCATAGACCTCATGCGTAGTGGCTGTGTAGCGCCGAATAGTGAAGAATATTAGTAATTTGACGATGTTGAGAGGGGCATGTGGATCAAGTGAAAGCAAATACGAATCGGGATGCTGTGTGTAAATATGTGATAGCTCATGGGTAAAATGAGAGAGAAAAGAAAGAAAGATTTTTAATGTCTATTAGAAGGCCGAACTCGACCTATGAGATAGAATCAATGTACATAGGTTATGTCTTCGAACAATCGGAAAGACAAAGTGTGCTGAAATTAAACTGATGCTAATACAAGGAAAATATGAGTCCCCATAACATGCATGTGTGGAGAAACCATGAGAGAGGGAGAATAAATGGAGTGCTATCCCTACGGGCTACATGCAAGCGGGTAGTACAAATATGAGAATGCATCTAAGTGACTGATCATCTCCACTCAATTCTCAAGTGCGGGTGTAGCATGTGGTACATAGGTGGAGGTGGTGTCAAGGCTGGCCGGATGACTGCAGCGGGATCGCTCTTCGTTGGCTCGACGGTAATGAGACTTGATATCTGCAATCAGGTGTCGATGTAATTAGTGTCTGATAGCCTATGATGCCAGGTCGTCTCCTAGAACGAGAGGTCTCAACCTGCTGAAAAGTCACCCCTTTTTGTGTGACAGCTGGTTGGGGGGCGCATGTCGTGGGGTGAAGAAACCTATGAGCTCTGTCTCCCTCCGGTCGAAGCCACTATGGTGGGCTAGAGTAGGGCTGTGTATTTCTAGTAAGAATCGTCCTAACAGACACTGATCTCTGGAGGTCATGATCTCACGAAGGGTAGGCTGTCCTATAAATAGAGCCTCATATCTACTCCTGATATCACGATATGCCTCGCATCTACATACAAAATGCTCCTCATCCTCTATCTCTACACCACGACAAATCCTCTCCTCTCTAGGAGTGTCTCTCCTCTACCGGTCTCAATCTCTAGTTGGTGTGATGAAACCCTTAGCTGGCCAATCACTATCCTCAAGCTATGGGGCATGTATGTGTCCATGTAGCGTGGTCTTTGGATGAACCCATATGCTAGAAATTCCAAGAACTCATCACGGTAGTGTGACATTCTAGATCCTAAATCTGAAGTAAACCATGTCAGACTTGTGTAGCCTTGATAGAGATCCTGCCTGAGCACAGTGAGGGTCATACTCGAAGGGCGGAAGCTTGTCCATGTCCAATCCATAGTTGTCAAACCATGTCGTAACCTCGGAATATGAGGCTCTCTCATACCCTGACTTGGAAGTCAGTATTGCTGCCTAATAGTGGCTCTACCACCATGGGAAGAGCACCCATCTCTACCTTGATGATGTCATGTGGTAGTGACTCTTTCCTACCGAATAGTCGTCAAATCATGCCACTTGCAGCCTCTCAATCGCACTCCACCGGATGGCTGTGAGACCCGGAGCCCAAATGATGGCTGCATACATGATAACTGGTGTGACTAGTGTGTCAAATAGCCACCCCTTCGTATGTTGCTCCTTGAAGTGTGCCTGATGACATCTCCACTCTAACATGGCCGAAACTGCATATCCTCGTGTGAGCCTATCTGTGGTAGCCTGTCTCATACTGAAGGGAGCAGGTAGACTCGTGAATGTGACTCCTAAGTAGACATATGAGCAGGTAGCCTGTCTCATACTGAAGGGAGAAGGTAGACTCGTGAACGTGACTCCTACGTAGACATATGAAGTGGCCACCTTGATCTGTCCCCAGCGGCTGTGAGGCCCGCTGCATTCCTCACCATAGGAGACGTGTGGAAGATCATGACCTTGGTCTTACCAAGGTTAACTGTCAACCCCTCCTGTGTACTGTACAAAACTAATCCAAGGCACCTAGATGGCGCTGTAACCTCTGTGTAGACTCTGAAATCAATACAATATCATCAGCATATAATAGAATGTGTACTGGTGTACCTGTGAAGTCTCCTCCATTCCGCAAGCTCATAGGATGTAGTCCTCAATCTCGTCTATGTAGAGCCCGAATAGAGTGGGAGAGAGGGCGCAGCCTTGCTAAACACACACACACACACACACACACACACACAGAGAGAGAGAGAGAGAGAGAGAGAGAGAGAGAGAGAAAGAAAGAAAGAAAGAAAGTGTTTTTACGTCTATTAGGAGGCCGAACTCGGCCTATGAGACAAATCGATGTACATGGGTGTATCTTCTGTCAATCAGAAAAGATAAAAGTGCTGAAAAGAAACTGGTTAAGCTGATATAGATCTCCGTAGTGTGCATGTGGGGATACCCATGAAAGTGGTGGGGGGTGTATGGAGTGCGATATCTATGATAGTCTATATGCAAAAGGGTAGTACAACAACCATGAGAATGCATCTAAAACGACTAACTAGCTCCATCCTGTGCTAGTGGGTGGGATGTAATATGTGATACATAGGTGGAGGTGGAGTCAGGGCCACCCTGATGGATGCAACGGGATCGGCCATCATCTGGGATCGTCTCTCCTCCATGGCGCGATGGTCACAATCCTGGATCTCCGCAATCTGGTGTCGGTGAAGTCTCGGGGCCCGATATCCTATATCACGGGGTCGTCTCCTAGCTCGAGATATCTGAGCCTGCTGAAGAGTCACCCCGCTCGGTATGTGGGCTGAGGGGGGGAGGGCTGCAGCACGTCGTGGAATAAAGAAGTCAGTGAGCTGACTCTGTCTCCCTCCTGTATGGAGTGCTACAGTAGGCTGGAGTAGGGAATCTCTGTGACTCTGTATCTCTAGTAAGAATCGCCCGAGCTGTCGCTGGTCTCTAGAGTCCATGATCTCTCGGAGGGTGGGCTGCCCTGCAAACAGAGTCTCGTATCTGGCTCTGATGCCATCATATGCGCTACATCTGCATACAAAGTGCTCCTCATCCTCCATCTCTACTCTGCATACTCTGCATATCCGCTCCTCTCTGGGAATGTCTGCGGCTCTGCCCGTCTCAATCTCGAGTCGGTGTGATGAGACTCTCAGCTGGCCAATCGCTACCCTCAAGCTATGAGGCATGTGAGTATCCATGTAGCGTGGTCGCTGGATGAAACCGTCAGCTAGTATGTCTATGAACTGGTCTCGATAGTGCGATAGTCTCGATCCCATGTGTGGTGTGTGCCATGTCTGACTAATGTAGAGCTGCCAGAGATCCTGTCTGAGCACAACATTCCTCTCACGACGAGAGAGGTGGATGTGAGGTGAGTCTGGGTCATACTGAAAAGGCGGCAGTCTGTCCATATCAAGTCCATGACTATCAAACCAGACTCTAACCTGAGTGTACCAAGCTCTCTCATATCCTAACTCTGATATCTGTATAGATGCCTCAAGAGCTCTGTGTGTGAGTCTATCTGTAGGGAGGTCCCTAATCCTCTGAATAAAGCAGATAGTCTGGAATAGTGCCTCTACTGCCATGGGTGGTGCAGCTAGCTCTGCCCTGATGATGTCATGTGGCACCGACTGTTTCCCACGAAATAATCGCGAGATCATACGTACCTGTGGCCTCTCGATCGCACTCCACTGGGTGACTGTGAGACCTGGGGCCCAAACCGTCGCAGCATACATCATAGCTGGTCTGACCAGTGTGTCAAATAGCCAGCCCTTCGTGCGGGGCTCCTGGAAGTGTGCTTGGTGACATCTCCGCTCTAACATGGCTAAAGCTGCATATCCGCGTGTGAGTCTATCGGTGGCTGCCTGTCTCATGCTGAAGGGGCCAGACAAGCTCGTGAATGTGACTCCGAGATAGACGTAGGAAGTGACCACCTCAATCTGTCCACCACTAGCTCTGAATCCTGCTCCATTCCTCACCATGGGGGAGGTGTGGAAGATCATGACCTTGGTCTTGCCAAGGTTTACTGTCAAGCCCCTCTGTGTACAAAACTCATCCAGGGCCTCAAGGTGGCGCTGTAATCCCTCGGGTGACTCTGAAATCAAGACAATGTCATCGGCATATAATAAAATGTGGACATGTGTACCTGCGAGGTCTGCACCCTCTCCTCCAGCTCGGAGAATGTAGTCCTCAATCTCGTCAATGTAGAGACCAAATAGAGTGGGAGAGAGTGGGCAGCCTTGCTTAACACCGATGGTGCTAGCAATGGCCTCAGACATACCTCCTGGACACCGTACCCTCCCAGTCACCTGCTCATAGAGTGCATAGATGGCCCAAATCATCCCTGATGGTACTCCCAAGCTCTGGAGGCGTTGGAAGAGCCTCTCTCGCGGCACTGTATCAAAAGCTTTGCGGAAGTCCACAAAGCAGCAATATAGCCTCTTCTTCCGCACCCTTGCCCCATCAATGAGGCAGCGCAGAATGAAGATGTGATCAATAGTAGAGAAAGCTCGTCGAAAACCTGCTTGGCCTCGTGCTCGTAGCCCCTCAGTCTCTGCATATGAACTGAGCTCTGCCTCAAGTATGGCACCGTATAGTTTGGCCATGGTGTGGCCAATCATGATGGTCCTGTAGTTCCCTGGATCCAGGGTGTCGCCAGATTTGTGGATAGGCACAATGGTGTGCCTAGTCCACTCCTCTGGGAAGCCCTCTCCTATAGCCCGGTTGAAGACATGTGCAATCAACGGGGCTATAGTGGAGGCTGCATATATGAGATGCTCGCTCTGTAATCCTGCGTGGTCTGTCGAACGTCCATGTCGAAGTCGTCGTATGGCCCTCTCAACCATCTTTGCTGTGAAGAGAGAAGAACTAGTAGGGCGAGGCTCAAGTGGCTGGGGAATGGGAGGTTGCCTAGGTACCTCATATAACCTCTGAGCATAATCATGCCATGTGTGTGGGTCTCCAATAGGTGTGGTCGGGCGTGGCTCTCGTAGGCTGCGCCATGCTGCAGCACTGTCCATACTCATAAAGAGATGGTATAGCTCAAGCTCCTGTGCCTCCTCAAAGGCTCGCCTCTTTCGACGTGTGAGAGTCTTCATCTGTCCCTTGGCCTCTCTCTCTGTGATCTCTCCCAATGCTCGCTGGGCTCGTAGTCGGCGGTAAAGATCTCTGCAATCCTCATCATACCAACGATGTTGTGGCATAGTCCCGGGAGGAGGTGTGTGACGAGAATGGATGGTGTGTGGGAAGGAGCTGATGGCTGATGTCTGAAGAACTGATGCTATCTGAGAGGTGAGTAGGGATAGTGGAGTGTCAGGATGAAGTAAGAGAAGACCCTGCTCGACTCGAGCCGCATATATGTGAGCTAGCTCGTGTGTGAAGTGGATGGTGGTGTGTGGGATGCGTGCTGCGGGTATGCGTGTAGGGGTGTCTCCCTTCAGGGAGAGTGCGAGGTATGTGTGATCGGCCCCAATGGGTATGGGTGGGATGGTGAATGAGGTAAGTAGGTGGATGGCCTCTCTGGACCCCATGACGTAATCTACTGTACTTCCCCTGCCATCTGTGACTGAGTGTGGTATGCATGTCAATCCTCCTGAGGTAGGCCACTGAGTCATCCCGTTATAGATAACGAGATTATGTCGAGAGCCTAGTCTGAGTAGGTGAGTGCCATAGTGAGTGTGTGTAGCGTCAGCTGAAGCTCGAGCTGTAGACTCATCCTCTATGGTATGTAGTATCTCCGGGTCTTCTGGGTCAAATATCTCACACTGATCATTGCCTGTCCTTGCATTGAAGTCTCCCATGAGGAAGACTTCCCCTAATGCAGAGTACTCTGTAATCTCTTCTGACAAGCAAGTGTATGGTGAGTCCTCCTCTCGATCTATGATAGCGAAACGCGAGCTAGAAGGAGCAAAGTAGCATAATGCTATGAAGATGATCCGCTCCTGCGAGAGCTGGAGTCGAATCCAAAGATATCTGGCCTGTGAATCACGTGCGACTATCTGTATCCTGCTCTGAAGTCCATCTCTAAAGAGTATGGCTACTCCTCCTGATCCTCGGGTGGTGTGCTGACGTGTACACTCTCTGTATGTGGACTCCCACTGAAAACCGTGGACACGAGGTAGGCCCCGGTCCGGGCTCTCATGTGTCTCTGTGAGCATAATGATGTCTTTGCCTTTGCGCACCTCTTCCAATCTCTCTGGGTGTGTCCATAGATCTCCATTGCAGTTCCAAACTGCAAGGTGTATCTCCTCGAGTGTCTCACAGGCCGCGAATCCCTATGGGATGGCCTTGCCATCAATGATGACACGACCATCTCTGTATGAAGCCTTCTTTCCTTCTTTGCGAGCTTGATGTACTCTCGGCATGCATGCACGACGGTGTGCTACCTGCATGGGTGTGAGATCATCGTCAAGGTAGATGGGGGGGCCATCAAGTGCTCTCAAAATCACCCTCTTGCGTAGGAAAGTAGATCTTATATCTTCGGAAGGGAAGTGTAGAATGAGAGCTCTCTTCTTCGTGGGGTCTCGTCCCGTTCTCCAAGACTTGATGAATGGGGGGGACTCCTCTTTGTAGCCGAGTATCTTGCATAGTGTCTTCCCATCGGACTCGGGGGTAGAGCCTTCTTTTTCTTCAATGCCCGTGATGCGTACATTGAGACGGCGGGCATGTCTCATCTTTTCTTCCTCAATAGTGGTGTGCACGATGAGGGCTTCTTCCTTTTGTGCTTTCTCTTTGGCTTCTTTTTTGATGTTCTTCTTCACTATGTCGATCCATCCTTCTTTGGTAGCTTCTAATTTGTTTTCCATGCTCTCGGTCAAGGATTTGGTGAGTTCTTCTTTGAGAGCTTCTGTCTTGTTCATATTAATCTCTCCTTCTTCGGGTGTAAGAGAGACCATTGAAGCTTTGAGGAGCTCCAATTCCTCTTTCATGTTTGCCCTCTCCTTAGCCCATTCTTCTTTCTCTTTCTGCCATGCTTCCCTCTCCTTATGATATGTTTCTACTTCCTTCTCGAGCTTTGAGAGGCGGCTGATGATGGCCGTGATAGTGGAGTCCATCATCTTCTTGTTTTCTTTGATAGCTATGGTCAGTTTGTCCTCCATTTTTGTCAAATCGTCCTTCTTAGCTGTAGCGCTCATTGCATTCGAAGATGAAAAAATGCTCAGAGTACTGAGCCTAAAGACTTGCGATGAAGACGGGAGCGCGCCCGATGCGCGATGGAGCAAGGGTGGGAGTGGCTAATAACTGTAGGCAACAGTTATTAGTCCGGGGCAGGGACACTTTACTTCCATGGCTGGATATTTCTGAGATTTCCAAAATCGGAGTACTGAAAATATGAACTTCAAAACTTCAATACTTCAATAGAGTCTCGAAACCCTAAAAAGAGGGATGGCGGAGGCGACGGCGCACGAAATGAGAGGCGGCTCGCGAGGACGAGGGGCAGAGAGAGCGACCGAGGGTGCCGCAGATGACGCCTTAGGGTAGAGCGCCGTCGCGTACAGATCGATGTGCAGACGGGGCAGACAACGAAGGCGACGGTACAGAGAGAGACGCTAGGGTTTCGAGCAGACGGGCAGAGGGAGCAGACGGGGCAGACAACGAAGGCGACGGTACAGAGAGAGACGCTAGGGTTTCGAGCAGACGGGCAGAGAGAGAGAGAGAGAGAGAGAGAGAGAGAGAGAGAGAGAGAGAGAGAGAGAGAGAGAGAGAGAGAAGAAAGAGGGAGGGGAGAGAGAGAGGGAGGGGAGGGGGGAGAGAGAGAGAGAGAGAGAGAGAGAGAGAGAGAGAGAGAGAGAGAGAGAGAGAGAGAGAGAGAGAGAGAGAGAGAGAGAGAGAGAGAGAGAGAGAGAGAGAGAGAGAGAGAGAGAGAGAGAGAGAGAGAGAGAGTCATATTAACGTCTTCTGGAGGCCAAACTTGGCCTATGAGACAAAATGATGGGGAGATGTGGCTCTGACTCTGCAGATAGTGGCCACCTAATACATGGGGGGATCCAAAATGTGAGTAAAACGCCCTAGCTACTGGTGATGGGTGGAGGTGGGTGTAGTATGTGGTACATCGGTGATGGTCTAAGTGCCTCCTGAAGGAAGACAACCCAGGGGGTGGTGGTACGCCTATGCTCCATCATGTGGTCATAGGCAATCCTGATGCGTGAGATATCCTCCTGATATAGTCGTGGTCGACGATATCCGCCCATGCGTGGTCGGCGCCGTGCTCTCTGTGCTTCTGCCTGGTGGAGCGTGAGCCCTATAGATGGACCTCTCTGATGTAGCTCAACTCGCTGAAAGAAGTGGGTAATGGTCAGCTGGGTTCTCACCCGTGGCTGATGTATGGGCTGTAGTGACCGTTCTCGCCTCTCGTATGCTGCTGTGAGAAAGCGTCAAACCATGTCGTAACCTCGGAATATGAGGCTCTCTCATACCCTGACTTGGAAGTCAGTATTGCTGCCTAATAGTGGCTCTACCACCATGGGAAGAGCACCCATCTCTACCCTGATGATGTCATGTGGTAGTGACTCTTTCCTACCGAATAGTCGTCAAATCATGCCACTTGCAGCCTCTCAATCGCACTCCACCGGATGGCTGTGAGACCCGGAGCCGAAATGATGGCTGCATACATGATAACTGGTGTGATTAGTGTGTCAAATAGCCACCCCTTCGTACGTTGCTCTTTGAAGTGTGCCTGATGACATCTCCACTCTAACATGGCCGAAACTGCATATCCTCGTGTGAGCCTATATGTGGTAGCCTGTCTCATACTGAAGGGAGCAGGTAGACTCGTGAATGTGACTCCTAAGTAGACATATGAGCAGGTAGCCTGTCTCATACCGAAGGGAGCAGGTAGACTCGTGAACGTGACTCCTACGTAGACATATGGCCACCTTGATCTGTCCCCAGCGGCTGAGTCCCGCTCCATTCCTAACCATAGGAGACGTGTGGAAGATCATGACCTTGGTCTTACCAAGGTTAACTGTCAACCCCTCCTGTGTACTGTACAAAACTAATCCAAGGCACCTAGATGGCGCTCTAACCTCTGTGTAGACTCTGAAATCAATACAATATCATCAGCGTATAATAGAATGTGTACTGGTGTACCTGTGAAGTCTCCTCCATTCCGCAAGCTCATAGGAGGTAGTCCTAAATCTCGTCTATGTAGAGCCCGAATAGAGTGGGAGAGAGGGCGCAGCCTTGCTAAAAACACAGAGAGAGAGAGAGAGAGAGAGAGAGAGAGAGAGAGAGAGAGAGAGAGAGAGAGAGAGAGAGAGAGAGAGAGAGAGAGAGAGAGAGAGAGAGAGAGAGAGGGAGGGAGGGAGGGAGGGGAGGGAGGGGAGGGGAGGGGAGGGGAGGGGAGGGGAGGGGAGGGGAGGGGAGGGGAGGGGAGGGGAGGGGAGGGGAGGGGAGAGAGAGAGAGAGAGAGAGAGAGAGAGAGAGAGAGAGAGAGAGAGAGAGAGAGAGAGAGAGAGAGAGAGAGAGAGAGAGAGAGAGAGAGAGAGAGAGAGAGAGAGAGAGAGAGAGAGAGAGAGATAGAGAGAGAGAGAGAGTATGTGGTACATCCGTGATGGTCTAAGTGCCTCCTGAAGGAAGACAACCCAGGGGGTGGTGGTACGCCTATGCTCCATCATGTGGTCGTAGGCAATCCTGATGCGTGAGATATCCTCCTGAGATAGTCGTGGTCGACGATATCCGCCCATGCGTGGTCGGCGCCGTGCTCTCTGTGCTGCTTCCTGGTGGAGCGTGAGCCCTATAGATGGACCTCTCTGATGTAGCTCAACTTGCTGAAAGAAGTGGGTAATGGTCAGCTGGGTACTCACCCGTGGCTGATGTATGGGCTGTAGTGACCGTTCTCGCCTCTCGTATGCTGCTGTGAGAAAGCGTCCCAAGCGTCTCTGGTCTCCCATAGTCATGCACAGCTGGAATGACTCCTCGATCTCGAACTGTGCTCGTAGGTCTAAGTATGCTGGACATCTGATAACAAAATGCTCCTCACTCTCTCCCTCTGTCTTCCATACGGGGCACCACCTCTCCTCACGAGGGAGTCCCTTGGACCGACCCCTCTCAATCTCGAGCTGATGTGATGAAACCCGGAGCTTCCCAATGACGACTCGTAGGTGGTGGGGAAGGTAGCTCTGCATGTATCTCGGAATCTTGATGAAGCCCGTGCCCGATATATGTAGAAAATGCTCGCGGCAGTAGAGCATTTTCGGTGGCAATGTACCCCTAGGGCTCACCCATGTCCTTTGTATGTATGTATGCCATATCTCCTGACGAATGATCCTATTCCTCTCTTGATGAGAGAGCGAGTAGGTGGGTGCATGAGAGTCGTACTGTAGTGGTGGTAGCCTGTCTATGTCAAAGCCATGGTGGGCAAGCAAGTCTCGTGTCTCTGCATACCATGAGGACGTGTCCCCTTCTAATGCCATATCACGTGATGCCTCAAAAGCACGACAAGCAATGCACTCTATATCCATGCTCCGAAGTCTGTGTAATAGGCATACTGTCTCGAATAGTGCCTCATCTAACATCGGTGGTGCAGCGAGCTCTGCTCGAATGATATCATGTGGTATTGAAGGCTTGCTGCGGATAAGTCTGGCAATCATGAGGATCTGTGGCCTCTCTAATGCTGTCCATACTGATGTAGCTAATCCTGGTCCCCATATGGCTGCCCCATACATGAGCGCTTGCGTAACCAAAGTGTCAAAGAGCCACCCCTTTGTGCGGGGCTCCTGAAAATATGCGTGGTGGCAATGTCTCTCCATCAAAGCTAGTGCTGCGTACCCACGGGTGATGCGGTCACGGGCTGCCTGAGCCATAGAGAAGATCCTTGATGCTGCTGTAAATGTCACCCCCAAGTAAACATATGATCCGACCACCTCGATCGGTCCACCTGCTGCTGTGAACAAACTATGTCTGCGTACCTGTGCTGATGTAAGAAAGATCAAGACCTTGGTTTTACCAAGGTTCACAGATGACCCTCTGTGTCTGCAAAAGTCATCTTGCCCGTGTAGATGATGCTGTAGACCTTCTGCAGACTCCGAAACCAATACAATATCATCAGCGTATAAAAGAATATGGACAGTGGACCCGTGTACCTCAATGCCATCTTCCCCCTGTTGCTGTATGAAGTCCACTATCTCATCAATGTAGAGACCAAAGAGGGTGGGTGAGAGAGGGCATCCTTGCTTCATCCCGATAGTGCTAGCAAGTGGATCAGATAAGCCCTTTGGACGAGAGAGAGAGAGAGAGAGAGAGAGAGAGAGAGAGAGAGAGAGAGAGAGAGAGAGAGAGAGAGAGAGAGAGAGAGAGAGAGAGAGAGAGAGAGAGAGAGAGAGAGAGAGAGAGAGAGAGAGAGAGAGAGGGAGGGAGGGAGGGAGGGAGGGAGGGGGGGAGAGGGGGGGGGAGAGAGAGAGAGAGAGAGAGAGAGAGAGAGAGAGAGAGAGAGAGAGAGAGAGAGAGAGAGAGAGAGAGAGAGAGAGAGAGAGAGAGAGAGAGAGAGAGAGAGAGAGAGAGAGAGAGAGAGAGAGAGAGAGAGAGAGAGAGGATCTATAAAGGGTTTTGTCCTTTGTTATTCACTCTTCTATTGATGTTTTTTACAAATGAGGAAGAAACCCTTGATTTTTACAAGAAACTTTTAGAGAACTCTTGAAGTGTCTCAAAAGTATCTTTTACAAAACAATTGTGGAATTCAACGATACTTATACTCAAAAGTTCACAAACCGGATGGGTTTTCCCATTCGGTTCATAAGGTACCATTCGGTTCGAACCTTACGATCCGGTTCGTTTTGGGTGGCTAACTGAATTTTTAGGTATTTCATGGATATAATACATTGAGCATATTAAATTTTTTCATATATAATGCTTCCAATGGATATACATATACATATATACATATATATTACATGTATATGGTATATAGCATATGTATATATGTGCAACTTTTACATGTATGTAGAAACCCTAGCGTACCTTACGAACCTTACCTTGGAGATAAGATTTGGTTCACGTACCTTACCTGTACCGAACCTTACGAACCTAACCACCTTGCCCGTTTGTAAAACAAAGGTAGTTTCGTGAAATTTGATCCCATGCTTAAAAAGAATTAAATCAAAGGAAATTTAATGATACTTATAAAAAAGGTCTTCTTGAAATACGTCTTCCTTTTAGAATACATTTGAGTTAAGAAAAAGGGAGGTCTTATAATAGCTTTTTACCCCTTTGTAAAAATCAAAGGTAGTTTCATTTGAATCCTACAAAGAGCTTTATTCCAACAATCTATTATAAGAAAAGTGAAATGGAAATTTCTAGATACAAAACAAATAGGATGATTATGAGCATGATGCTTCCTAAGAGAAACCTTTTGAGACATTCAAAGAGAATCATTGAATGTTAATACAATTATGTATGATATAATACTATTTATATTGGATCATATGCCATATGACAATAATGCATTAATACATTATGTTTCGAGTTTGAATTTGGTGGCGTGATGTCATCTTTAGTATGTGGATCATTCTTCTCAAATTTTTTATTTTATTTTATTATCACTATTATTATTTTTGTGCCAAAGTTTGAAGATGTGTCAGAAACCATTTGAAACGTTTTATTGGATCCGTGACATGTCAGGTTCCCATCAAAACTAGAAGTGGCAGTGACATTAGAAACAACTATGGTGCTAAGTAACATTTTGTATTATTGTGACATTACATGAGGTTGTGAAGTCATGAACTCTAAAACATTGAGATAATATTTGTTTGAATTTCGAGTTGGTGTTGTGTACTGTGAGTTTGATTCTTGACAATTGTATGTCATATTACTTATATAGTCAAAAAATATGTGTTTCATGGTGTATTCCATTATATGTCACCTATTATATCCTAAGATCCCCTCTTCCCCCCCAAAAAAGAGGAAAAAGGAAAAATGAGAGGAAAATAAAAGCCTTTTTTGCAATGGCTCTTCCCAAGTGTTACAATGTCACAGTGTCACTAATGCATCAACAATATCTTGCCATTGACATTGCAAAAACATTGCTAATAACCTTGTTATGTATGTGTGTATACTATTATTCATGATAATATGAAACATTTCTTTTAATCACTCTTAAGGATCTTTTGATTCTTGAAATAACAAAATTTGAATGTATGTTTCTTTATACACATTCATAGTGCAGAAGCCCGTGACACTCATCTCTCAGCACTACAACGTGAACATGAGCAACATTCTCAAGTGGAGGAGAGAAAGCTTCGCAAGGAAGCAGAAGCTCTAAAAAAGGAAATCCTGGCTCGAGAAGAGAGAGAGCGCCAGGAAAAGCTGCAGGCTGAAGCTGAGGTAATGACACCTTTGCGAGCATGGTGATGAATGGATGTTCCCATTTTCAATATCAAGTGGATAACGGTCCAGAAGTCTGAATAGTATCAAATATCTTGCTTCATAGTTTTGTTTTAATCAGAAAAACAAGTTATTACGGTTCTTTAAAATAAATGAAGGTCTCAATTATCCTGTAAACATTTTGCAACAATAGATTTAAATTTCATGAGAGCTTAAAATCTTCAGGCAAAAAGGAAGGCTGAAGCATTACTTGCCATTGAAAATGAAAGAAGAAAGCAAGCAGCAGCTGCATCCGCTGCTGCCTTGAAGCGTGCTGAAGCAGAGTAGAATGCTAAAGCCGCTAAGGAACAACGAGCTAAACAAAAAGCTGCTGAAGAAAAGGCTGTCTCAAATAGTTCAGCTCAATTGAAAGCAACTGAAGGTATGACCATCCCTATTTGTATACAATCAGTTGACAAACGATTCCTTTTCTCTGTATTTGTTTTGAATTGGTTGATGGACAACTCCTTTTTTCATCCAAGAAGAAAAGGGAACCTGAACATAATTTGATATCCAACCCTAGGTTCAAATTAAGAAATGACATGCACTCCATGAATAATTTATTGGCTGGAAACATTCTTTCAGTTAGAGCTTTAGACAAATCAGACAGCGTGTCAAATTTTAAAGAATGAAACCATTTAGAAAAGGGCACTGACATATAATGAATGAAGGGTACACCATGATATCCTATATCAGAGTGCATTCAACACATTTTATGATTCCAGCAGATAAGAGAATATGGCTTTCTTTTTCTTTTAATCATATGTGCTGTTTGCTGGAACATAGGAATCACTTATTCTATAAAAGTGGCATGGGTGCATTATTGCACATGTTAACAATCAACAATACATTACAGTATTGACCATATATGTTGTTCAATAGCATGACTTTACTGATGTAACTGTAAAGCATGTAACAACACTGCAGGCGAATCACTTATTCTATAAAAGTGGCATGGGTGCATTATTGCACATGTTAACAATCAACAATACATTACAGTATTGACCATATATGTTGTTCAATAGCATGACTTTACTGATGTAACTGTAAAGCATGTAACAACACTGCAGGCGCTTGCCTGTGTTCCGGTGTTGAATCAAGTGTTTTTCTATCATTGACTGCATCTTCGTAGATTTTCAGCTTGTATCTATGAAGTGATGTCATTCAAGCGTCTCTTCATTGCTTCAGGATATTAATCTACATGCCTAAGTCCAAGAAGTCTTTTGTTGCATGAATATTTATCATAATATGGTTGGATCATTTCTTTTACTTTTTTGGACTTGCGTATCTTTTACAAAAACAGCAATTTAGGGCTTGTCAACTCTGTGGAACAATGCAAATTCTTTTTTCCTTAGTTGATAGTGATTTATGGTTGATCTCTATATTTCACTGTCATGCAGGCCCTATACCGATTGTGACACAAACTGCTGCGGATCTTGAGAACATGAGACTCATGAATTTGGAATCAATGCGTCAAATTTCCCAGTCTTTGCAAATGAATATGAATTTCAAGGTAGTGTTTGGGGCTGCCATGTTAAATGTCTATTATTTCTCAGCACTTTTACACAGAACTCTTGATTATAAAAAAACCTCTGATTGCTGTTAGACCTGGATGGTATTATCTTGTCAGGCGACTTTTTTCCTATTATCCAGTGATGGTAGAAATCTTGTGAATTTGTATACAGTAATTTCATACAACAATATTGTGGTTTCCATCTCAATTCTCATGTTGTACCTTTTTCACACCATTCTGCATTTGAAATGAGATCTTCTACATCTTAAACATTGTTGCGTAAAACATCTTTGCTGCTTACGCTTCTTAAACTGTATAGTCAAGCACGAATACTCATGATTTTGAAGGCAAAGCACTTGGTTAGTAGCACAAGTTGCAACTTGCAAGCTTAGTGTTACTTGGGTAAGGGTAAAAAACTTTTAGGCTGTAGCAGATTTGTATAGGTGTGCAACCCACTAGAACAAGTAAAACATGAAATGGATCGATACAAGTCCAAAACGTTGAAGCACATGCTTGCATATATGCATCGCTGCACACACTCTCTCTCTTCTCCACACACACTAACTCGTGTAAGGAAATGTATGCATTGTGATTATGTATCTATTTCTCTAGGCAGCCATTTGGCTGAGTCTATGAAAGACACCCTTTTTTCTTGAAGACATCTTCTTTGTGTTAACTATATGCAGGAGAACAATGTGTCTAACTGGGAAATGAAATGCAAGATGGCCTAAAACCAGGCTAAAGAATGATGCCATGTTGTGGTATAGCTAAGTTTGCCAAAGACTTTCAAAAGTGATAGAAACTTAGTTCGTAGATAGATCCTCCTATAAGTTCCTTCTCATGGCGTGTGTCTGGGGGGGGGGGGGGGGGGGTGGGGGTGTATTGTTGGGTGTGTGCGTGAGATCATGTATTCATTCCTAGTTCTATAGAATCAATCTCCTCTTGCATTGCTTTCTTCCACACAGGATTATGTGGTGTTAGCAAAATTGAGCAACCTTCCACTAGGGACTCAACCTGTAGGTTTAAAAATTCAAAAAATAGTCCCATTTATGAGAAATGATAATTCGTTTTACTGAAACTATCACAAAATATGATAAATTTTTTGTTACATATTTTTAGAGGTCTTTGAGAGCTATCCAACCATGTATAATACTCCATCATCCACCATCAAGATTCAAAATCAACGTCAAAAGTCAAACCTAGTTTCAAGTCAAATTCGAAAAGCAGTTCTAAAAGACAAAAAAGCACATGATACTTGGCAATAATCCATGTAATCATAATTAATATATCCAATGGCTCATAGTAAGCCATGTCATCACCTAAGAAATGTAAAAGAAATCCAGTTTTATGATTTCTGGCACGTGTCTGTCTTTTGATTGATCTCTCCATCCATCCATCTGTTTTTCTATCTGTTTATCTAACTGTATTTGAAATGCTCTTTTATTAGAGTAATTTTTATTTTAAATAAAGATTAAGGATAAATTGTACTGTCACTCTACCTCATAATATATATCACAATGCATAGAATCCTTTTGGAAACATGGTTGAACTTTGAACATCTTATGCAATGTTCTTTTTTTACTTTTTTAGATGAAGTTCCTTTTTTTTATTTTTGGATTTTGTATGTTTTGTTCCCCCCCCCCCCCCCCCCCCCCCCTTTTTTTTTTTCTTCTCCTTTCCTTTTTTTTTTTTTTTTTTTTTTTTTTGGTTGGGGGCGAGGTGTGTGAGGGGGGGGCAAAGGTACACATTGAAATTTCTTCCTTCTTCAGCACAGAAGTATGCTTTGTACATTCCTTATCTGTATTACACAATGTAGACACTGTACCTTTCCACCTTACCTCTTATGTGCATGCATGCTCAGACATCACTCTTTGTCTGCTGAAAAGAAGCCTACACACTCGCTCCCCTTCTTTTTTAATGTTTCTCTATTCTCTGCTCTTCTTTTTCCCTACACACATTCATGTCTATGCGAGGTGCATAGGAAAAAGAATAAAAAGAAAGAGGAAAATAGATTCAACCAGAATTTCGTACTTTTCTGGTGTGAATGGTAAATGATTCTATGCTTATTACACATAGCAAGTACCATAGCAGCATGTTTTAAATTTTTTACCAGAGGTGACATCTTGCATACACTAAATGCTACTATATATTATGATTTTGTAATGTGATGCACTTTACATACCTTTCCCCAAAGGAAAGGTAAGGTCCTGGTACCTTAAACGCACCTAACAAACCCTAAACGAACCTTGCTTATGTGGGAAGGTCTTCGCACCTTAAACACACCAAACGTACCGAACCGAACTCACCTGACCTGGTTGGACATACTGTGATAGTGCTTTGGATCATGGATGTACACAATATCATGTTGGATTTAGAATTATGACATGGTTTTACCATTCTGTATGAGACTTGAGTCATGACTCATGATGTTCATCATTCATGTATACATTCTACTCTTCTATGTAATGGATGTCCATGATCTCTAACCCATGTCAATATGTTGTATGGTATATATAACATGAATCATGGTTCATTATTGAATTTAAATAATTCAATGTTTAATAATTAATTTAACTTTAACATATCATGCTTGTGAATCGTGATCTATGGAGTGTGATAATATCAGCTAAGAAAGCATAATCCATCTCACAGAAAGTTGAGCATTCATAGATGTCAGATGACCTTAATGTCCTGCATAATTACGACTCTAGCTGGGCTTTGTTCATCACATGCCAAAATAATCTGGATGCTTTGTAGTTGCCATCTATACTCATATCACACCTCATTTGATAAATGTGTATCCTTGTAGCTGGGCTTGAGTCCGCTTGATTATAAAATCATCTGCATGAGTTGGAGAAGATGCTTGTATGTAAGATGTCATCTTTGTGTCTAACTCCTGAGTAGGCTGTATAAAGTCCTACTGCTGTTGAGTTTGAGATCCTGGCAGATGAGTCTAGTAATCTCTGTCCGTGTGAGAGTGAGGAAGGGGCCTTCCAGATTAATTCTCTGTCTCCCTGACAGTGTAGAAGTAGCTGGTGTGAGGATTCAAGAGCCAGTTTGCCATAGCTGTTTCTGGGAAGGTCTCAAAAGCTATGTACATAAGAGACTCGAGAGTGATCTAGTAAGTGTCTCAGTCACCATCAGGGCAGCTGTTAGCTCTGTTCCAATGGTCTTATGAACGACTGAAGCCTTGGCTCTAAACAATTGGAAAGCAGAGACAGCAAAGGCCTTTTCATCTTTTTCCATTCATGTGAGTGGCTGTTTCACCCATGTTTGCCAATTTACGGTCCCCCAAATGTGCAGTCAATACAACATAGGTGATGTCACCAAAGGATTAAAAAACTAGAGTTTGGTTTCAATTTTCCTGAAGCTGGACACTCAAACATATCCTCGCTGGTCTGCCTAAGACTGCATAAGCTCTGGTCAATCTAGTCTCTGCTGCTCTCCTGATATAAACAACGGCCCACTTAAAACTACTCCCAAGTATGTATATGCATCTGTATACTATACCAAGAGAAAGTAAGGAAGAAAGAAAGAAAGAAAGAAAGAAAGAAAGAAAGTTGTATTCACGTCTTCCGAAGCCCAAACTTTGCCTATGAGACAAAACCATGTACAACTGTAGTAACTTCTGTGTAGGAATAAAAAGGAACAATACTCGCTACACAAAACTCTGTAGGCTGAAAAAGGCTGGAAACAACCAAATGATAGTGTACCGGGTGATGAGGGGGTAGTGGGGATCATGCAGTGGTGCATGGGAAGCGTGGCTCTGACTCTCTAAACAATGGCCACACAGTAAAGGGGGGACCTAGAGGGGGGAGTGAATATGTAAACCCTAACCACTAATGATAGGTGGAGGTGGGTGAAGTATGTGGTACATCGGCAGCGGTCTGAGTGCCTCCTGAAGGAAGGCTGCCCAAGTGATGGTGGTGCCCCTCTGCTCCATCATGTGGTCATGGGCTACCCTGATGTGTGAGAGATCCTCTTGGTGCAGTCCAGGTCGTCCGTAACTAATCATATGTGGTTGACGTTGCACTCTCTATGCTGCTGCCTGCTGGAGCGTGAGCCCTATGCCTCTGGGAGGCCCATCTTGCTGAAAGCACTGAGTAATGGGCTGCTGGATACTCATCCGTGTATGATGCTTGGGCTCTATCGGCTGATCTAGTCTGTCATACGTTGCCGTATGGAAGCGTCCTAGCCTTCGTTGGTCTGCTCTGGTCATGGACAAATGTAGTGACTCCTCTATCTAGAAGTGTGCCCCTAGTTCTAAGTATGCTGGGTATCTCGTAACAAAGTGCTCCTCACTCTCTCTATCTTTGCATGGCATACTCAGCACCACCTCTCCTATCGAGGGACTCCTCTGGTCCGATCCCTCTCGATCTCGAGCTGATGCGATGAAACTCGAAACTGCCCAATGACGACTCGAAGGTGGTGTGGTAGGTATGTTTGCATGTAATGTGGAGCCTCAATGAAGCCTTGGTCTGAGATCTGTAGAAAATGCTCACCGCAATGGAGCATTTTCTGTGGCAATGTATCCCTCGGGCTGATCCATGTCCTCTGTATGTATGTATGCCATATCTCCTGACGAATGACCCTATTCCTCTAGTGGTGGGAGAGTGGATAGGTGGGGGCCTGGAAGTCATACTGTACTGGTGGCAGTCTCTCACACACACACACAGAGAAAGAAAGAAAGAAAGAAAGGTATATTAACGTCTTCCAAAGGCCAAACTTGACCTATGAGACAAAATCATATACAACTGTGGTAATCTTTGTGTAGCAATGGAAAGGAAAAAAAATACTCGCTACACAAAACTGTGTAGGCGGAAAACAGCAAAGGATGGTGGTACCTGTAATGAGGAGGTAGTGGGAATAAAATAATGGTGCCTGGGGGAGAGTGGCTCTGGCTCAGCAGATAATGACCACCTGATACAAGGGGGCCCCACGAGGGAGTGAATGTGTATACCCATGAGCTGATTATGGATGGAGGTGGGTGGAGAATGTGGTACATCGGCGGCGGTAGGAGTGCCTCATGGAGGAAGCCTGTCCAAGTCGTGGTGATGCGCCTATGCTCCATCATGTAGTTGTGGGCTATCCTAATGCATGAGATATCCTCCTGGTGTAGTCGTGGTCGTCGGTACCCAACCAGATCTGGTCCGCGTCGCACTCTCTGTGTCGCTGCCTGTTGGAGTGTGAACCCTATGCCTCTGGGAGGCGGGTCCGTCCGATATGGACCAACGTGCTCAAAATACTGAGTAATAGTCTGCTGGGTACTCACCCGTGTCTGGTGTGTAGGCTCTTGCATCTGATCTCGTCTCTCATATGAAGCCATGAGGAAACGCCCCATCCTCCGCTCGTCTGCAGTGGTCATGCACATCTGGAGTGACTCTTCTATCTGGAACTGTGCTCGTAGGTCCGAGTATAACGGGCCTCTGATAACGAAGTGCTCCTCACTCTCTATCTCTGTATGGCATACTGGGCACCACCTCTCCTCTCGAGGGACTCCTCTAGCCCGACCCCTCTCGATCTCGAGCTGATGTGATGAAACTCGAAGCTGCCCAATGATGACTCGCATGTGGTGTGGTAGGTATGTCTGCATGTAGCATGGAGTCTCAATGAAGCCCTGGTCTGAGATCTGTAGAAAATGCTCACGGTTGTGAAGCATTTTCGGTGTCAATGTCCTCCCCGGGCTGATCCATGTCCTGTGTATGTATGTATGCCATATCTCTTGACGGATGATTCTATTTCTCTCTTGGTGGGAGAGCGAATAGGTGGGAGCCTGGGAGTACTACTGTACTGGTGGTAGTCTGTCTATGTCAAAACCATGGAGGGCAAGCCAATCCGCTGTCTGTGCATACCATGATGAGGTGTCTCCGGCTAGTGCCATGTCGCGTGATGCCTGGAAAGCTCTGTATGTGATGCGCTCTGTGTCCATGCTCTGGATCATGTGTAATAGGCACACTGTTTGGAAGAGTGCCTCTACTAGCATCGGTGGTGCGGCAAGCTTTGCCCTAATGATATCATGGGGTACTGAAGATTTGCTGCGGATGAGTCTAGCAATCATGAGAATCTTCGGTCTCTCGAGTGCTGTCCATGATGATGTGGCTAATCCCGGTCCCCATATAGCTGCACCATACATGAGTTCTCGGGTAACTAAAGTGTCGAAGAGCCACCCCTTTGTGCGGGGCTCCTGAAAATATGCCTGGTGACACTGTCTCTCCATCAAAGCTAGCGCTGCGTATCCAGGTGTGATGCGTTCGCGGGCTGCTTGAGACATGGAGAAAACCCTAGAGGATGCTGTGAAAGTCACTCCGAAGTAGACATATGAACCAACTACCTCAATGGGTCTGCCTGCCGCTGCGAAAGAACTGTGTCTCCTCACCTGTGCTGATGTATGGAAGATCAAAACCTTGGTTTTACCAAGGTTCACTGATAACCCTCTATGTGTACAAAAATCATCTAGGCCGTGTAGGTGACGCTGTAGACCCTTTGCAGACTCTGAAACAAGCACAATATCATCAGCATATAAAAGAATGTGGATAGTGGTCCCTCGTACCTCAATGCCCTCTCCTCCTTGCTGCCATATGAAGTCCACTATCTCGTCAATGTATAAACCAAAAAGGGTGGGTGAGAGGGGACACCCTTGCTTCACCCCGATGGTGCTAGCAAGTGAATCGGATAGACCTCCTCGGCATCTGACTCTACCTGATACTCTCTCATATAATGCGTAGAGAGAGAGAGAGGGAGGGAGGGAGGGAGGGAGGGAGGGAGGGGGAGAGGGGGGTAGGGGGGTAGGGGGGGAGAGGGAGAGGGGGAGGGAGGGGGAGAGGGAGGGGGGGAGGGGGGGAGAGGGGGAGGGAGAGGGAGGGAGGAGAGAGAAGGGGGGGAAGAGAGAGAAGGGGGGGAGAGAGAGAGAAGGGGGGGAGAGAGAGAGAAGGGGGGGGAGAGAGAGAGAGAGAGAGAGAGAGAGAGAGAGAGAGAGAGAGAGAGAGAGAGAGAGAGAGAGAGAGAGAGAGAGAGAGAGAGAGAGAGAGAGAGAGAGAGAGAGAGAGAGAGAGAGAGAGAGAGAGAGAGAGAGAGAGAGAGAGAGAGAGAGAGAGAGAGAGAGAGAGAGAGAGAGAGAGAGAGAGAGATGGGGGGGGGGGGGGGAAGGGGTGTAGGGAAGGGGGGGGGAGGGGGGGAGGGAGGGAGGGGGAGGGAGGAAGGGGTGGGGAGGGAGGGGGGGAGGGAGGGCGGGGGATAGGGGGGGAGGGAGGGCGGGGGATAGGGGGGGAGCGGAGGGAGGGGGATAGGGGGGGAGGGGAGGGAGGGGGATAGGGGAGGAGGGCGGAGAGGGGGAAAAGAGGGGGGAGGAGGGAGGGGAGGAAGGGAGGGGGAGGGAGGGGGAAAGGGGGGGGAGGGAGGGAGGGAGGGAGGGAGGGAGGAAGGAGGGGGGGGGGGGGGAAGGGGGGGAGGGAGGGAGGGGGGAGGGAGGTGTGCATGCACACACGTCCATCCAGAAGCCCATGTGCGCTCGTGCACACACACACACACACACACACACACACACACACACACACACACACACACACACACACACACACACACACACACACACACACACACACACACACACACACCCGCACACACTCTATAGAGATAGACACTATCTGTGGAGAATTTGTGTTGCAGTTAAAAGGTTGTAAAAGCTCCATAATGCTTGTTTACTGACAGTTAGTTATTGTGTTTGTTACTAGTTGATGTCACAATGTGAGACTCAAGTTTCGAAGCTGCCTTCCTTTGCATTTGCTCTCGCTCAAGTTGTTGTGAATGTGAGTTCATGGGTAAGTGTGAATCTTCACCTAATCAAAAATTTCTGCTGATAGACCTAATCTTCATTTTAGATATATTCTGTTTCCAGTCATAAACTTTGTATGTGATATCTTCAGCTGTGAATGTATGTCAAAAGAAATGTTGATAAATGGTTTATTATTTTTCTTCTATGTGGAAGGACACATGATTATATTTATAACAGTCGAGAAAAACTGCTTGAAGGATACATGTTTTCATAGGGGTTATCCTAACAACTCGGTGAAGCTTGTCTCATCATACTTACCACATGTTTTATTACATCCAGCCTTGTAGTGGTACTGGATTTCATGCGTTTGGAGAAGTGAAGTAGAGGGCATGTGAATGCACACAAGGGTGAACTATTCCTCATCATGCATTCCACATATCACATCATACATGACATCTAGGTATCTAGGTGTTAATGGAGTCTGAGAAGATGCAAGAAGAATTGGACAATCCAGGCATCAACTACAACATTTTGGCCTATTATTTCTTTGGATTATGAGTCTTCTAAGCTCGAATCAAAGTGTTGGAGTGTTCTTGAAAAATGAAGGTTGAATGTTTTCTAGTTAAAGAAGAGTGAGGTTATTGTATGTGCAAATATGTGCTGTTGTTATTAGTCAATGAGTTTCCTTGGTATTGTTGGAGAAAGTTGGAAGAATGCTAGATGACCTAAAGATATTGAGGAAGAGAGGAGCTTGACAAAGGGGTATTGCTGCATTGCAATTGTACAAAAAGCTGAGTAGCCTTTAAGGAAATAGGACATATAAGAAATCCATGGAAGAAAAACTTCTTGTGAAGGAAAAGTTTGCTTTGATAGACTTCATGCATTCACACATGACTTTAATAATGTACTTATAATTCCCCTTGGGAGTGGTGCAGTGACAAATAATCATAATTATATGACCAATATACTAAATGGAGAGATTTCAAACTTTTGTAAGAAGTTTCAATTTTTTCTCTAAGTTAGGCTTTTTTTGAAAAGTTTTGAATGGTTAATCTCTTTAGGTGTGTGAGCCTTCTCTTTCTATTACGAAGTCTATCTTTGACATAATAGGATTATGAAAGGTAACAAAGGGACATGGTATCGATATTGGGCATTTGACATTTTGTGGACAAGGGACGGCTTAAGGAGTCTCTAGGATAGTAGTTTGGAAGGACATTAAATAAAAATTGGTTTTTGTGCTTTTAAAACGTAAAAGAGGCGAATGAAGATTATATGAGAGTGAATATGAAAAGGAATAGTATGATGTTTATAGAGAAAGTATGCCTTGCAAATGAGGAGGGTGAGAGAGATATGCTCTTTTTTAGCCCTCTACCCAACAAACTCTATTTACATTTCATATAATTAATCAGAGGGATAGACAATGGCCATAATATGTTTGCTAAGGGGCATGCTCTAGAGCATTTTGAGTCGAGGTGCACATATGATAGCGGGAATAGTATTCAACACCCATGGTAGAGCATACCAAGAATTTCTTTAATCTTGTCTCCAATTAGAGACATGGGTGAAGATCGGGGGGGAAACGGGGGGGAAAAGTTTTTTTTTACGTCTAGTATGAAGCCAAACACAGCCTATGAGATAGATCAATGTACATGGGCATGTCTTCTATCAATCGGAAAAGATAAAAGTGCTGAAGAAACTGGTAGAGCTGATATAGAT
>CM035406.1:165240980-165355980 GCA_020310875.1 Ceratopteris richardii
CAAGCTGCTGCCCTCAAAGAATACATGAAGTACAATGTTCAACACTTATAAGCTGCTGCCCTGCTTCTAGAAGAAGATGGGGACCCTAGCTCCAACTCCTAAAGTTCAAGGAAGACCTCCTCATGCCAAACTCTAAGCTTAGACTCCAAAAGATGATAAATTATGTCCCCAAGTAATCTCCTTATATAGATCTTGCCAAGCTATGCTTTTTTGATTAAAAAAAGCTTAAGAAAAGCCACAAAAAGCTAATCCTGAAAATCGTAGCGAAAATCTTGCAAGATTTTTCGGAATAACTTTTTTTTATTATTTGTGATATTTTTTGCTATTTTTTGATATATCAATTATGAAATAATAAAAATATTTTGCTTTTCATATATAAAAATTGCTTTTCCACCACTTCGAATTCGACCTACAATTTAGGTTTTGGATTCTACACCAAACGCTATGTGTGATATATCAATAGAAAGCTCTTGAAGAGTAGTGTCCAAATCTGAAATTAAAAAATCTTGTAAAGATTGACTATATTTTGACCTGATTTAATCAGCGTTGACATGGTCAAAAACTGATAATTCTCTGCAAATTTTCTTTGAAATATGTACAACCCTCTTGTGGAAGGTTGCTTTTCCAACATTGAAGACATGGTTTGAGTCATAGATGATTCACAACTTGTTATGAGAAAACTTGGGAGCATATTACACAATGCAAAAGTCTGACCTGACCCACATCAACCATGGTCGAGACTCCATATGGGTGATTGAGCCACACACACAATCGAAAGCTTTCCTATACTATGCCTCACAACTACAAAATGGCCATAACAAATTACATCTTTCTTAACCAAGATGTTTATGTGGTACCAAGAATAAAGAAAAAACTATGTCTACATACAAGTGTCATATCATCATGACCTAGTAGAGTATGAAAAAAACCAATATTTTGGGTGGTATGTTGCCCCCGAGGGGAGTCTCGAAACATCAAGATTAAGTGTTAATGTATCTTGTTTGACACAAAGCAATGCATCTGTCAACCTACACAAATTGAAAGCCCAAATAATGATCAAAAGACCCCAAATCTGAAATTTCAAAAGAGGCTTGCAAATCTACTTTGAAATCTAGAGTATGTATGCCATTAGGAAGAATGATCGTCATGTCATCAACATAAACACCATTTTTTACCATCTATGGTGCTTTCAGTTGGATTATCCTAAAGTCCATGTGTTATTAAGTAGGCATGCATTTTTCATTCCATACACATTGATGTTTGATTCAATCCCTACAATGCCTTCTTTAAACATGCTTACCTCATACACTTGTCCTCACATAAATGTTTGGAGGGTACCTCAAGTTAAGGAATATAGTGACACCATAAGCTTCTTGTAGCATAACAAATCAACAAAATTTAGAGTATTGAAACATGCATGCTAAAATGCAGCTGTTGAATTGCATGTGCTTATTCATCATTATGGAACTTATGCAACCCATGCTATAACATACTAGATGCAATAATGTTGTTAGTGTATGAGAGATCATAAATTCTACACTTCTCGTCAACAAACTTGATAGTCAAGCTGTTATATCTTAGGTTGTAAGCTGATGACTAAGGAGGAGGTGAAAACCTCCTCCAAAGTTAACCACACATGGGCCCTTACACAAGTGCCATGTACCACTAATTTGAGGAGCCATTTGTTTGCTCCATCTGATTCAAAAGTGGAGGGATTCTAGCTAAAGTGTGGATACGTGATTGGAAGGCCAATTGGATGCATGTCTATACTCTTTCTTGTTGCATGAAGCATTGTTTACCTTGATGTCTATGCATGAGTATTGCAAAAGAAAGTACCAAAATGAGGAAGCTCGTTGGGATAGCATCACATTGGTATGATCATGTCAAGAGGAAGTTCTATTGACTTGGGCTCCTTAATGTGGTCAACTGCAATAAATGCTAGGTCAATAAAGCTGAAGGACAAAAGATTGGAGGTCTTCTGCATGCCTTGGATTTTCCCAATGGGAAAGGGAAGAGAATATCCATGGACGTTATAGTAGGATTACCCAAGACAAGGGCCATGACTCATTTTGGGTAACTATGTACAGGTTAACCAAAATCGCTAGGTTCCATTAGTCATTGTCTTAGATCATGGTAGGAAGTTTACTAGCAACATTTCAAGAGTAATCTTTGAAAGATTATGTTTCATACTAAGCATGACGAGGGTGGAGTGTTGAGTGTCCACATATAGATGACCAAATAGAGAGGGTTCACGAAATCCTAGAAGATATGCTTGATGCATATGTGAATGAACAAAATACTAGTTTAAAAGACAATTCAAATGTGGTAGTGATTGCATATAATAGTACCAAGCACTCTTCTGAAGTCCTTTATACTTATATATGTTGGAAATAAAGGTCAGAAGAACTGTCCTTTTGTACATTTTGATCGTTTCGAGTGGAAGATCTCTTTGAGAGCTTTTGAGTCATAATTTTGTTATATTTTTGGACTCCAAATTGGGGAGTTATAGGCATTTACATTATTTTTATGACTTTTGGTAATTTGCCATGTATGAACATGCCCAGATCACCTCAAAGTCACGTATCAATAAGACGTCTCAAATCTCTCATAACTTGACAGGGATTTCTTCAACTTGAGCTTCTCCATATCTTCTCCTCCAAATTTCTGCATAGGTTTCTCTCTCTCTACTTGCACTCTCCTCATGCAACAAGCCACTCCCTTGGCATTTGGAGAAATTGAGCAAACCACCACGTAGCTCTCTTCGACCTCTTTCAATTGGTATCAGAGCTTTGAGGTGAGCTCCAAATGTGTTTCTACTTTAGCCTATGCTAAGCTGAAGGCATTTTCTTGCATTTGGGAGAATTTCATCACAAAAAGTCTTCCTTTTTTGCAATAAAAGTGTTGTTTTTGGAGGATTACCTTAGCCGAGAGCAAAACAGAAGCAAATTCTAAGTTTTTCAGAGAGTTTCATCATTGAGAACCTCTCTTATTGTGCTTGTTGTATTGCCACAGGTTTGTTTCAGCCACCAGACTAGTGGTTTTTTTATTTACAGACCCTTTGTTGCAGAAATTTTCTCTCGTTTCAAATGGAAATACGTGTATAAGGATTATAGAAGTACATACTTGCTAGAAACTTATCACAGCCAGTTATTTCTCTGATTTTACATATCATATTGTTATGAAAACAATCATCCATTCATTTATTTTGCATCTATATATGCTTTAGTGGTTGAAAAACAACAAATTTATTGTTTTTTGTGCATTTTTAGCTTGTTGGACTTTTTTGAAATTTTTTGTAGTCAATTTTAAAACTTGGTTTCTTCAAGTTTTGAATAGTTTTAGGGCTTGATTTCTCAGCTATAGTTTCATCAAATAATTGAGCACAGGATACATGTGAACTTTACCTTTTTTGGTGAAATTTTAAAGCTCTCAGTATGTAAACATGGCTTCGATCTCCTCTGTCAAAAACTTGTTTGAGATCAAGAGATTTGAGGGTAGCGGCGTTGATTTGTGGAAAGAAAGAATGCTCGGCATCCGCTTTCTTAAAGGTTGTGAAGTGCCTTTTGAGGAAGTCAAGCTTGAAGATATGACAGATGCAACGTGGATGAACCTCAACAAGAAGGCCATTACTTATATCAAGATGGCTGTATCAAATGAAACCTTAGTGGATCTCAAGGGCCTTACAAGCACTTTTGAGATATGGGAGACGTTGAAAGCCACCTATGAAAATACCACGCTTGTAAATCAAGTGCATCTTATGCGTAAGCTAGTGTGTATGAAGCTTGATGAGTCAAAAAGTGAAGCTGTGCACTTATCTCCTTTAAGGTACTCGCTTGCAATTGCAAGACTCCGGATTACCTGCGTTTGATGATAAGCTTAAAGCCAACTTCTTGTTGATGACCTTACTTGATTCATGGGAAACTAGTTTTATTCTAAATGAGGAAATCGAGAGGAAAGCGACTGGCGAGGGCAGTGGTTAAGGCAATGTGGCTAGAGGAAGAACAGAATAGAAAAGTGGAAATGCACAGAGGAAAAGGAGCAAAAGGAAAGGCAAGGGTGAAGTGACTTTTTATCAATCTGGTAGGAAAGGCCACAAGAAGCATGATTGCCAATACTACAAAGCTCAACTAGAAAGAAAGAAGAACACAGGCGATAAGAAGAAAAAGGAAACCAAGAATGAAGCACATGACAGCTCAAAGGACAAGGACAAAGAGAAGGTCAATGTGACCTCTAGTATCGTCATTCCATGTTACTCCTATTAAGGAGCTTGCAAAGACTGAACAAAATACTAGTTTAAAAGACAATTCACATGTGGTAGTGATTGCATATAATAGTACCAAGCACTCTTCTGAAGTCCTTTATACTTATATATGTTGGAAATAAAGGTCAGAAGAACTGTCCCTTTGTACATTTTGATCGTTTCAAGTGAAAGATCTCTTTGAGAGCTTTTGAGTCATAATTTTGTTATATTTTTGGACTCCAAATTGGGGAGTTATAGGCATTTACATTATTTTTATGACTTTTGGTAATTTGCCATGTATGAACATGCCGAGATCACCTCAAAGTCACGTATCAATAAGACGTCTCAAATCTCTCATAACTTGACAAGGATTTCTTCAACTTGAAGCTTCTTCATCTTCTCCTCCAAATTTCTGCATAGGTTTCTCTGTCTCTACTTGCACTCTCCTCACGCAACAAGCCACTCCCTTAGCATTTGGAGAAATTGAGCAAATCACCACGTAGCTCTCTTCGACCTCTTTCAATTGGTATCAGAGCTTTGAGGTGAGCTCCAAATGTGTTTCTACTTTAGCCTATGCTAAGCTGAAGGCATTTTCTTGCATTTGGGAGAATTTCATCACAAAAAGTCTTCATTTTTTGCAATAAAAGTGTTGTTTTTGGAGGATTACTTTAGCGGAGAGCAAAACAGAAGCAAATTCTAAGTTTTTCAGAGAGTTTCATCATTGAGAACCTCTCTTATTGTGCTTGTTGTATTGCCACAGGTTTGTTTCAGCCACCACACTAGTGGTTTTTTTATTTACAAACCCTTTGTTGTAGAAATTTTCTCTCGTTTCAAATGGAAATACGTGTATAAGGATTATAGAAGTACATACTTGCTAGAAACTCATCACAGCCAGTTATTTCTCTGATTTTACATATCATATTGTTATGAAAACAATCATCCATTCATTTATTTTGCATCTATATATGCTTTTGTGGTTGAAAAACAACAAATTTGTTGTTTTTTGTGCATTTTTAGCTTGTTGGACTTATTTGAAATATTTTGTATTCAATTTTAAAGCTTGGTCTCTTCAAGTTTTGAACAGTTTTAGGGCTTGATTTCTCAGCTATAGTTTCATCAGGTAATTGAGCAGAGGATACATGTGAACTTTACCTTTTTTGGTGAAATTTTAAAGCTCTCAGTATGTAAACATGGCTTCGATCTCCTCTGTCAAAAACTTGTTTGAGATCAAGAGATTTGAGGGTAGCGGCTTTGATTTGTGGAAAGAAAGAATGCTCGGCATCCTCTTTCTTAAAGGTTGTGAAGTGGCTTTTGAGGAAGTCAAGCTTGAAGATATGACAGATACAACGTGGATGTTCGTGTATCTTATGCGTAAGCTAGTGTGTATGAAGCTTGATGAGTCAAAAAGTGAAGCTGAGCACTTATCTCCTTTAAGGTACTCGCTCGCAATTGCAAGACTCCGGATTACCTGCGTTTGATGATAAGCTTAAAGCCATCTTCTTGTTGATGACCTTACTTGATTCATGGGAAACTAGTTTTATTCTAAATGAGGAAATCGAGAGGAAAGCCACTGGAGAGGGCAGTGGTTAAGGCAATGTGGCTAGAGGAAGAACAGAATAGAAAAGTGGAAATGCATAGAGGAAAAGGAGCAAATGGAAAGGCAAGGGTGAAGTGACTTTTTATCAATCTAGTAGGAAAGGCCACAAGAAGCATGATTGCCAATACTACAAAGCTCAACTAGAAAGAAAGAAGAACACAGGCGATAAGAAGAAAAAGGAAACCAAGAATGAAGCACATGACAGCTCAAAGGACAAGGACAAAGAGAAGGTCAATGTGACCTCTAGTATCGTCATTGCATGTTACTCCTATTAAGGAGTGTTTTACTACCTTTGATGCAAGCAACCATGGACATGTATATCTTGGAAGTAACCATGCTTGTTCTATTGAAGGTATTGGCGCAATGCATCTCACTATAGATGGCATTGATGAGCTGGATTTGTACGATGTAGTGTATGTACCAAGCACCAAGAAAAGCCTATTGTTTGTTGGGCAAATGGATATGCATGGATATAGTACCCTCTTTGAGAAGGGATCGTGGAAGCTTATCAAAGGCTCTAGGCTGACTGTTAAAGGTACCAAGAAAGGGACTCTTTATTGCTTGCATGGTAAAGCCTTGCTGGGCAAGTTTATTGCTTTGGTTGAAATCCATTCAGATATGGAATTATGGCATAAAAGGTTTGGTCATACGAGCCAAAAAGGCCTTGAGAAACTATGTATTTTGGACAAGTTTGATTCTAAAGGCTCAAAACTTGTCGAGTTCTTTCTTGTATCTAGTTCATCTCCCGGAAGGGAGTTCTTGTAATCCAGATATCTTGTCTCATACTTACGATCCCGAGTTGTGGAATCTCCTGTATTATCTCTAGTCCAGTATTCCATACCTATTGGTCTCGCGTTGTGGGATGTCTTGTATTGGACACATCTTCTTGTATTATTTTCCCTACGTGGGTATTCTTGTAATCATAAGTGTATTTTTGAAATCTTGTCTAGTGAAGTCAGAGAGCACAATCTAGTGCTCCCCTGACATTTTAGCAAGACTAGCTTCTATCCAAGACCAGTCATCGTGGAGAATGCTTATGAACAGATTGTAGCATCACTTCAGAGTCTCCAACAACAAGTCGAAGACCTAACTCATCAATAGACAAGTGGAGATGGGACATCCGGTGCATGTAGGTGCACTCCTCCAAGAATTACAAGAACGAATCGGCGGTCTTTAGACAAATGAAGGGAGTGTGCAAGTAGATCAATGACCTAGTACATCCTTCATGAGGGAACCCAAGATCTGCATGCCAGAAAAGTTCGATGGTGATCGCACAGAGTTCCGAGGATTCTTGCAACAAGTCAAATTGTACATCCGTATGCAGCCTGATAGATACCCTGATGATGCATCCAAGGTCGGTTTTATTCGAAACTTACTCTATGGTCAAGCATTATCATGGTTCGCCCAAATCTTAGAGAAGGATTTGGCCATACTTCATGACTATGAGGGGTTTCTTAGAGAGCTCATCGCCACATTTGGAGATGCAGACACGAGTCGAGTGGCGGAAACAAAACTTCGAAAGCTACGTCAAGGTAACCGCCTTGCCTGTACCCATGCATCAGAATTTAGGCAGTTGATGTGACCTCACTTGGCACGAAGATTATTTCATAAGCCAATTTAGGTGGGGCTTAAGAGATGATGTGAAGGACCTTCTACTCATGATGCAAGAGGTTAAGACATTGAATGAATACATCAACCAAGCTATTCAATGTGATAACCCCCTTTTTGAAAGGAAACAAGAAAAACAAGTAGAAGGGAGAGCTCGCCAATGGAAACCCTTCCAACCCACTCCTAGAGATGAGTCTATGCCCGAACCTATGCAGATAGATGTAACTAGCTTCCAGCCTCCAACACCACAAGAGAAACAAAGAAGGAGGGATAACAAGTTATGCCTATATTGTGGAAACCATGGACATATTGGAGTTAATTGTACGAACAAGAGAACAAACTCCAGAGTTGAAGCCACCCTTGGAGAGCAAGGAAACGACGAAGTCCAGTTGTAAAAGAGACCGTGCTTCCGGACCATGATATAAGAAAGGGTCTCATAATTCCAGGTACACCCATAGAAACATGTCTTGCACGGGTAAGTTAATCATGCCGAAGAAGACCCTTTCCTTATAGCCCTAGTAGATTCAGGAGAGTCCTCATGTTTCATCGATGAAGGATTGGTTAAGAAACATGGAATTCCTGTACTTCGGAAGAAGAAACCAGTAATAGCTGAAGTAGTAGATGCACGACCTCTAGCATCTAGGAATATAACCATGGAAACCACACCATTAAGAGTACACCTTGGTGACCATGAATCCCACATATGTTTCAATGTAATATCGAGCCCAGTACATCTATTTATCATTGGAATGCCCTGGTTAAAGAAGCATAATCCAGACATTAATTCGGAAAAGAATAAAATCACTCGTCGAGATATCAAGAAGAATCCATCATATGTCGGAGCCAAAGCCTTCATACATGCAGTAAGGAAGGAACCTAGATATATGATCTATGCCATACCAGCTCACGAATCCAAGAAAGATGATCTAGTATAGCTACCCAATCAGTACAAAGGCTGTACAAATGTGTTTGAAAAGAAGAATGCAGATATCCTCCCAGAGCATAGACCTTACGATTGCCCCATAGTTGGCTCACACGCCTTATGGCTGATTCGGGTGTTGGTCAGTCTTTTTCCACCATCATCTTCACATACATTCAGAGCGCATTGGTAGTTGCGAGGAATCCCGTATTCCATGCCCGCACTAAGCACATTGAGGTGCATTATCATTATGTCACGGAGAGGTTCTCTGCTTGGGAGATCAGCTTGGCATAAGTTGCCCACAACGGAGAACATTGCAAACCTTTTCGCGAAGGCTCTACCTAGGGAGAAGTTTGAAGCTTTCTGCAAAGCTTTGGGCTTACTTCCTTGTTCACCGCATCACTCCCAAGGGGGATTTGTTGATGGTAGTGATGTGTGTGAACACTCTAGGACTCCCGGGGCACTTTTTTACCTCTTTAGGAGGTTTTTCCCCCTTGCTTGTATATACGCCTATAGCCCTAACAGGTTGCTTATTTTTGTACATTCTAGTGGTAATACATTCAATATTGTGTGTTGTGCTCCAAGCTTCTTCTTTTTCCTTGTGTTGTTTGCGTGCTTCCGCAGACGTCTAACTCCAACAGATAGTCTGTAGATTGATCCAAAGGGAAGTTGTGCTCCCTCTTGAAGTTCCTGCCACTCGACTCGTATCTGCATCTCCAAATGTGGCGTTCACTTCTCGAAGAAACCCCTCATAGTCATGAATTACTCCTCATAGTCATGAAGTACTGCCATATCCTTCTCCAAGATTTGGGCAAGCCATGATAATGCTTGACCATAGAGCAAGGTTCCAATAAAACCGACCTTGGATGCATCATCAGGGTATCTATCACACTACATACAGATGTACAATTTGACTGGTTGTAGGAACCCTCGAAACTTTGTGTGATCATCATCGAACTTCAGGCATGCAAATTTTGGGTTCCTTCATGAAAGATGAACTAGGACGTTGGTTCACTTGAATGCTTCCTTGATTTGCTTGAAGATTCCAGACTCGTTCTTGTAGTTTCTAGATGAGTGTGCCTACATGCACCAGATGTTCCATCTCGACTTGTGTCTGTCTATGAGTTAGGTCCTTGATTTGTTGTTGAAGACTTTGAAGTGATGCCACAATCTGTTCATAAGCATTCTCCATGATGCCTAGTCTTGAATAGAAGCTAGTCTTGCCAAAATATCAGGGGAGCACTAGATTGTGCTCTCTGACTACACTAGACAAGATTTCGGAAATATACTTCTGATTACAAGAGCACCCACATAGGGAAAATGATGCAAGAATATGTGATTGATACAAGACTTCCCACAACCCGAGGCTGATAGGTATGGATAACTCGACTAGAGATGATATACGAGATCTCACGACCCGGGATCGTAAGTATGAAACAAGATATCAAGATTACAAGAATTCCCTTCGGGGACATGAACTAAATACAGGAAATAACTCGACAAGATCTCGTACTATGAGATTACAAGAGGAAAAGCAAGATGTCCAAGAACTAGACTAGACAATACTAGACTAGAACAAGGAACAAGACAAGAACTAGAACTAGAACTTGGAGAGTAGTTACTTGGCCGTCACGACTCCTTGAGCTCCTAAGACTGGTATTGGCAAGACCGAGTATGTATGTGGCCAAGGCCTCCTTATATAGGATTTCAAGGGCAGTTCCCAATGGCGGTTGCGAGTTGATGATATCATCAATGATGTCAGCAATCCAAACAGGACCTTCGAATGTCAGAATTTAGCAAATGGGTAGTCGATCTTAAGGTTTCGGCACGTTCCGGACGCAATGGAAGCATTGGTTTCTCCGAATTCTGAACCAATCATGAGATATACAATTCACATGGAATCTGAGGTTCAAGATGGTTTCCTTTGTCCATGATACATCCTTCTTGTAAGTGTAAAATACAAAGTCATAAATATAAATAACATAGCTGTTAACATTTCTGCACTTTGTTTAGCATGGTCGAACGTAATCTTTTATAATCCATACCATATCAACCATCACATGGACCCATGTGTGCGAATGGTTTTCACCATTTGCCTCCATGTATTAGTACACCACTTTGAAAGAGAGATTGCATTCAAGAATGCATCTCTCAATTTGTATCTCTGCAACTTCTTTACTTTGCCTTGAATTGAAGAGGAAAAAAATGGACTGTGAAGTCCTTGTTTAAGACGCTGTGAAGGTGGCAGGGAGTCCTCTTCTTCTACACTACAAGTCCAAATAGCAGTAGCACCATGACACTCCATCATCTTGATATCAGCCAAATCCGAATCACAACAACATGCAATACGAGCATCTTTTGTCAAGGCGTGGTCACGTTTTACAATTTCAGCTACCACAAGAGGAACCTTGTCACAAGCAGAAATACCCATTCCTCCTAACTTGGACACAGGATGATTAAGTCGTGTAGTGGTAGGGAAGGACTTGGTGCAATGTTTGCATGTCCACATATGAGTGCCAAAGCCCGAGGTACTTTAAAGCCAACAAATGGCTAATAGTATGTGTATCTCACATGGCATTCATGCTTCGAGGCATAGTGAATGTTGATGCAAGATATAGGCTGATGTGATGCAAAGTAATATATGGGCTGGAACATGCAAAGACAAAGTGCTATATCGTTCAATATATGCAAAATGAGGTGGTATATAAACTCAAATATTCAAAGATGATGTTTCTATGCCTGAAAGTTGAGTTTCAAGCCAATGATGAAGCTATGTATTAGTATGGTAGGTTACTAGACTAAGAGCTCTCACTAATGATTATGGTGTGCAAGCGTTAAGGGCTGAATGGCTATTGGCTTGGACCAAGGCTGCCTCAAGGCTCACACTCGGATCAACTTTGACCAAGGCTTATAGGTTATGAGCCTATGGCTGAAGCAATCACTGCATCACACAAGTGACAAAACTGAAGACTCAAACTCGGGCTGTACCACTGAAGCAATGGCTATGCCACTTGCCACTCGGGCTGAAGCAATGAGAACTAAGTTTGAACTCCACACTCAGCTGAAGGCAGGAATCACGGTCTGCTGAAGGCTCATGCTCAACGGAAGTCGCAAACGACAAGTAGAACTTAGGGGGCATATTCCAAAAAAACCACCTTTTAAAAGCTCTATCGAACCGCACCGATTTAGTTAGAGCGGAATGGCACGAACCTCAAAATGTACCTTATAGATCCGGTACGTGAACTGAATCAACGGAGATAGACACCAATGGTAAAAATTATTGCGCACATATACCTTAATTCTTGTAATAGATCTGTGTGATGCCATGCATGGTTGGATGCTTTATAGATGAGATCCCATTGAATTCGTCCATTATTTTTAGTCATTATCCCTCTTACTAATTTCTTTACCAAATTTTTAATATGTATACTTTATTCTTCTGTGTGTTCTATTTTGGTTTTCTCATTGAGCCTGTTGGTATGTTTATGGATGTCATGTGTACTGTTTGGTTTAGAATTTGAGTTGTATATTTGTATTTTGTTCCTCAGTGATCCAAATGCTTGGAATTTTTTATAGCAAATTATTGCAAGTGTTTAAATCCTTTTCTTTGAACCATGAATACATACCAGCTATCCATCGTGGGCAGATAGATGCTCAACGTAGGCCATAATTATCTTTATCATTGTTATCGATGTCCATTGTATCCTGCAGAGCCAATTTGAGAGCGAGAGAGCCTACTTCAGGAAATGTGGATACAAGTAAGAAGAGGGAAAGCTTGAAAGTACTGATGCTTATGTTGCTCGTATGACAGCTTATGTTACCCTCTATGCGGCAATCACACAAGTTGGTTGACAAGAAATATTTACTGTTTAGCTGCTTTTTTCTTCGTTTCTCTTTTTCTTTTTCCAAGTGACTAATTGTTCCGTCGAATGAATTGCAGACGGAAACTGATATGGGGTCTAATCCACATGGCTTGAAAGAGGGTTGGGCATGGTGTGCTCGGTTGCTGAACCATTTGCCCGCTGACAGACAAACTGCATCTGCTCTCGGAGCATTCTTGAATGTCAGGGCGTTATTGATTAGTGTGATTAAATCTCATGTCAACTGAGATTCTCAATTTCTTATCTTCGATTCGCAGGTAGCTGGATTCAGGCTTTGTCAAGTATACAACAGATCATTCATGAAGCTGCTGGATGCAATTGTGACGCAATTCATTGTAGCTTTGAAGAAACAAGGTGATCCTGATTCAAATGCGGTTGTCAGCCGATTAGAGACCTACATTGCAACCAAGCAGTATTTAAAAGAACCTAATGGACGAGCAATGCCAAGGACAGATGAATCAACAAGCCTGAGATATTAGCTTTCAAATACAGCATAGTTGGATAACGTCGCAGTGTGTGAGTTCATTCAGTGTGAGACTACACATGTTTACTAAGCAATGCTGAAGCATATTATGCTGAATAGGAAGGGGACCAATGCATGAGTGTTTTCAGGAACGGAGACGCAATGGATCCTCCTAGATTTGCGTAATGTGGATGCTAGGTGCAGGAATTGTGTGTATTTGTACAGTTCTCTACAGGTACGTGATACAAAAACCGTAAGGGGGAGCAGGAGCTATGGAATAGATTTAAACCCTGTCATAAACTTGTTTTGATCTTTTTGTAGTCATTGTATATTGCCGACCTCCACCTCGAAAGTTTTGTATACCCTGCGATCATCGAATGAGTACTCCAAGAGCACTCTCTGCTTACAGCAATATATGTAATTTCAGAATTAAAATCTTTTGAAGTTGGGTTGTATGAAACTCCCTGCAAATTTGGTCGGTTCCCGACGCCGCCCGTCTGTTAAGTGTCTTCTATTCGTAGAAGTTTTTGCAGCCCTGATTCCTTATGTAGTTTTGCATCTCTAAACAGCCATTAGTTCTCAAAGAATATACATGCATTGTATTGTATTGTGAGGGTTGAAAAAAAAAAAAGTCTATTTACAATATGAATGACCGAACACACTCGCCATCAAGCATGTAAATTTCGCAGAATGATCCCCCCTTAGGATAAAACAATCCAAGTAGCTCTGTACCACTCAAGTAATGAAAGATGTGTTGGAATTTGGAGCCCCAAGATCATTCCAATACTAAAAACCTTTGAGCATACACACTTAAGTAATCAAGATGATATGTGTGAGATAGAAAGAAAGAGATCTTGAGACAAGGATAGGGAACATAAGCAAGATGCTTACTCACTAAAAATAGATGTTCAAATTACAACATGGAAGTACTACTCAACCATACAATGTGATGCACTCACTAATGGAAGAATAGCCAAGAAGATGATGATACAAAATTCAGATTTTCTCTTATAATATGAGTGTGTGTGAAGCAAGTGAGCAACGAAGTGAACCTAACCTCACAAGATAGTGCAACAAATCTGAAAATCAGCAAACCCTAATTCTGAAATTAGGGTTCAAAAACCCTGAAAATAGAATAGAAGGCTAACTTACAAAAAATAGCTGCCGTCACCTTGTAGAAGACTCCTTGCTCGAAGAGAGTAGCCTCTCCTTCACCAAATCTTCACCTCCAAAGCTTCAGAACTCCAAATCTCTAGCTTGTGATTGTCCAAATAGTGTGTTACAGTGCTCCTTATATAGTTGTTGTAGTCCTCCATAAAGCTAATGCAAAAATCTTATGAAAAAGCTCAACGTAATTTAAAAAAGCCTTGATCGCAAATTTTTTGCGATTTGATTTTACTTTTTAGTTAAAAAATTAATGATCACTAAATTTGGCTTTATTTTTAAATTGTATCGCTGATTTTAACATGCTTTTGGCCAACTAACTTTATAACCTAGCTTTTCAAGTTTGGACCTCCAAAAAATGATCATTCTCCATTTTGGCTACATTAGGGTTTGTCTTCTCTCTGTTCTGGCATCTGATGAAGAAATGAAGCATACCACTAGATAGCTCTCGCCAAGCTCTATCTATCTAGCCTAAAAAAGTTTTACCCAAACTGTACAAAAAATGCAAAGTCCAAAACGTAAAATTGCACGAATGTAGACCATATGTACCTTGATTTCCAACAATCCCTCCTTCAATGTCGTATTGGTACAAGCCTCAATAACCTGCACATCTTCTCATGATTATCTCTAGTCGATGCTTTGGTAAATATATCTGCAACATTCTCACTAGAAGGAACATAAACCAGCTCAATGTGCTTCTTTGCTACCTACTCTCAAATATAGTGGTAGTGTATCTCTATATGCTTTGTGCTTGCATGATTCACTGGATTCTTTGCTATAACACCATTGTGCTCAAGAGTGTAAGCAATAGTAAGGTGTCGAGTAATACCTTTCTCATCAAGAAATGTCTGGAACTCATTTGACAAGTATTCTCCACCTCTATCACTTCGGAGAATCTGGATAGTTTCCTGACTTTCATTTTCAACCATAGCTATTAATTTCTTGAACATAGGAAAGACTTCTGACTTTAATTTAAGACCATAGATCCATGAGTATCTTGTAAAATCATCAACGAATAGAACAAAATACCTGAAACCCTGAATAGAGTCTGCTCGCATAGGTCCATTCACATTTGAATGAATAATCTTCAATTTCTTGGTAGTTGTAATATGACCATGTTTCTTGAAAGGTAGTTTATGCATCTTACCTTCAAGACAACCTTCACATTTGTAACACCTAAGAATTTTGTGTTCATGCTCCCTGTGTACTATGTTTTTCTGTGTATTCTATAGCCTCTGTGTGGGGTACCGTGTGCCACCCCGGAGCTTGGTTTTCTAGTTCGAGGATATCTTCGTGGAGCTCTCAAGTAGGAGAGCACACTATGGTGCATTGCCATCAAAATACTTCATATACATCTCTTTTATATTTGACAATGTGTTTTGCTTTATCAAATCATGTTTTAATTGTCGATCATCTAAGCCCTAAATCGATAGCCATTAGAGTACATGTCACATGTACTCAGTTTTTTTTGGGTAGCGTGTATTGTCATTTGCTACACAACATCATTATCGTGTTGCTGCAGCAAGAGACAACACACTTTGCCTAAAACAAATTTTGCAGATATGGTCGTTGGTATAGACATTGGTATGAGCGTCGATATGCCCAGGGACATACCTGTTGGTGCAAATCAAGCCTACACATTTGGCTTGGAATCCTTGAAGAAGATTTTCACATGAAGCAAGTAGCATAGGAACACTAGCTTATGAGTTATTACTTTTCTACATCTTGTAAAAGTCTAAATGACTTGGCATTCTTATGTAATCACTTACCAAATAGATTCGTGGAATTAGTTGGTATAAGATTGAGAGAATATCTCCCTACTTTTAGAGGAGTGATTATAGGGAGCCTTAGATTTGAATTTGAAATTCAAATCAACTTCCAACTCATATAAAAGTGAGAAGAAAACTCGCGGGCCGAGAGAGAGTACATCCGAGATTCATTACACTATCATTGAGTGTGTGTGAGTGCTACACCATAGCCCACAACACTCAAACTCATTAGGCTACACTTATGATGCCAATGAGGTTGTACATCATTGTGAATTAATACAAGTCTTTACATTCATCATCTCTGTGATTCTCCGAGTTATCACTCCAAGTCTGTCAACTTCAACAAGGCATATCTCAGTGTTTACTCCACCAAATCAAGTGATTCAAAGTTTAGTAGATCCAGCTCAAAGCATACTACAAGCATACAAAGTTTGAAGTAACTTGGTTCAGCCAATTTCGAGAAATCGCGGTCGAAGTGCTCACTGGTATTTGTCTGCATATTTCCTAAAAAGTCGAGGATGTCCATTTATTTGCTAAAGTGATTTCTCTGAGTATAGTCTATCATTTTATCTCATTCCACTTGCAAATGGTAGCTTACTAAGCTAATAGAATACCTCTAGAAGGAATTTTGCCAATTGTAAGTGTACTGGTCATACTCAGGATAACTTTGAGTAGGTGTCAATACCAAAATAGCAAGTTTTCTTGGATTTGTGAAGTATCAAGTAGTCTGTTTTGATTTGATCACTACACACATCATTTGCAAAGTACATATATGATCTCTTGGTGTCATTTGGAAGCTAAGGGTGTCTACTAATCATATCTGGAGTCACTGAGGGCTGGTGCAAAGCAGGATTAGCAGCATCTACTCAATCTTCTGGAGGATCCAGCCATCTTTCCCAATAGTGGTATCAGAGCAAACAAGGTAACATGGGAGATGGTTTTCCTTCATTCATTGACAAATTGGACAGGAACAATTATCAAGCTTGGTCTCTGAGGATGAAGACCTATCTACAAGGAAGAAGTCTATTTGGATTCATCTCAGGAGATGAGGAATTGCCCTCATTCAAAGCAAGGGGTCTACCCACCAAGGAAGAACAAGAAAGGCTTAACACATGGTGTGCAAAAGATGCATTGGCAAGGTCTTATCTTCTTAACTCTATATCTGATTTCCTTTTACCTCACATCAGGAATTGTAAGACTTCCCAAGAAACTTGGGGAACCTTGTCATCATATTTTTCATCTAATACAAGGGCCAGGAAGAATCAATTGTGGATTGAATTCACAACCCTTAGGAAGCAACCAAAGCAATCAGTCTCAGAATTTGTGACCAAGATCAAGGATGTGGCAGACCAATTAGCAAGCATAGGAGAGGAGATTGAAGAGGAACAAATAGTAAGGCAAATAACCAATGGACTAAAGGCAGATGATAAGTGGGAAAGCTTCACCACTGCAATGGATCTCTACATGGACATGCATACCCCAGATCTGACAACTCTGATGGGCCAACTATTCACACATGAAGCAAAGTTCACAAAGGTTGGAGATACATCTAAAGGTAACACTCCTTCTGCCCTATATACTGATAAAAAGATTAAAGACAAAGGTAAAGGAAAAAAGCAAGAGGATGAAGGTTCTACCTCCCAAGCCAACTATGCAGGGAGAGGTAGAACTTCAAGAGGCAGGGGCAGAGGAGGTAAGCAAGGTAGGGGGAGATCCTACAATTCATCACCATGCAACATTTGTGGATTGTCTAACCACACTACAAATGAGTGCTACAGAAACTACAAAAATCAGAGAGGAAGAGGCTATCAAAGAGGTGGATACTCTCAAGGAAGAGGAAGGTTCAACCAACACCAAGGCTACAATGGCTAAAACAATAACTACAACAACAATTACAACAACAACCATAATGGTAACCACCAAGGAGGATTCAGAAATAGGAAAGACTACAACAACTACACAGAGGAGCAAGATGACTCCCTATTGATCATGAATATGACTTCTAAGGCAGGTATCAATGATGATCATCTGTTTTATATTGATTCAGGGTGTTCTAATCATGTAGCTGGCAATGTGGCACTACTCTCTGATCTTGAGGAACCCAAGGGCAAACATCAAGTACAGACAGGTGATGATACTAAGCATTCTGTAGTAAAGATTGGAAATGTAAAAACTTGTGATGGTAACCAGAACTTATTGAGCAGGGTACTTTATGTACCAACCATTACAAAAAACTTAATGAGTGTTGGTCAGATTGTGGAAAAAGGATTGCAGGTCAGGTTCAATCAACATGGAGCATATGTGGAGGACCAAAGACATGGATTCAAAAGGATAGCCAAGGGAGAAAAATCAGGTAGATTATTTACTTTTGAGCTAGAAGACACCAAAAACATTGCCTTATACAATTACAAGGATCAAACACTTTCAGAATTAGAAATATGGCACAAGAGATTAGGTCACATAGGTGAAAGGACCTTAAAGCAAATGTGCAGGGACCAATGTGTGCTTGGAATACCTAATGTATCCAAGCAACACATGATTTACAAATGTGGTGCTTGTCAGTTTGGTAAGTCTCACAGATTGCCCTACTCAAGGAAAGGTTTTATGCATGAAGACTATCTAGACTTGGTACACACAGATGTTTGGGGACCTAGCAAGGATCCCTCCATTTCAGGATCAAGGTACTATGTGTCTTTCATTGATGATTATAGCAGATGGACTGTGTTATACTTTATGAAGCACAAGGATGAAGTGTTTAATTGTTTCAAAAGATATCTTGCACTAGTTGAAAATCAAACAGGAAGGAACTTGAAGAAGCTAAGGTCAGATGGAGGAGGTGAATACTTCTCAAATGAGTTTGAAGACTTCTTGCAGGAAAGAGGCATCAAAAGGGAGATAACCACAAGGTACTCACCTGAACAAAATGGGGTAGCTGAAAGAAGAAATAGACTTATAGTTGAAACAGCCAGGTCCATGCTTAATGAAAAGAAGTTGCCAAATTATCTTTGGGCAGAGAGTGTATCTACTACCACCTATCTCATAAACAGGTTGCTATCAAAGTCACTTGATGGAATGACACCTTATGAAGCTTGGCATGGTAAGAGACCATCATTGGATCATTGCAAAATCTTTGGTTGTGTAGCATATGTGCATATTCCCTCACAGGTAAGGGGAAAACTAGATCCTAAAGCAGAAAAATGTATTTTCATTGGTTATGACTTGAATCAAAAAGGGTACAGATTCTACAACCCAACCAATAAAGGGTTCAAGGTAAGCAGAGATGTCATCTTTGATGAGAATGACTCATGGTATGAGAATGAATGCAGGAAGGTTAGTCTACCCTATGATTTGGAAGAAGATTTTCCAAAACTCTCAAAGGAAGAACCAATCCAGAAGGAAGACTCAAGTTCAGAAGATGATGACACAATCAATCTTGAAGAATTCAAGGCATGGAAGTCCAAAGGCAAGTTAAAGATGAAGAAGCTTGAAGATATACCAGAATCTTCAACTCAAGCAATGAGGAGATTTCAGAGAGAAAGCAAGAAGCCTATCAGATATGGGTATGATACATCTCTTGTAACTAAGCATTCAATTTATCTTGCAAAGGACTTGTTAAGTGAAGAACCAGGTACATATGAAGAGGCAATCACCAAACCAGAATGGAAAGGAGCTATGGATGAAGAAATAGAAGCTCTCAAGGAAAGTGAAACATGGGACTTGGTACCCAAGAAGGACTCTATGAAAGTGATAGGATCCAGATGGATCTACAAACTAAAGAGGAACTCTGATGGTACAATCAACAGGTACAAAGCTAGGTTGGTAGCCAAGGGTTTTGCACAAACCCAAGGCATTGATTATGAGGATACATTTTCTCCTGTGGCTAAGATGCCAACAATCAGAGTATTGGTGAGTGTAGCTGCATCCAAGAATTGGAACATGTATCAATTAGATGTCAAGAATGCTTTCTTGAATGGATGGATATCTGAAGAAGTCTACATGTCACAACCACCTGGCTATGAAGATCCCAAGAAGGTAAATTATGTTTGTAAATTGAAGAAGGCTCTATATGGATTGAAGCAGGCACCTAGGGCATGGAACTACAGGTTGACAACATACCTCCAAGACCAAGGGTTTACTATGAGCAAGGCAGACACTTCATTGTTTATCAAAAGAAGCAATTCAGAGGTAATCTATCTCTGTGTTTATGTTGATGACATCATCATTAAAGGTAATGATGTCCAAGGAATCAGAAGCATCAAAAATCAGATGATGAAGGAGTTCAAGATCAATGATCTTGGATTATTGAAATACTTTCTAGGACTTGAATTGGTTTATACTAATTCAGGTATATATATCACTCAAAAGAAGTATGTGCAGGACATGTTAAAGAAGTTTGGCTTGCAGGATGCTAAGGTAGCAAGCACTCCAATGGAAGTCAACCTAAAGCTAAGTGCTCATGAAGGGGATGAAGTCCAAGATATTATAGGATATCAAAGTATGGTAGGTAGTTTGACTTATGCTACCTTGACCAGAATTGACATAGCATATGGAGTTAGTGTGCTAAGTCAATTCATGCATAAACCAAGAGTACCTCACCTTGAGGCTGCAAAGAAGATCTTGAAGTATCTAAAGGGAACGCAGAACCATGGTTTGTACTTTCCTTATACATCAGACATTGACATTAAAGTGTATTCATATGCAGATTGGGTAGGATGCAAGGATGATAGGAGGAGCACATCAGGATACTTATCTTTTGCAGGTGATAAACCTATTTCTTGGTCAGCCAAGAAACAACCAACAGTGGCATTGTCATCCACTGAAGCAGAGTATAGAGGGTTAGCCAATGCCACTCAAGAAGCTATTTGGTTAAAGCTTTTGTATACAGAGCTAGGCCTATACATCAGGCCTCCAATTATCTTTGGAGACAACACAAGCTCTCTTCACCTTGCAGCTAATCCAATATCTCATGCTGGGACAAAACACATAGAGGTTCATTACCACTATGTGAGAGAGAAGTTGCTTAGCAAGGACATTCAGTTGACCTATGTGTCCACTAATATGCAATGTGCAGATTTACTCACTAAAGCTTTGGATGGAAACAAATTATGCAGATTCAAATCCATGATTGGATTACAGGATGTGATTGAAGATTGAAAATGAAGATTTAAGCCAAAGTGTTTGGCTTGAGGGGGAGCTGTTGGTGCAAATCAAGCCTACACATTTGGCTTGGAATCCTTGAAGAAGATTTTCACATGAAGCAAGTAGCATAGGAACACTAGCTTATGAGTTATTACTTTTCTACATCTTGTAAAAGTCTAAATGACTTGGCATTCTTATGTAATCACTTACCAAATAGATTCGTGGAATTAGTTGGTATAAGATTGAGAGAATATCTCCCTACTTTTAGAGGAGTGATTATAGGGAGCCTTAGATTTGAGTTTGAAATTCAAATCAACTTCCAACTCATATAAAAGTGAGAAGAAAACTCGCGGGCCGAGAGAGAGTACATCCGAGATTCATTACACTATCATTGAGTGTGTGTGAGTGCTACACCATAGCCCACAACACTCAAACTCATTAGGCTACACTTATGATGCCAATGAGGTTGTACATCATTGTGAATTAATACAAGTCTTTACATTCATCATCTCTGTGATTCTCCGAGTTATCACTCCACGTCTGTCAACTTCAACAAGGCATATCTCAGTGTTTACTCCACCAAATCAAGTGATTCAAAGTTTAGTAGATCCAGCTCAAAGCATACTACAAGCATACAAAGTTTGAAGTAACTTGGTTCAGCCAATTTCGAGAAATCGCGGTCAAAGTGCTCACTGGTATTTGTCTGCATATTTCCTAAAAAGTCGGGGATGTCCATATTTTTGCTAAAGTGATTTCTCTGAGTATAGTCTATCATTTTATCTCATTCCACTTGCAAATGGTAGCTTACTAAGCTAATAGAATACCTCTAGAAGGAATTTTTCCAATTGTAAGTGTACTGGTCATACTGAGCATAAATCTGAGCAGGTGTCAATACCAAAATAACAAGTTTTCTTGGATTTGTGAAGTATCAAGTAGTCTGTTTTGATTTGATCACTACACACATCATTTGCAAAGTACATATATGATCTCTTGGTGTCATTTGGAAGCTAAGGGTGTCTACTAATCATATCTGGAGTCGCTGAGGGCTGGTGCAAAGCAGGATTAGCAGCATCTACTCAATCTTCTGGAGGATCCATCCATCTTTCCCAGCAATACCGATGCTTATACTGGTGATTCCCATACCGATGCATATACTGTCGCATATACCATCAGTTTGCAAGTAAATGCCAACATCTATATTAGCAAAAATATACAAGCATCCATACCGATGCTTATCGACGATAGTGGGTAAGTACCGATGTGTATACTAGCACCCATACCGATGCTTACATCGGCATTATTATATCGGTGTGTATACCGGCACTTATACCAACATCGAGGCTAAATTTCCCCAATGTATTTGCACTGGTATAAGACCTGGTATGCCCCTCATATGTTGTAGTGGAGGCCCATTCCCTTAACTCAACCTGGTGCTGATAGTAATGCCGGCCTTGTGGGCAATCAACTACTTTTTTCATACTGATATATCTCATTATGCTCAAGTGATTCAGTGTAGTAAGATGGTTGGCTATCTACATGGATAGAGTCAAAGCTTCGAGTGTTTGGATCACTTTTTGAGATCATAGAGGATGCTGACACAATGGGTCTGTTTAAGTTGTACGTTGCCGTTGCATATTTGAATGAAATTGAATCGGGAGGGGGTGGTGGTTGCTATCCTAACATTGGTTGAGGCCTATTGTGCCTGATAACGAGGTTGGTATGGTTATTGTGGCATGTAGTACTACTGTGGTTGGTACTGGTTTTGATATCTACTTGGATGTTGATAGGCTTGTTGATAGCTTTGCCTAGCTACTTATTTATGGTAAGTGAAATCTTGTGCATTATGATTTGTGTATTTGCTTTCAACGGTGTAGTATTGGTCATTTAGATTCCTTGGATTTTGAGCCATCAAGGGGCATACATTGTCCATGGCAACTAGCTTTCAATGGTTATACTGATGCCCAAGTGACTGTCCTATGCCTAGCATGATCTTTCCAAAAATTTCCAATGGTCATATAAGGGTAGGTTAGTATGGGTAGCACCGGTATGCCCCCCATATGTTGTAGTGCTCTAGATTGCATAGTTTGTGGCTATCACACGAAGTCACAATGTCACTATCTTTGGGACTACCATCTTGCCCAACAAATTTTGCTACGGATCTTGGGGCTTATGACTTGGAGGTTGCTTGGGCGTCACTTGCTAGTCTATCCCTCAATTAGAAGCATTTGAATGACAATACTATTCTATTGATTCAGGATGGGCAAATTTCCATCACTCAATATCTCAACATCTCCATGTGGAGTGGCGATGACGATCCCTACTGGGAGTTGCTCAATAGCTCTGTCATATGGTTTATTTGGAGAGCACGGTGCTGGTGTATCTTTGAGCAGCGTATGATCCCTCCAACCAAGATTGTTCATGACTTTTGGCTAGAGCCGATCCATACTCTACAAGGCTACCTAGACCATCTCCAGGGTGATTTGGATGGCATGATTCGATAGCGGCTGGCTTTTCTTGAGCTCAGGAAGAAAGGACTCTTCTTTATCTCTCAGGGTGATACTATACAATGGAGTTATTAGCGGCTTGCATGGCTTTTCTCCCCTCCCTCCATCCCTGCCCCTAATCGTTATTGGGTAGGTGTGTGGGGTGATTTGTCCCCTTGTATTTGATTTCATGACCCCTAGATGGGTTTGTAGCCCTATGTGTGTTTTCTCTTGTGAACTAATGAAAGGATCTCTTTTGTCGGAAAAGATTATTCTAAGAAAACCAAGAAGGGAATGATTGAAATTTAAGATCAAGAGAATATGGAAGGATTTCATCATGTTATATCTAAACTGGATTTTTTGCCAAAGTATTAACGTGACAAAGTAAAAGAATCAAGGCGGAGGAAGGAAGACCGATTGAAACCATTTTTCATTATACACTAATGTTGATTACGTATATAACCACTTTCCCTTAGATAAAAGCATTCATGATCAAGAGTCAATTAGTTTCCAAACTAGCAAATTACATTACATTGTAGCTTATGAAACTAGATCTAAGAGTAAGAAATGTCTAACTAAAGGATTCATGAGGAATCGCCATGGCATGGACTTCCTCAAAGAGTAGAAGAATAAAGAGGGTAAAAATAAAGTTCATTTTCATATGAAATATAGTGAGAAATAGAATATGGAGCGAAGTTCAAGAAGGTTAGCCCAAATGAAACTTCTCAAGTAATCAAAATCTGAAAGGGACAAGGAAAAAAAAAAAGAAAAACTTATCATATAAAATGTAGAATGTGAGGACATATAATAATCCGGGACAAAGATCCACAAAAAAGTGGGGGAAAGTGACTCTATGTTTCCATAACACTACGATATAAGAACGACTTTGGCTGTATATTTATTTTCTCCGTCGTGTTGTCATCATGTTGTGGAAGAGGTTCTAAGCTCCCTTCTTATGCTTTAACAATGCTTTTGAGGGAAAAAAGATATGTGTTTGTAATTGCATGAATCTTAAGTTATATAGGAGCATCGTATGTTGGTAGCTCATTTGTTGGTGTTATGTAAGCAACTCCCAGAGTTTAGGTGTTCCGGTGGATAATTCTTTGATAGATGAAGAAATAACCTTCGTGTCCCCATCATAAGTTTGCTTGATGAGGTGAGATTATATCATAAATACAAAAACAATTTGATGTAGGCATCATTCGCGGGGATAGCTCAGTTGGGAGAGCGTCAGACTGAAGATCTGAAGGCCGCGTGTTCGATCCACGCTCACAGCAATTTTGACACAGTGAATCATTTCCATTCACGGTTGAGGAACCTAGATTGATTAGTGGCCTCAATTAATTCTATGGATTAATCCCCTCTTTTTTTGTGTTTAAAAATACCCTGAAAATATAAAAAATAACTAATAAAATGCAAAAAAAAAAAAATTAGGAAAAATTCTCAAAAATTTTCCCAACATTGCTAGGCCACTTTCCCACTAAAAACCACATAGAGCTTCCTTTATTCTTCCATTTTATCAAGAAAATAGCATTGAAAAAGAGGAAAAAATGCTAGAAAAAATTCTAAAAATACCTTAAAAATTCCCAAAAATTTCCTTTTATTTTTCTTATACAAAGCTTATGAAAATGGCTTCTAAGTTGCATAAAAATCAAGAAAAAAACATGAAAATGGATAAAAACTACTACTTGAGCAAAAATGAAAAGAGAAGGCTATGTACAACCTGGATAAATTTTGCAAGTGATAGGTGATCCATAAATCTTCAGTTGTGCTGATGATTGACCTTGAGCCTTGATATATTGATCAGTGGTAGGACCTCTCCTTTTAGAGTCTCTAACTCCACTACACCATAATTCAGCATCATCTTAATTCGATAAAGTCCTTCCCAATGTGGAAGCCATTTTCCCCTTACTTGTGTGTGGATTTGAGGTCTATGGAGAAGAGCTAACATGCATGTTTGTAAGTTGTTGTTCCACATGTTTTGATCATGTGCCTCCTTCCTCTTCATTTGAGTCTCTATCAATTGTTTTGCAGCATGTAGACATATCTCTTTCACTTTGTGCAGTGCTCCAAGCCTCTGAGAAACACCACAATCTTTCTTTCCTTGCATAAATGCTAGTTTCGGTGACCCATGTAGAAATTCAAAGGGTTCAATAGGCAATATCCCATAAACCAATTGGAATGGAGAATATCCAATAGCTTCTTTGTAAGCTAATCTGTATGCCCATAGGGTACCTTGTTAAGCTATGCCCCAGAAAGTGGATTGTAACATACATTCCTTCCTTAACATAGCAATAAATACCTTATTGGTGGAATCTGCCTGTCCATTAGCTCTTGGATAATAGGTACAAGAGTTCCTATGTAGAATTTTGTACCTGTTAAAAATTTCCTATAGAACCTTGTTCACAAAATGAGTACCTTGGTCTGTACAAATTTCAAGGAGGCATCCAAATCTGCAAATGATGTTAGTATAAATGAAATCAACAACAGTTTGAGCAGCACAATTGGGGGAGCATATAGCTTCAGCCCACTTTGTTGCATAGTTAGTAGCGATCAATATATACTTTTCTCTCTTTGGAATCGACGGAGGATAGATGGGCCCTACGAAATCTAGTCCCCACTTCTCAAATAGTTGCCAAGAAGTGGAAATAATCAAGGGGTTGTGCCTCTGCTTTGTTGGCTTGGGTCCACATCTCTGACAGACATCACATACTTTTCTCCATTCCTCTGCATCTTTAAATAATATAGGCCACCATAAGCCAACTTCAAGGATTCTCTGGCTCATAATATGTCTTGGAAGGTGCCCACCACATGTTCCTTCATGTGCAGATTTAAGGGCTTCTCTCAATTCTTCTTCTTCCATGCACTTTCTAAACCTGTTATCTTTTCCATGTCTATATAATTTTCCATCAATGAAGGTAAAAGGTATGCTTTTGATTAGTAGTCTCTTTCTTTGCACATCACTTGCCCTTTCTAGATACAATCCAGTTTTAATAAAATTCTTCATGTCATCATACGAACCTTGAGCTTGTACAATGAACAAATTAGCATTGGGAAAATCATCATTTATTCCAATTGGTTGATCCATCATGTTGATCCTGTATAGGTGGTTTGCCTTGACATTTTCTTTACCTGCTCTAGGGACTACAGAAAAATCAAATTCCTAGAACAAAAGTAGCCACCTCCATATGCTCCCAGTCGCTTGTGGCTTGTTCAATAAGTACCTGAGTGATTGATGATTAGTGATGATAACAAATTTCACACCTAGCAAATAATGACAAAAATTTTGTACTACGAAAACCATTGGTAAGACCTCCCTTTCTATGGTGCTATAATTTTTTTCAGCCTTATTTAAAATTCGACTAGCATACTGAATAGGTCTATCAAGTTTATATTCTTCACTGTGTTGGGCCAAAATTGCACCCACTACATATGCACTGGTATCTACATGTACATGAAAAGGTTTTGACCAATCTAGTGTGATAAGAATTGGTGCAGCCACCAATTTGGACCTTAATGCCTGATAAGCATTCTCTTCTTCTTCTTCCCATTTAAAGGGTACTTCTTTACCTGTAAGTCTAGGCAGTGGCCTGACTATCTCTACATACATTTTGATAAATCTTCTGTGGTACCCAGTATGCCCCAAGAAGCTCTCAATCTCTTTAGATCATTTACAAATCTTTCATAGTCTATGAGCTTATAGAGCCCACGACATAAAATGTCAAAAGCAATAATCACATCGCCATTTGACAGAATTGTACACCTGTCATCAACAAATTTCACAACCAAGCCAATCCTGGCTAATGCAGAAACTGATAACAGGTTCTTCTTGATCCTTGGGACAAATAAGGCATCTGACAAAGTGAAAGAACTACCATCAACAGTAGTCAAAATGATCTTACCAACTCCCATAATAGGATAAGAGGAGTTGTTGGCACATGTAACAGTATTCCCTGTAGGGGCGCTCGAGTGAAGAGAAGAAACTGCGCTGCGAGGTAATATGTTTGGTCGCCCCACCGTCAAAGTACCAAACATCTGAGTCTACTGCAGACATGCACTGCTCATGAGAAGATGCGTCAAAACTGCAAACAGTAGTAAACACCCATTCTTCTTCCTCCAAAAGATTAGCAGACTCCGTTTTTGGTGTAGCGGCTTCTGCAACAACCATTCCAACCTCTTTCTTCTTTGCCTCTTTTGCAGCCAGTTTTGGATAGTTCTTTATGATATGATCATTCCCTTTACAGTACTTACAAAACAATTTCTGCTTTTCTGATTTTTTTCTCATCTTTGTCTTGGTTCTTCGAATGTGCAGCATTTGCATATTTGTGCTTACTAGTAGAAGAGCTCCATTTTCCTTTGCCCTTCTGACTAGCCAGGAAAGCTTAATCTGCAACACGCATAATGGACTTTTTCTTCCTGGAATGATCTTCCTGCAATAGAATAGAGACTAACTCCTCAAATGACAAGGCATTTGGATTGTCTTTCATCATCAACCGAAGAGTAGAAGCAAAACTCTGATATGAATCAGGAAGACCATTCAAAACGGCCTGCACAAGTGAGCTATCTGTTATAACCTCATCAACAAAAATCAACTGTTCCTTCAAGACTTTGATCTTTGTTAGGAAACTGTCCATAGAATCACCTTCATTCATGTGCTCACTCTCCAACTGTTTTCGAAGGTAAGCAACACAAGCCTCATTCCTAGCTTGGTACAAGATGGTAACTGTATCCCAAGCATCCTTAGCTGTTCTGCAAGAGCGAATATGAGGAATAATGGCACGTTTGACAGACAAAGCTATCAATGCATGTGCATGGGCATCTCTGTTGTCCCAACGAATCTGCTCTGCAGTAGGTGCAGCAGAAATTGCAACACAAACAGGAATATGCAGAATACCATCATCTTCAACACCTTCTGCATCAGCTTCAGTACTTGCACTTGTAACAGTTGCAGGTGTGATATGACATTTTTTGACACCCTGTACAATGTTCCACAGTCCTTTTGCAACCAAAACATGTCGCATCATATAAGCCCATAACGAGTAGTTGGTACCATCCAACTTATCCTCAACAGCCAACATATGGAATACATCACTGCTTTCAGCCATGGTCGGTGACTAAAATACCTTGATGTAGAAAATTGACTGTATCTCAAAAAGTTGAACAGAACTGCCCAGAGGAATTCTGCTAGAGCTATAACAGACTTCGAGATGCTTATATTGACGAACAAAAACTGGTATATACCTTTGGCACAAAAAGACAAAATAGCTTGCACAAGCGCTGCGATAGTGCATTTGGAGGCAGAAACGAGCTCACATCGCGATTTCCGCACCACAAAACAAAGCAGTTTTGATCTCGGAAACACGCTAAGTATGCTCACCAAAGTTCATGCGATTCTTCCCTTGCTCCTCTTTCTTCTTTCTCATTTCAACTCTCTTGTTCTCTTTTGGCTCGTGTATACCTCTTGTCTTTTTCACATGAAGGCTATATTGAGTGAACCATAAGGGTGTAGAATGCCTCATGATGGGAATCACACACTCACTCATCTCCCTTTCTCTCTTGGGTTTTCTCTAGCATGCATCATTCACCTTGCTCATCCCTTTGTGATGGCATGAAATCTACTTTTCTTGGTAAAGGATCACTATGTGAGCACATCTTTCCACATATTGCTAAATCATCTAGCAACCAATATCACACTCTCAATATAAACTTGTTTCAACTATGTATCAAAGAGGAAGTATCATGCTTAATGCTCTTGCATTTTAAAAACTTGTAATTATCATATTCAAAAGTTAGAAGGTGATAAAACCTCCCACGCCTTTCAAAAGATTAAGTATATCTTACCATACTCTTGAGATCAAATTTATTTGCAAATTGTAAACTTTCAAGGAAAAAAAAATATTATCAACTTCAAAGATTTGATTACTAGTCATCTTATGAGCAAAGCTCCGTCAAAAAAATTTAATACTATGAAAATTGCTTCTTTGGAAACAAGAATAATTGAACAAGGCTGAAGTATGGATTTAGAAAGAGTAATTCTAAACCAAGGTACCAAAAAATCTTCAAAACCTATAGAAAAGAAGACCCCATAACTGTATCACTTCAAAATTGGCTTACATTGGATATGGGTTTAGGTAACTTTAGTATAGAAATATTTTTATCCGGATATGGAGCCATACCTTTAGCCGATACCACATGTCCCAAGAGGGTTCCTTCTGTCACGAGGAAATGACATTTATTTGGGTTTAGCTTTAGTTTAGTCTCCTTGCATCTTTTAAAAACATTCTGCAGCTATCTCAAGTGATGGCCCAAGCAATCCAAAGGGGTCTTGTTGTGAGATCTTGAAAATGAAGAAAAGTCATCCATGAAAATTCTGAGTGTTTCTAGCTATAAGGATCCAAAAATGAGATTTACAGTCCTGTTAAAGGTGGCTGGAGCATTTTTGAGTCCAAATGGTATTTTTACATACACATATGTGCCCAAGGTGTGATGAAAGCAGTCTTTTCATGATCTTCTGGGTGGATGGATATTTGGTTATAGCCACTAAAGCCATCCATAAAGCTATATAATGCGTGTCCAACTACTTCTTCAATGACCTGCTCTACAAAGGGCATGGGGAATCCATCTGGAATGGTCACCTTGTTGAGTGCTCTAAAGTCAACACAAATCTTCATTTTGTTGGTAATTCGTCTTGGGTACTATAACCATTGGTGAAAGCCATTCTGAGTGTTCCACAGGAATGATGATTCCTTCATCCTCCATCTTCTGTATTTCCACATAAATAACTTCAACATATTTTGGGTTAAGTCTATAACTCTTTCCTCTTATTGGCTTGGCTCCATCAACAAGAGGGATTATGTGCTCTCCATAATTGGCAGGCACTCCTTCTAAGTCTTTATAATGCCACATAAAAACATTTGCATAGTGTATCAAGAAAGATTTTACCTTTCAAGTAGCTCTGGATGGCTCCACAACCAAGTGGCCACCAAAACTAGATGATTATTTTCTTGAGTACCTAATTGTACTTCTTTGATTGGGTTTCTATCTATCATAGTATCTACATGCTCATCTCCAACCCTTTTTTCTTCCAATAGCTTTTCCTGGATTGTTGCATAAGCATGAGTTTTCTGGATCTCAATGTATTCCTCTTTGTCCTGCATCCATTTTGCAGGGATTTCTTGAATTGGCAAAGAACATTCCTCACTAGTATGTTTTACCTTGTCTTTAACTTTAGTAACTCCCTTCTCTGTTGTTGTTGCATCCTCCTCCAAATTGTGCTTAAGGGATGTCTTCCTCCCCCTTCTGTGGTCTGTGATGTGTTCTCCCAAAACAAGAGGAAGAGTTGCCTGCTTGCAGCCAATTCAGAATATCTTCTTCCTCTTCGAACTCTAATTGTGGTTGATCCTCCATTTCTTGTTTCATGAAAATGCCAACTGATTGCATCATGCTGGTGTTCCCTTGATGATCTGGATCCTCCTCTAAATATATATGTGTAAGTTCTTGCCCTTTCTTTTGTACCCATATAGTGTCTTTACCCCCCTCATGAATGACACTTGCATGCCTCAGCCATGGTTTTCCAATCAAGAGGGGAAATCCCCTCTCTACCTGGGGCAGTCTTAATACCACAAAATCCAAAATGAAGAGATTACCTTGTACTTCCATTGGAACTTTTGGGATCACCCCCATTAGCCTCACCCCCATTGGCCTTACTTTGCTTTGATTTGCCAAAGTAACGGTGAAGTAGGCTGGTTCGGATGGACGTAAGGCAAGCTTCTCCATGGTATGCTCATGTATCGAATCTATGCCAGACCCACCATCCACAGTGACTCCTTATAGCTTTAATCCTTTAATTATTACTGTCAATCTAGGACTCTTATAGTCGGTAAGAGGTGTTTCTTCTACACCCTTCCCTTGGCCCAAGGTAGTAGTCTTGGCCGCCGAGGTGGATGAGGAAGCCTCATCAATAATCTGCAGTACTTCCGACCTGAATTTTTCATCCATGTTTATCAACTCAAGAATACTAACCTCTATTTTAATTGACTTGAATTATATTGAAGCTCCAAATTCTCTAAGGTCAATGTTGATGTTTGATTTCTCAAGTTCTTTGTGGGCCCGGCTATATGCATTCCCAATGAAATCATTAATTTATGAAAAATCTTCTTTTCGTGTTACCTCTTCACATTTTGTTGAACTTCCTTTCTCTTGTTTTGCATCTTCACATATATCTGATTTGCTCTGATGTACTCTCTGATCTTTATCACTTCCATAAGAATTTGATTCTTGGTTTGGTTCTTCTAGAATTTTCCCTTTGCTTCTTGTCTACATAACGATGGAGTCGATTTCTTCTAATTGTACCACTCTAGTGGATGGTGACTGTACAACAATGGCTCCTTCTGCTGCTCCATGATTATTTATTGAGATCATTTAGAGATGGGACTCAGATGTAGATGCTTTATTTTATGGGCAACAATTTGTATAATGATCCCTGGCATCTCGACAATTCGTGCAAGGGGGAGCATTGTCTGGCAGGGTGCATATACTTTGATAATGACCATACTCTCCACATCTGAAACATATAATTGGCCTTCTAGGCCCATTTCCATAATTACCTCTAGGTCTTTGATTATAGTTGTTACCTTGGCTGGGAGCTGCCGCCATTACATTGGTTGAAAATTGAGCACCTCCTTGTGCCCAATACGGTTATGCAGGTATCCCTCTTGATTGACATTCATGGGCCTCATGACCAGCTTTCCTGCATAGCTGGCAAGTTACACTTAACAATGGACATTCACTTACCACATGACCCTGCTTACTGCACATGGTACACCATAGTCCACTTTTGATACCACGTTCCTTGAGTTCCTACAGCTCCTGTCGAAGCTGAGCCAGCTCCTTTGCTTGGGCTTCCTCTTCCTTTTGTAGCTTCAATGCTTCAATTTCCCTCCTCAACTGAGTCACAATACTCTCCTCCTCTTTATGGGGCTTATTTCTTTTTAAGCTCTCAAGCTCTTTTCTTAGCTGAATTACTGGGTCTTCAGGTTCTACAAGAGATGACAAATTCGAAGAGCTTGCCCCATACTACTATTTAATTTGTTCCAATCTTGTAGTTGTATTGATAAATTCTTCTATTGTTGCGGTCGATAAAACTAACTCCTTTATTTTACATTGTGTTGATATGGAAAGTGGTTTAGCCAACCACTTCTTGATAAAAAAATCATGGGGAGGGTTTGGTAGTTTGGCCATCAGGGCCTTAGCTCAGGCCACAAATTCTGGGAAGGTCTCCCTAGGACCTAGTCTTAAATTTTCTGATTTGTCAATAATGTTTTTAGTTGTATTCCCTTGTTGGAATTGTGTTCTAAATACTTCCTTCATCAAATCCCATGTTGTGAAATGGTCGTCAGCAAACTGACTAAACCATTTGTCTGCTAGCCCTTCTAATGTCTCATATTTGCTCTTGTGGAATAGCTAAGGATGCTTGGGATACACTTACCATATTTTACCAAGCTAGGAATGAGGCTCGTGTTGCTTACCTCCGAAAATAGTTGGAGAGTGAGCACATGAATGAAGGTGATTCCATGGGCAATTTTCTAACAAAGATCAAAGAATTGAAGGAACAATTGATTTCTACTGATGAGGTTATACGAGATAGCTCACTTGTACATACCGTTCTGAATGGTCTTCCTGATTCATATCAGAGTTTTGCTTCTACTCTTTGTTTGATGATGAAAGGCAATCAAAATGCCTTGTCATTTGAGGAATTAGTCTCTGTTCTGTTGTAGGAAGATTAGTCCAGGCAGAACAGGCCCATTATGTGTGTTATAGATCAAACTTTCCTCACTAGTCAGAAGGGCAAAGGAAAATGGAGCTCTTCAACTAGTAAGTAGAAATCTGCTAATTCTGCACATTCAAAAAAGGAAGATAAAGATGAGAAGAAATCAGAAAAGCAGAAATTATTTTTGCAAGTACTATAAAGGGAATGATCATATCATAAAGAACTGTCCAAAATTGGTTGCAAAAGAGGCAAAGAAAAACGAGGCTAGAATGGTTGTTGCAGAGGCCTCTACACCAAAAACAGAGTCGGCTAATCTTGTGAGGGAAGAAGAATGGGCGTTTACTACTGTTTGCAGTTTTAACCCATCTTCTCATGAGCAATGCATGTCTGGAGTAGACTCAAATGTTTGGTAATTTGATAGTGGGGTGACCAAACATATCACCTCGCAGTGCAGTTTCTTCACTTCACTCGAGCCTGCCCCTACAGGGAATACTATCACATGCGCCAACAACTCCTCTTATCCTGTCATGGGACTTGGTAAGATTGTTTTGACAACTGCTGATGGTAGTTCTTTCGCTTTGTCAGATGCTTTATTTGTGCCAGGGATCAAGAAGAATTTGTTATCAGTTTTAGCTTTAGCCAAGATCGGCTTGGTTGTGAAATTTGTTGATGACAGGTGTATAGTTCATGATCTGTCAAATGGCGATGTGATTATTGCTTTTGGCATTTTATGTCGTGGGATGTATAAGCTCATAGACCATGAAACATCTGTGAATGATTCAACATGTGTAGTACATGATTCTCAGGCTATGGCAGATGCAAAGCTTTGGCATGCACGCTTTGGTCATCTGAATTTTGCTAGTTTGCTATGCGTGTAAAAATCTGAAATGGTGTCCTCTTTGCCCAAACTTGAGGCACCCGATAAACATGTATGTGAAGGCTGTATTTTGGGCAAAATGCAGCGTTCCTCATTTCCAAAAGATGGTTCAGTTCGGGCTACTCAGAAATTGCAACTTGTACATAGTGATGTCTGTGGTCCTATGTAGACACCTTCTTTTGGAAATTGTCTTTACTTTGTGACTTTCATCGATGATTTTTCCAGGCATGCATGGGTATATCCATTGAAGGCAAAGTCCGAAGTGTTCATGTGCTTCAAGCAATTTTTGACTTTGGCTGAAAATCTGTTAGCATGTAAATTTGGCACCCTCCGTTCCGATCAAGAGGGGAATATATCTATTCTGATTTTAATGCGTTTCTGGTTGAATGTGAGATAAAACACCAGTCTACAGTGCTGTATACACCTCAACAAAATGGAGTTGAGGAGTTAGACTTTACCACATAGTTTCTGGCTTGAGGCTATCATGTGTGCAACATATGTACGTAACAAGTGTCCCACTAAAGCACTGCAATCTATCACTCCATATGAGGCTTGGCATGATTGCAAGCCATCTGTTGCTCATCTGCGTTAGACTTTACCACATAGTTTCTGGCTTGAGGCTATCATGTGTGCAACATATGTACGTAACAAGTGTCCCACTAAAGCACTGCAATCTATCACTCCATATGAGGCTTGGCATGATTGCAAGACATCTGTTGCTCATCTGCGTGTTCTTAGTTGTTTGGCATATGCATTAGTGCCTGAACAACATCGCAAAAAATTGGAAGATAAAGTAGTAAAATGTATTTTTGTTGGGTACAGTTCTGAAAGTAAAGGCTATCACCTGTATCATCCACATACTAAATGCATTCTGGTTAGCCGTGATGTTGTTTTTGTGGAAGATGCTATTTAGCCATTGCTTTCATGTTCTAAGGAGACATCTGTTAGCTCCAAAGACATGTATGATACTTTGCTACCTCTTTTTACAGGTGAACAGTCTAGTGCTAGTCCTAATGAGGCAACTTCTTAGCCTTTGGAAGTTTCATGTGATGATGCAGATCATCCCATTTCTAATGAAGATTTACATGATGCACTTGTTGATGAGAGATTTGACATTGAGGATGCAAAACTATGCCAAAATGCTTTGTGCAGACTTTGCGTGACAACAAATTAGATGATCATACTCGTTCAGGCTCTCATAGTGCCTCTTTTGCATCAGATTGCTATGCTATGGCTGCATCTAGTCTCTGTGATGAGAATGAGCCTGTTTCGTTTGATGAAACACAAAACTCAAAAAATTGGATGGCTGCTATGCAATCTGAATATGATGCTATAATGAAGAATGGTACTTGGTCTTTATGTGACTTGCCTCCTCGCAAGAAGGCCATTGGTACTAAGTGGGTATACAAGCTGAAGTGTAAGCGTGATGGTACAATTGGCAGGTAAAATTCTAGGCTCGTTGCAATGGGTTATGCACAGGAAAAAGGCATTGATTTTGATGAAACCTTTGCTCCTACTTGCTGTATGACTCTTGTTCGTAGCACCTGCGAACTTGCAGCTCATGGTTGGAATGCACATCAGCTGAAAATTATTCTGAATGGTGACTTGCATGAAGAAGTGTATGTTTTTCAGCCCCATGGCCTTGTGCAGAAAGGGCATGAAAACCAGGTGTGCAGGTTAAAGAAGGCATTATATGGTTTAAAGCAAGCACCACATGCTTGGTATGAAAATATACATGCCTATCTGATTGCACATGGTTTTGAGAACAATCCAACGGAAAGCACCTTATATGTTAAGCGTGCTAATGATGTACTTCTAATCATTATGGTATGCTGCTCAGTGGTCCTCATGAGAGGCATATTGCTGATTTTAAGGATGATTTACATGCCTAATTTGAGATGTCTGATTTGGGACATTTGCATCACTATTTGGGCTTTCAGATTATGTATGTTGATGGTGGAATGGCTTTGTGTGAAACGAAATATATTGACACATTACTGTAGCATTTTGGCCTTGAAGACTATAAACCTATTGCCACTCCTATGGAAACAATTTTACGATTGAGTCTTCATGATGTTGGAGATGCATTTGATGTTGTTCTCTATCATCAGGCTATTGGATGCTTGATTTACTTATGCATTACTCGGCCAGATATTCACTTTGTTGTCTCATAGATGAGCAGGTTTATGCATTGCCCAAGAGTCAAGCATTGGCAGGCGGTTAAGTGCATCTTTTGCTACTTGAGTGGTACTCGGCTACTTGGGTTGTTTTATCCCAAGGGGGGATCACTACTACCAGATCTACATGCTTTTTCTAACTCTAATTGGGCTGGTTGTTATGACACTCGTGCGTCCACTAGTGGCTTTTGCTTCATGATTGGTAGCTCATGTATATCTTGGTTGAGCAAGAAGGAGCCTATTGTGGCCACTTCTAGTTATGAGGCTGAGTATAGGGCAGCTTTCATAGTGATTGTTGAGTGTAGGTGGCTCAGATGCCTTATGGCTGATTTGGGTGTTGGTGAGTCTTCTACCACCACCATCTTCACTGACAGTCAAAGTGCATTGTTTGTTGCTAGGAACCCTGTGTTCCATGCTTGCACTAAGCACATTGAGGTGCATTATCATTATATCAAGGAGAGGTTCTCTGATGGGGAGATCAGCTTGGCATATGTGCCCACACAAGAGAACATTGCAGACCTTTTCACGAAGGCTCTACCTAGGGAGAAATTTGAAGCTTTCCACAAAGCTTTGGGCTTACTTCCTTTTGTGGAGTGATTTCCACATAGCTTGGCACTTCCTTATACATGAGTGCCAGCTACTTGTTCACCGCATCACTCCCAGGGGGGATTTGTTGACATATTTAGGTAGTGATGTGTGTGAACACTCTAGGATTGTCGAGGCACTTTTTTCCCTCTTTAGGAAGTTCTTTTCCCCTGGCTTCTATATACGCCTATTGCCCTAATGGGCTCAATTTTAAATATTTTTGGCTTATGGGAAAGCTTATCTTCCAAGATTTTTGATTACATAAAGATCACTAGAATGGGAGGAGTTTTGAATGTTTTGTTTCAAGAAATAGCTCTGAACAATCTCTTTTTGGCAGTGCTTGGTGTGTTATTGGTGACTTCATCTATAATTGTGTGGTAGGAAAATATCTCCAAATACAACATAGAAGTGTGTTTCCATTTCTAAACTTCCACAATTCCCTTGAATTTACTAGCAAGCTCTAAAAAAGCCTCACCATGTAGTTTAAATGAGTTGTATGGCCTAAACTTTGCGCATATGTACTCTTGTATAGAGGTTTGCCCATAGGAGAATCATATTCATTGCTTCTATTCTGGTGCATATGCATATGCGCATGCACCACTATCACTGATGCTTTTGTAGGTGCACCATGCTTGGCATATTTATGATCAAATCCATAGATAATGAAGCCCATGGACTTTCTAGAATAGGTAAAGGTTTCAAGATTCAATGAGCTTTATTTCATGGCACCTTAGATCTATTGCTAGTGTCACAAGCTCAAATATTTCTTTGATTTCCTTCCACATTTGCGGCCACAGAAATTCCCTTGATATGAGTTCTATTGTTTTATTCACTCCAAAATGTCTTGTTGTAAGGTTGTCATGATATTGTTCAAGTACTTAGATCCTGGGATTTCCTAGAGGGACTCCTTGACATTAAAAAACAACTCATCATGTGGTAGAGTCCCATGAATCAAATGAGTCAAGGATGAATCTTCATAATGGATTGAAGAAATAACTACTAATAAGAGATGTTTAAGCTTGATTAATACTCTTGTTCATCAAAGGCCTCTTTATCTTTCTTTGGTGCAAGGTAAGACCTTGACAAGGCATTTGACTGATATTGCTAGCATCCTGGATGGTATGTTATGACAAAGTCAAACTTGGATAAAATTTAGTCCATCGAGATTGCCTTACTAAGAATATGGGTGGTCATAAATGTTGATATATTTAGGTAGTGATGTGTGTGAACACTCTAGGACTGCCGGGGTACTTTTTTCCCTCTTTAGGAGGTTTTTTCCCCCCGGCTTGTACATACGCCTATTGCCCTAATGGGCTACTTATCTTTGTACATTCTCTAGTAATACATTCAGTATCGTGTGTCAGTATCAGAGTGGGTCATCGCTTCATCTAGGGCACCGTCGACACTCCTCCGTTTGCAGTCTCAGAATCGCATGAACTTTGGTGAGCATACTTAGCGTGTTTCCGAGATCAAAACTGCTTCGTTTTGTGGTGCGAAAATCACGATGTGAGCTGGTTTCTGCCTCCAAATGCACTATCACAACGCTTGTGCAAGTTATTTTGTCTTTTTGTGCCAAAGGTATATACCAATTTTTGTTCGTCAATATAAGCATCTCGAAGTCTGTTATAACTCTAGCAGAATTCGTCTGGGCACTTCTGTTCAACTTTTTGAGATACATTCAATTTTCTACATCAAGGTATTTTAGTCACCGACCATGGCTGAAAGCAGTGATGTATTCCATATGTTGGCTGTTGAGGATAAGTTGGATGGTACCAACTACTCGTTATGGGCTTATATGATGCGACATGTTTTGGTTGCAAAAGGACTGTGGAACATTGTACAGGGTGTCAAAAAATGTCATATCACACCTGCAACTGTTACAACTACAAGTACTGAAGCTGATGCAGAAGGTGTTGAAGATGATGGTATTCTACATATTCCTGTTTGTGCTGCAGTTTCTGCTGCACCTACCGCAGAGCAGATTCGTTGGGACAACAGAGATGCCCATGCACATGCATTGATAGCTTTGTCTATCAAACGTGCCATTATTCCTCATATTCGCTCTTGCAGAACAGCTAAGGATGCTTGGATACACTTACCATCTTGTACCAAGCTAGGAATGAGGCTTGTGTTGCTTACCTTCGAAAACAGTTGGAGAGTGAGCACATGAAGGAAGGTGATTCTATGGACAGTTTCCTAACAAAGATCAAAGTCTTGAAGGAACAGTTGATTTTTGCTGATGAGGTTTTATACCAGATAGCTCACTTGTGCAGGCCGTTCTGAATGGTCTTCCTGATTCATATCAGAGTTTTGCTTCTACTCTTCGGTTGATGATGAAAGACAATCCAAATGCCTTGTCATTTGAGGAGTTAGTCTCTATTCTATTGCAGGAAGATCAGTCCAGGCACAAAAAGTCCATTATGCGTGTTGCAGATCAAGCTTTCCTGGCTAGTCAGAAGGGCAAAGGAAAATGGAGCTCTTCTACTAGTAAGCACAAATATGCAAATGCTGCACATTCAAAGAACCAAGACAAAGATGAGAAAAAAATCAGAAAAGCAAAAATTGTTTTGTAAGTACTGTAAAGGGAATGATCATATCATAAAGAACTGTCCAAAACTGGCTGCAAAAGAGGCAAAGAAGAAAGAGGTTGGAATGGTTGTTGCAGAAGCCGCTACACCAAAAACGGAGTCTGCTAATCTTTTGGAGGAAGAAGAATGGGTGTTTACTACTGTTTGCAGTTTTGACGCATCTTCTCATGAGCAGTGCATGTCTGCAGTAGACTCAGATGTTTGGTACTTTGACGGTGGGGCAACCAAACATATTACCTCGCAGCGCAGTTTCTTCTCTTCACTCGAGCGCCCCTACAGGGAATACTGTTACATGTGCCAACAACTCCTCTTATCCTATTATGGGAGTTGGTAAGATCATTTTGACTACTGTTGATGGTAGTTCTTTCACTTTGTCAGATGCCTTATTTGTCCCAAGGATCAAGAAGAACCTGTTATCAGTTTCTGCAGTAGCCAAGATTGGCTTGGTTGTGAAATTTGTTGATGACAGGTGTACAATTCATGATTTGTCAAATGGCGATGTGATTATTGCTCCTGACATTATAAGCTCATAGACTATGAAAGATCTGTAAATGATCTAAAGAGATTGAGAGCTTCTTGGGGCATATTGGGTACCACAGAAGATTTATCAAAATGTATGCAGAGATAGTCAGGCCACTGCCTAGACTTATAGGTAAAGAAGTACCCTTTAAATGGGAAGAAGAAGAAGAGAATGCTTATCAGGCATTAAAGTCCAAATTGGTGGCTGCACCAATTCTTATCACACTAGATTGGTCAAAACCTTTTCATGTACATGTAGATACCAGTGCATATGTAGTGGGTGCAATTTTGGCCCAACACAGTGAAGAATATAAACTTGATAGACCTATTCAGTATGCTAGTCGAATTTTAACTAAGGCTGAAAAAAATTATAGCACCATAGAAAGGGAGGTCTTACCAATGGTTTTCGTAGTACAAAATTTTTGTCATTATTTGCTAGGTGTGAAATTGGTTATCATCACTAATCATCAACCACTCAGGTACTTATTGAACAAGCCACAAGCGACTGGGAGGATATGGAGGTGGCTACTTTTGTTCTAGGAATTTGATTTTTCTGTAGTCCCTAGAGCAGGTAAAGAAAATGTCAAGGAAAACCACCTATACAGGATCAACATGATGGATCAACCAATTGGAATAAATGATGATTTTCCCGATGCTAATTTGTTCATTGTACAAGCTCAAGGTTGGTATGATGACATCAAGAATTTTATTAAAACTGGATTGTATCTAGAGAGGGCAAGTGATGTGCAAAGAAAGAGACTGCTAATCAAAAGCATACCTTTTACCTTCATTGAGGGAAAATTATATAGACATGGAAAAGATAACAGGTTTAGAAAGTGCATGGAAGAAGAAGAATTGAGAGAAGCCCTTAAATCTGCACATGAAGGAACATGTGGTGGGCACCTTCCAGGACATATTATGAGCCAGAGAATCCTTGAAGTTGGCTTATGGTGGCCTATATTATTTAAAGATGCAGAGGAATGGAGAAAAGTATGTGATGTCTGTCAGAGATGTGGACCCAAGCCAACAAAGCAGAGGCACAACCCCTTGATTATTTCCACTTCTTGGCAACTATTTGAGAAGTGGGGACTAGATTTCGTAGGGCCCATCTATCCTCCGTCAATTCCAAAGAGAGAAAAGTATATATTGATCGCTACTAACTATGCAACAAAATGGGCTGAAGCTATTGCCTCCCCCAATTGTGCTGCTCAAACTATAGTTGATTTCATTTATACTAACATCATTTGCAGATTTGGATGCCTCCTTGAAATTTGTACAGACCAAGGTACTCATTTTGTGAACAAGGTTCTATAGGAAATTTTTTACAGGTACAAAATTCTACATAGGAACTCTTGTACCTATTATCCAAGAGCTAATGGACAGGGAGAATCCACCAATAAGGTATTTATTGCCATGTTAAGGAAGGAATGTATGTTACAAGCCACTTTTTGGGGCATAGCTTATCAAGGTACCCTATGGGCATACAGATTAGCTTACAAAGAAGCTATTGGATATTCTCCATTCCAATTGGTTTATGGGATATTGCCTATTGAACCCTTTGAATTTCTACATGCGTCACCGAAACTAGCATTCATGCAGGGAAAGAAAGATTGTGGTGTCTCTCAGAGGCTTGGAGCACTGCAAAAAGTGAAAGAGATACGTCTACATGCTGCAAAAAAATTGATAGAGACTCAAATGAAGAGGAAGGAGGCACATGATCAAAACATGTGGAACAATAACTTACAAACATGCATGTTAGTTCTTCTCCATAGACCTCAAATCCACACACAAGTAAGGGGAAAATGGCTTCCACATTGGGAAGGACTTTATCGAATTAAGATGATGCTGAATTATGGTGTAGTGGAGTTAGAGACTCTAAAAGGAGAGGTCCTACCACTGATCAATATATCAAGGCTCAAGGTCTATCATCAGCACAACTGAAGATTTATGGATCACCTATCACTTGCAAAATTTATCCAGGTTGTACATAGCCTTCTCTTTTCATTTTTGCTCAAGTAGTAGTTTTTATCCATTTTCATGTTTTTTTCTTGATTTTTATGCAACTTAGAAGCCATTTTCATAAGCTTTGTATCAGAAAAAAAGGAAATTTTTGGGAATTTTTAAGGTATTTTTAGAATTTTTTCTAGCATTTTTTCATCTTTTTCAATGCTATTTTCTTGATAAAATGGAAGAATAAAGGAAGCTCTATGTGGTTTTTAGTGGGAAAGTGGCCTAGCAATGTTGGGAAAATTTTTGAGAATTTTTCTTGATTTTTTTTTATTTAGTGCATTTTATTAGTTATTTTTTATATTTTCAGGGTATTTTTAAACACAAAAAAAAGAGGGGATTAATCCATAGAATTAATTGAGGCCACTAATCAATCTAGGTTCCTCAACCGTGAATGGAAATGATTCACTGTGTCAAAATTGCGGTGAGCGTGGATCGAACACGTGGCCTTCAGATCTTCAGTCTGACGCTCTCCCAACTGAGTTATCCCCGCGAATGATGCCTACATCAAATTGTTTTTGTATTTATGATATAATCTCACCTCATCAAGCAAACTTATGATCGAGACACGAAGGTTATTTCTTCATCTATCAAAGAATTATCAAGCAAACTTATGATCGAGACACCGGAACACCTAATCTTTGGGAGTTGCTTACATAACACCAACAAATGCAATTACAAACACATATCTTTTTTCCCTCAAAAGCATTGTTAAAGCATAAGAAGGGAGCTTAGAACCTCTTCCACAACATGATGACAACACGACGGAGAAAATAAATATACAGCCAAAGTCGTTCTTATATCGTAGTGTTATGGAAACATAGAGTCACTTTCCCCCACTTTTTTGTGGATCTTTGTCCCGGATTATTATATGTCCTCACATTCTACATTTTATATGATAAGTTTTTCTTTTTTTTTTCCTTGTCCCTTTCAGATTTTGATTACTTGAGAAGTTTCATTTGGGCTAACCTTCTTGAACTTCGCTCCATATTCTATTTCTCACTATATTTCATATGAAAATGAACTTTATTTTTACCCTCTTTATTCTTCTACTCTTTGAGGAAGTCCATGCCATGGCGATTCCTCATGAATCCTTTAGTTAGACATTTCTTACTCTTAGATCTAGTTTCATAAGCTACAATGTAATGTAATTTGCTAGTTTGGAAACTAATTGACTCTTGATCATGAATGCTTTTATCTAAGGGAAAGTGGTTATATACGTAATCAACATTAGTGTATAATGAAAAATGGTTTCAATCGGTCTTCCTTCCTCCGCCTTGATTCTTTTACTTTGTCACGTTAATACTTTGGCAAAAAATCCAGTTTAGATATAACATGATGAAATCCTTCCATATTCTCTTGATCTTAAATTTCAATCATTCCCTTCTTGGTTTTCTTAGAATAATCTTTTCCGACAAAAGAGATCCTTTCATTAGTTCACAAGAGAAAACACACATAGGGCTACAAACCCATCTAGGGGTCATGAAATCAAATACAAGGGGACAAATCACCCCACACACCTACCCAATAACGATTAGGGGCAAGGATGGAGGGAGGGGAGAAAAGCCATGCAAGCCGCTAATAACTCCATTGTATAGTATCACCCTGAGAGATAAAGAAGAGTCCTTTCTTCCTGAGCTCAAGAAAAGCCAGCCGCTATCGAATCATGCCATCCAAATCACCCTGGAGATGGTCTAGGTGGCCTTGTAGAGTATGGATCGGCTCTAGCCAAAAGTCATGAACAATCTTGGTTGGAGGGATCATACGCTGCTCAAAGATACACCAGCACCGTGCTCTCCAAATAAACCATATGACAGAGCTATTGAGCAACTCCCAGTAGGGATCGTCATCGCCACTCCACATGGAGATGTTGAGATATTGAGTGATGGAAATTTGCCCATCCTGAATCAATAGAATAGTATTGTCATTCAAATGCTTCTAATTGAGGGATAGACTAGCAAGTGACGCCCAAGCAACCTCCAAGTCATAAGCCCCAAGATCCGTAGCAAAATTTGTTGGGCAAGATGGTAGTCCCAAAGATAGTGACATTGTGACTTCGTGTGATAGCCACAAACTATGCAATCTAGAGCACTACAACATATGGGGGGCATACCGGTGCTACCCATACTAACCTACCCTTATATGACCATTGGAAATTTTTGGAAAGATCATGCTAGGCATAGGACAGTCACTTGGGCATCAGTATAACCATTGAAAGCTAGTTGCCATGGACAATGTATGCCCCTTGATGGCTCAAAATCCAAGGAATCTAAATGACCAATACTACACCGTTGAAAGCAAATACACAAATCATAATGCACAGGATTTCCCTTACCATAAATAAGTAGCTACGCAAAGCTATCAGCAAGCCTATCAACATCCAAGTAGATATCAAAACCAGTACCAACCTGATGGTATATGCTACAGTATATGCATCGGTATGGGAATCACCAGTATAAGCATCAGTATGTCCCTACAAAAATTATCGATATAACCATCGGTATGTCCTTGGGCATATCGACGCTCATACCAATGTCTATACCAACAACCATATCTGCAAAATTTGTTTTAGGCAAAGTGTGTTGTCTCTTTCTGCAGCAACACGATAATGATGTTGTGTAGCAAATGACAATACACGCTACCCAAAAAAAACTGAGTACATGTGACATGTACTCTAATGGCTATCGATTTAGGGCTTAGATGACTGACAATTAAAACATGATTTGATAAAGCAAAACACATTGTCAAATATAAAAGAGATGTATATGAAGTATTTTGATGGCAATGCACCATAGTGTGCTCTCCTACTTGAGAGCGCCACGAAGATATCCTCGGACTAGAAAACCAAGCTCCAGGGCGGCACACGGTACCCCACACAGAGGCTATAGAATACACAGAAAAACATAGTACACAAGGAGCATGAACACAAAATTCTTAGGTGTTACAAATGCGATCGAACTTACAGTCTCTGACTGACCATGCCACTATATGTTTTATTAAAGAACATATACAAAGAAGTGTCTGATGGCCATTTGGCCATTCACATGGACACTAATTGTAACAATCCCCCACTAAAGGCCAATATGGCCAAAGTAACTATGGAAGAAAAGTAAAGAATGATAAAGAATACCTGAGTGTAAGTATACAAAATATACCTCCCACCTGATGGGCATGTTACAGTGTATACAAGTGACTATATCAAAAGCTATCGTGTGGTAGACCTTTAGTCAAAGGATCTACAGCATTATCTCGAGTGTGAACCTTCTCAAGAATAATGCACTCAGTGGCTAAGCAATCTCCAATGAATTGGTACCTCACCTCAATGTGCTTGGTCTTTGCATGATAGACCGGATTCTTAGCCAAAGCAATGGCACTCTAACTATCACTAAGCAAACGAGGTACATGCTGAGGTAAACCCATATCACAAGCAAGACAAGAAAGCCACAAAGCTTCCTTACATGCCTCACTTGTTGCAACATACTCTGCTTCTATGGTGGAAACATCTGTACATTCTTGAAGATAAGATCTCCAAGAGATAGCACCTCCAGCAAAATGAAAAATATAACCTAATGTAGACTTACAATTTTCTACACAATTAGCATAGTCAGAATCTGTGTAACCAATAATGGATGCTTTCCCTCTACCTAAGCATAGACACTTGTCCTTAGTGGCAATGTATGGTCTCATAGCTACCATAGCATACATGAGACTACCAACAACAAACTGATAGGGAATTTCGGTCATGAATTCCTTTTTCTCATTTGATTTGGGGCAATCATCCTTACTCAATTTCACATATGTGGAAAAAGGTTTATTCAATGCCTTTCCACCCTCCATATTGAACATGTGAAGTACTTTGGATATGTATTCACTTTGAGACAAGTATATGCATCTTTTACTCCTATCACGAGTAATGCGCATGCCAAGAGTATGTTTGGCATCCCCAAATCCTTCATGTGAATTCCTTTTCTCATCTGATTTGGGGCAATCATCCTTACTCAATTTCACATATGTGGAAAAAGGTTTATTCAATGCCTTTCCACCCTCCATATTGAACATGTGAAGTACTTTGGATATGAATTCACTTTGAGACAAGTATATGCATCTTTTACTCCTATCATGAGTAATGTGCATGCCAAGAGTATGTTTGGCATCCCCAAATCCTTCATGTGAAATGTCTGACTCAACTTCTTTTTGAGAATTGACAAGTCATAAGAGGACTTCCCAACAATCAACATATCATCGACATAAATTATCAAGCATATCAAGCTTCCATCTGAGCATCTCTTTGTGTAGAGACAACGATACTCATTGCTTTGAGAATAGCCTTGAGACTTCATAAGAGCATCAAAATTTTGGTACCGTTGTCTAGGGGATTGTTTAAGTCCATACAAGCTCTTCTTGAGCTTCTAGGAATCCCTCTAGGCTGACACAAAAGGTTGAATTCATGTGAGGTATACTCACCCCCATTATCTGAAAATAAAGCATTTGTTGGAGTTAGACATTTGCGAAAGCACGGAAACAGCACAAGGAAGAAGAAGAAGGTTGGAGCACAACACACAATACTGAATGTATAACTAGAGAATGTACAAAGATAAGTAGCCCATTAGGGCAATAGGCGTATATAGAAGCCGGGGGAAAAGAACTTCCTAAAGAGGGAAAAAAGTGCCTTGGCAGTCCTAGAGTGTTCACACACATCACTACCTAAATATGTCAACAAATCCCCCCTGGGAGTGATGCGGTGAACAAGTAGCTGGCACTCATGTATAAGGAAGTGCCAAGCTATGTGGAAATCACTCCACAAAAGGAAGTAAGCCCAAAGCTTTGTGGAAAGCTTCAAATTTCTCCCTAGGTAGAGCCTTCGTGAAAAGGTCTGCAATGTTCTCTTGTGTGGGCACATATGCCAAGCTGATCTCCCCATCAGAGAACCTCTCCTTGATATAATAATAATGCACCTCAATGTGCTTAGTGCAAGCATGGAACACAGAGTTCCTAGCAACTGCCAATGCACTTTGACTGTCAGTGAAGATGGTGGTGGTAGAAGACTCACCAACACCCAAATCAGCCATAAGGCGTCTAAGCCAACTACACTCAACAGTCACTATGAAAGCTGCCCTATACTCAGCCTCATAACTAGAAGTGGCCACAATAGGCTCCTTCTTGCTCAACCAAGATATACATGAGCTACCAAGCATGAAGCAAAAGCCACTAGTGGACGCACGAGTGTCATAGCAACCAGCCCAATTAGAGTTAGAAAAAGCATGTAGATCTGGCAGTAGTGATCCCCCCTTGGGATAAAACAACCCAAGTAGCCGAGTACCACTCAAGTAGCAAAATATGCACTTAACCGCCTGCCAATGCTTGACTCTTGGGCAATGCATAAACCTGCTCATCTATGAGACAACAAAGTGAATATCTGGCCGAGTAATGCATAAGTAAATCAAGCATCCAATAGCCTGATGATAGAGAACAACATCAAATGCATCTCCAACATCATGAAGACTCAATCGTAAAATTGTTTCCATAGGAGTGGCAATAGGTTTATAGTCTTCAAGGCCAAAATGCTACAGTAATGTGTCAATATATTTCGTTTCACACAAAGCCATTCCACCATCAACGTACATAATCTGAAAGCCCAAATAGTGATGCAAATGTCCCAAATCAGACATCTCAAATTAGGCATGTAAATCATCCTTAAAATCAGCAATATGCCTCTCATGAGGACCACTAAGCAGCATACCATAATGATTAGAAGTACATCATTAGCACGCTTAACATATAAGGTGCTTTCCGTTGGATTGTTCTCAAAACCATGTGCAATCAGATAGGCATGTATATTTTCATACCAAGCATGTGGTGCTTGCTTTAAACCATATAATGCCTTCTTTAACCTGCACACCTGGTTTTCATGCCCTTTCTGCACAAGGCCATGGGGCTGAAAAACATACACTTCTTCATGCAAGTCACCATTCAGAATAATTTTCAGCTGATGTGCATTCCAACCATGAGCTGCAAGTTCACAGGTGCTACGAACAATAGTCGTACATCAAGTAGGAGCAAAGGTTTCATCAAAATCAATGCCTTTTTCCTGTGCATAACCCATTGCAATGAGCCTAGACTTTTACCTACCAATTGTACCATCAGGCTTACACTTCAGCTTGTATATAATATACAGCCAAAGTCGTTCTTATATCGTAGTGTTATGGAAACATAGAGTCACTTTCCCCCACTTTTTTGTGGATCTTTGTCCCGGATTATTATATGTCCTCACATTCTACATTTTATATGATAAGTTTTTCTTTTTTTTTTTCCTTGTCCCTTTCATATTTTGATTACTTCAGAAGTTTCATTTGGTCCAACCTTCTTGAACTTCGCTCCATATTCTATTTCTCACTATATTTCATATGAAAATGAAATTTATTTTTACCCTCTTTATTCTTCTACTCTTTGAGGAAGTCCATGCCATGGCGATTCCTCATGAATCCTTTAGTTAGACATTTCTTACTCTTAGATCTAGTTTCATAAGCTACAATGTAATGTAATTTGCTAGTTTGGAAACTAATTGACTCTTGATCATGAATGCTTTTATCTAAGGGAAAGTGGTTATATACGTAATCAACATTAGTGTATAATGAAAAATGGTTTCAATCGGTCTTCCTTCCTCCGCCTTGATTCTTTTTACTTTGTCACATTAATACTTTGGCAAAAAATCCAGTTTAGATATAACATGATGAAATCCTTCCATATTCTCTTGATCTTAAATTTCAATCATTCCCTTCTTGGTTTTCTTAGAATAATCTTTTCCGACAAAAGAGATCCTTTCATTAGTTCACAAGAGAAAACACACATAGGGCTACAAACCCATCTAGGGGTCATGAAATCAAATACAAGGGGACAAATCACCCCACATACCTACCCAATAACGATTAGGGGCAGGGATGGAGGGAGGGGAGAAAAGCCATGCAAGCCGCTAATAACTCCATGGTATAGTATCACCCTGAGAGATAAAGAAGAGTCCTTTCTTCCTGAGCTCAAGAAAAGTCAGCCGCTATCGAATCATGCCATCCAAATCACCCTGGAGATGGTCTAGGTGGCCTTGTAGAGTATGGATCGGCTCCAGCCAAAAGTCATCAACAATCTTGGTTGGAGGGATCATACGCTGCTCAAAGATACACCAGCACCGTGCTCTCCAAATAAACCATATGACAGAGCTATTGATCAACTCCCAGTAGGGATCGTCATCGCCACTCCACATGGAGATGTTGAGATATTGAGTGATGGAAATTTGCCCATCCTGAATCAATAGAATAGTATTGTCATTCAAATGCTTCTAATTGAGGGATAGACTAGCAAGTGACGCCCAAGCAACCTCCAAGTCATAAGCCCCAAGATCCGTAGCAAAATTTGTTGGGCAAGATGGTAGTCCCAAAGATAGTGACATTGTGACTTCGTGTGATAGCCACAAACTATGCAATCTAGAGCACTACAACATATGGGGGGCATACCGGTGCTACCCATACTAACCTACCCTTATATGACCATTGGAAATTTTTGGAAAGATCATGCTAGGCATAGGACAGTCACTTGGGCATCAGTATAACCATTGAAAGCTAGTTGCCATGGACAATGTATGCCCCTTGATGGCTCAAAATCCAAGGAATCTAAATGACCAATACTACACCGTTGAAAGCAAATACACAAATCATAATGCACAGGATTTCCCTTACCATAAATAAGTAGCTAGGCAAAGCTATCAGCAAGCCTATCAACATCCAAGTAGATATCAAAACCAGTACCAACCACAGTAGTACTACATGCCACAATAACCATACCAACCTCGTTATCAGGCACAATAGGCCTCAACCAATGTTAGGATAGCAACCACCACCCCCTCCCGATTCAATTTCATTCAAATATGCAACGGCAACGTAGAACTTAAACAGACCCATTGTGTCAGCATCCTCTATGATCTCAAAAAGTGATCCAAACACTCAAAGCTTTGACTCTATCCATGTAGATAGCCAACCATCTTACTACACTGAATCACTTGAGCATAATGAGATATATCAGTATGAAACAAGTAGTTGATTGCCCACAAGGCCGGCATTACTATCAGCACCAGGTTGAGTTAAGGGAATGGGCCTCCACTACAACATATAAGGGGCATACCAGGTCTTATACCAGCGCAAATACATTGGGGAAATTTAGCCTCGATGTTGGTATAAGTGCCGGTATACACACCGGTATAATAATGCCAATGTAAGCATCGGTATGGGTGCTAGTATACGCATCGGTACTTACCCACTACCGTCGATATAAGCATCGGTATGGGTGCTTGTATATTTTTGCTAATATAGATATTGGCATTTACTTGCAAACTGATGGTATATGCGACAGTATATGCATCGGTATGGGAATCACCAGTATAAGCATCAGTATGTCCCTACAAAAATTATCGATATAACCATCGGTATGTCCCTGGGCATATCGACGCTCATACCAATGTCTATACCAACGACCATATCTGCAAAATTTGTTTTAGGCAAAGTGTGTTGTCTCTTGCTGCAGCAACACGATAATGATGTTGTGTAGCAAATGACAATACATGCTACCCAAAAAAAACTGAGTACATGTGACATGTACTCTAATGGCTATCGATTTAGGGCTTAGATGACCGACAATTAAAACATGATTTGATAAAGCAGAACACATTGTCAAATATAAAAGAGATGTATATGAAGTATTTTGATGGCAATGCACCATAGTATGCTCTCCTACTTGAGACCTCCACGAAGATATCCTCGGACTAGAAAACCAAGCTCCAGGGCGGCACACGGTACCCCACACAGAGGCTATAGACACAGAAAAACATAGTACACAAGGAGCATGAACATAAAATTCTTAGGTGTTACAAATGCGATCGAACTTACAGTCTCTGACTGACCATGCCACTATATGTTTTATTAAAGAACATATACAAAGAAGTGTCTGATGGCCATTTGGCCATTCACATGGACACTAATTGTAACAATCCCCCACTAAAGGCCAATATGGCCAAAGTAACTATGGAAGAAAAATAAAGAATGATAAAGAATACCTGAGTGTAAGTATACAAAATATACCTCCCACGTGATGGGCATGTTACAGTGTATACAAGTGACTGTATCAAAAGCTATCGTGTGGTAGCAGCATTATCTCGAGTGTGAACCTTCTCAAGAATAATGCACTCAGTGGCTAAGCAATCTCCAATGAATTGGTACCTCACCTCAATGTGCTTGGTCTTTGCATGATAGACCGGATTCTTAGCCAAAGCAATGGCACTCTAACTATCACTAAGCAAACGAGGTACATGCTGAGGTAAACCCATATCACAAGCAAGACAAGAAAGCCACAAAGCTTCCTTACATGCCTCACTTGTTGCAACATACTCTGCTTCTATGGTGGAAACATCTATACATTCTTGAAGATAAGATCTCCAAGAGATAGCACCTCCAGCAAAATGAAAAATATAACCTAATGTAGACTTACAATTTTCTACACAATTAGCATAGTCAGAATCTGTGTAACCAATAATGGATGCTTTCCCTCTACCTAAGCATAGACACTTGTCCTTAGTGGCAATGTATGGTCTCATAGCTACCATAGCATACATGAGACTACCAACAACAAACTGATAGGGAATTTCGGTCATGAATTCCTTTTTCTCATCTGATTTGGGGCAATCATCCTTACTCAATTTCACATATGTGGAAAAAGGTTTATTCAATGCCTTTCCACCCTCCATATTGAACATGTGAAGTACTTTGGATATGTATTCACTTTGAGACAAGTATATGCATCTTTTACTCCTATCACGAGTAATGCGCATGCCAAGAGTATGTTTGGCATCCCCAAATCCTTCATGTGAAATGTCTGACTCAACTTCTTTTTGAGAATTGACAAGTCATAAGAGGACTTCCCAGCAATCAACATATCATCGACATAAATTATCAAGCATATCAAGCTTCCATCTGAGCATCTCTTTGTGTAGAGACAACGATACTCATTGCTTTGAGAATAGCCTTGAGACTTCATAAGAGCATCAAAATTTTGGTACCGTTGTCTAGGGGATTGTTTAAGTCCATACAAGCTCTTCTTGAGCTTACAAACTAGACTTTCCTTGCCAGGAACTACATAACCCTCTGGTTGTTTCATATAGATCTCATCTGTAAGGTCTCCATGCAAGAAAGTAATTTTCACATCCATTTGGACTAGCTCTAAGTCCTCCATTGCAATGAATCCAAGCAACATGTGCAGGGTAGTCATCTTGACCACTAGAGAGAAGATTTCCTCAAAATCAACACCATGTTGTTGCTTAAAAAACTTTGCACCAAGTCGTGCTTTATACTTTGAAGAAGCACCATCTAATGTGAGTTTTAACTTATATACCCACTTACATGGTAAAGCTTTCTTGTCCTATGGCAAAGGTACTAAATCCCAGGTGAAAGGTTAATCACATGAACTGTAGTCAATACTGCTTCTGCCCAAAAGCCTTGTGAGAGGTTTGCATGATGCAACATAGAAACTACTCTATCTTGAATAGTTCTATTCATCCTTTCAACTCTACCATTCGCACTAGGGTATAAGGAGTTGTAAACTCTCTAGGAATCCCTCTAAGCTGACACAAAAGGTTGAATTCATGTGAGGTATACTCACCCCCAATGCATTCGAAGTTAAGCAGCTTCTAGGTAGTCATCGGCTCGAAACTATGTTTGCAAGAGCTAGTTTGGATGTTTCTTAAAGTTAAGCTTGAAACCAATTTCTTATTTGACGCTATATACTTGTATTAAAAGCTCAAAGAAACATGGCAAAAGAAAAAAATGAAGAACTTGAATCAAGTTTCGTACCTTGTATGAGGCCAAGGAGATCCCTCTTTGCATGACTTTTACATTTCTTGAAAATTCAAAATGCACTCTCCAAGATGGATGCACTCGTCCTCTTTTCTTAAGCTTTGACTTTTCTTCTTCAAGTTTGCTTCTTGGCTTCCATCTTCTCAACAAAGAACATGTGCACATGCATATCATGTATGAGATTCTTATTCATGTGTTCTTTTCCTTCTTCCCTTGCTCCTCTTTCTTCTTTCTCATTTCAACTCTCTTGTTCTCTTTTGGCTCGTGTATACCTCTTGTCTTTTTCACATGAAGGCTATATTGAGTGAACCATAAGGGTGTAGAATGCCTCATGATGGGAATCACACACTCACTCATCTCCCTTTCTCTCTTGCATTCTAAACTTGTTTCAACTATGTATCAAAGAGGAAGTATCATGCTTAATGCTCTTGCATTCTAAAAACTTGTAATTATCATATTCAAAAGTTAGAAGGTGATAAAACCTCCCACGCCTTTCAAAAGATTAAGTATATCTTACCATACTCTTGAGATCAAATTTATTTGCAAATTGTAAACTTTCAAGGGAAAAAAAATATTATCAACTTCAAAGATTTGATTACTAGTCATCTTATGAGCAAAGCTCCGTCAAAAAAATTTAATACTATTAAAATTGCTTCTTTAGAAACAAGAATAATTGAACAAGGCTGAAGTATGGATTTAGAAAGAGTAATTCTAAACCAAGGTATCAACTCACTTCAAAATTGTCTTACATTGGATATGGGTTTAGGTAACTTTAGTATAGAAATATTTTTATCCGGATCTGGAGCCATACCTTTAGCCGATACCACATGTCCCAAGAGGGTTCCTTCTGTCACGAGGAAATGACATTTATTTGGGTTTAGCTTTAGTTTAGTCTCCTTGCATCTTTTAAAAACATTCTACAGCTATCTCAAGTGATGGCCCAAGCAATCCAAAGGAGTCTCGTTGTGAGATCTTGAAAATGAAGAAAAGTCATCCATGAAAATTCTGAGTGTTTCTAGCTATAAGGATCCAAAAATGAGATTTACAGTCCTGTTAAAGGTGGCTGGAGCATTTTTGAGTCCAAATGGTATTTTTACATACACATATGTGCCCAAGGTGTGATGAAAGCAGTCTTTTCACGATCTTCTGGGTGGATGGATATTTGGTTATAGCCACCAAAGCCATCCATAAAGCTATATAATGCATGTCCAGCCACTTCGTCAATGACCTGCTCTACAAAGGGCATGGGGAATCCATCTGGAATGGTCACCTTGTTGAGTGCTCTAAAGTCAACACAAGTCTTCATTTTGTTGGTATTCGTCTTCGGTACTATAACCATTGGTGAAAGCCATTCTGAGTGTTCCACAGGAATGATGATTCCTTCATCCTCCATCTTCTGTATTTCCACATAAATAACTTCAACATATTTTGGGTTAAGTCTATAACTCTTTCCTCTTATTGGCTTGGCTCCATCAACAAGAGGGACTCTGTGCTCTCCATAATTGGCAGGCACTCCTTCTAAGTCTTTATAATGCCACATAAAAACATTTGCATAGTGTATCAAGAAAGATTTTACCTTTCAAGCAGCTCTGGATGGCTCCACAACCAAGTGGCCACCAAAACTAGATGATTATTTTCTTGAGTACCTAATTGTACTTCTTTGATTGGGTTTCTATCTATCATAGTATCTACATGCTCATCTCCAACCCTTTTTTCTTCCAATAGCTTTTCCTGCATTGTTGCATAAGGATGAGTTTTCTGGATCTCAATGTATTCCTCTTTGTCCTGCATCCATTTTGCAGGGATTTCTTGAATTGGCAAAGAACATTCCTCACTAGTATGTTTTACCTTGTCTTTAACTTTAGTAACTCCCTTCTCTGTTGTTGTTGCATCCTCCTCCAAGTTGTGCTTAAGGGATGTCTTCCTCCCGCTTCTGTGGTCTGTGATGTGTTCTCCCAATCCATCAACCTGAACTTTATCCTTATTTTCATCATAACATTCATCTGTGCAAGAATTATTTAGAAAAACTCCAAAACAAGAGGAAGAGTTGCCTGCTTGCAGCCAATTCAGAATATCTTCTTCCTCTTCGAACTCTAATTGTGGTTGATCCTCCATTTCTTGTTTCATGAAAATGCCAACTGATTGCATCATGCTGGTGTTCCCTTGATGATCTGGATCCTCCTCTAAATATATATGTGTAAGTTCTTGCCCTTTCTTTTGTACCCATATAGTGTCTTTACCCCCCTCATGAATGACACTTGCATGCCTCAGCCATGGTTTTCCAATCAAGAGGGGAAATCCCCTCTCTACCTGGGGCAGTCTTAATACCACAAAATCCAAAATGAAGAGATTACCTTGTACTTCCATTGGAACTTTTGGGATCACCCCCATTAGCCTCACCCCCATTGGCCTTACTTTGCTTTGATCTGCCAAAGTAACGGTGAAGTAGGCTGGTTCGGATGGACGTAAGGCAAGCTTCTCCATGGTATGCTCATGTATCGAATCTATGCCAGACCCACCATCCACAGTGACTCCTTATAGCTTTAATCCTTTAATTATTACTGTCAATCTAGGACTCTTATAGTCGGTAAGAGGTGTTTCTTCTACACCCTTCCCTTGGCCCAAGGTAGTAGTCTTGGCCGCCGAGGTGGATGAGGAAGCCTCATCAATAATCTGCAGTACTTCCGACCTGAATTTTGCATCCATGTTTATCAACTCAAGAATACTAACCTCTATTTTAATTGACTTGAATTATATTGAAGCTCCGAATTCTCTAAGGTCAATGTTGATGTTTGATTTCTCAAGTTCTTTGTGGGCCCGGCTATATGCATTCCCAATGAAATCATTAATTTTTGAAAAATCTTCTTTTCGAGTTACCTCTTCACATTTTGTTGAACTTCCTTTCTCTTGTTTTGCATCTTCACATATATCTGATTTGCTCTGATGTACTCTCTGATCTTTATCACTTCCATAAGAATTTGATTCTTGGTTTGGTTCTTCTAGAATTTTCCCTTTGCTTCTTGTCTACATAACGATGGAGTCGATTTCTTCTAATTGTACCACTCTAGTGGATGGTGACTGTACAACAATGGCTCCTTCTGCTGCTCCATGATTATTTATTGAGATCATTTAGAGATGGGACTCAGATGTAGATGCTTTATGTTATGGGCAACAATTTGTATAATGATCCCTGGCATCTCGACAATTCGTGCAAGGGGGAGCATTGTCTGGCAGGGTGCATATACTTTGATAATGACCATACTCTCCACATCTGAAACAGATAATTGGCCTTCTAGGCCCATTTCCATAATTACCTCTAGGTCTTTGATTATAGTTGTTACCTTGGCTGGGAGCTGCGGCCATAACATTGGTTGAAAGTTGAGCACCTCCTTGTGCCCAATAGGGTTATGCAGGTATCCCTCTTGATTGACATTCATGGGCCTCATGACTAGCTTTCCTGCATAGCTGGCAAGTTACACTTAACAATGGACATTCACTTACCACATGACCCTGCTTACTGCACATGGTACACCATAGTCCACTTTTGATACCACCTTCCTTGAGTTCCGACAGCTCCTGTCGAAGCTGAGCCAGCTCCTCTGCTTGGGCTTCCTCTTCCTTTTGTAGCTTCAATGCTTCAATTTCCCTCCTCAACTGAGTCACAATACTCTCCTCCTCTTTATGGGGCTTATTTCTTTTTAAGCTCTCAAGCTCTTTTCTTAGCTGAATTACTGGGTCTTCAGGTTCTACAAGAGATGACAAATTCGAAGAGCTTGCCCCATACTGCTATTTAATTTGTTCCAATCTTGTAGTTGTATTGATAAATTCTTCTATTGTTGCGGTCGATAAAACTAACTCCTTTATTTTACATTGTGTTGATATGGAAAGTGGTTTAGCCAACCAGTTCTTGATAAAAAAATCATGGGGAGGGTTTGGTAGTTTGGCCATCAGGGCCTTAGCTCAGGCCACAAATTCTGGGAAGGTCTCCCTAGGACCTAGTCTTAAATTTTCTGATTCTTCAATAATGTTTTTAGTTGTATTCCCTTGTTGGAATTGTGTTCTAAATACTTCCTTCATCAAATCCCATGTTGTGAAATGGTCGTCAGCAAACTGACTAAACCATTTGTCTGTTAGCCCTTCTAATGTCTCATATTTGCTCTTGTGGAATAGCTAAGGATGCTTGGGATACACTTACCATATTTTACCAAGCTAGGAATGAGGCTCGTGTTGCTTACCTCCGAAAATAGTTGGAGAGTGAGCACATGAATGAAGGTGATTCCATGGGCAATTTTCTAACAAAGATCAAAGAATTGAAGAAACAATTCATTTCTACTGATGAGGTTATACCAGATAGCTCACTTGTACATACCGTTCAGAATGGTCTTCCTGATTCATATAAGAGTTTTGCTTCTACTCTTTGTTTGATGATGAAAGGCAATCAAAATGCCTTGTCATTTGAGGAATTAGTCTCTGTTCTGTTGCAGGAAGATTAGTCCAGGCAGAACAGGCCCATTATGTGTGTTATAGATCAAACTTTCCTCACTAGTCAGAAGGGCAAAGGAAAATGGAGCTCTTCAACTAGTAAGTAGAAATCTGCTAATTCTGCACATTCAAAAAAGGAAGATAAAGATGAGAAGAAATCAGAAAAGCAAAAATTATTTTTGCAAGTACTATAAAGGGAATGATCATATCATAAAGAACTGTCCAAAATTGGTTGCAAAAGAGGCAAAGAAAAACGAGGCTAGAATGGTTGTTACAGAGGCCTCTACACCAAAAACAGAGTCGGCTAATCTTCTGAGGGAAGAAGAATGGGCATTTACTACTGTTTGCAGTTTTAACCCATCTTCTCATGAGCAATGCATGTCTGGAGTAGACTCAAATGTTTGGTAATTTGATAGTGGGGTGACCAAACATATCACCTCGCAGTGCAGTTTCTTCACTTCACTCGAGCCTGCCCCTACAGGGAATACTGTCACATGCGCCAACAACTCCTCTTATCCTGTCATGGGACTTGGTAAGATTGTTTTGACTACTGCTGATGGTAGTTCTTTCGCTTTCTCAGATGCTTTATTTGTGCTAGGGATCAAGAAGAATTTGTTATTAGTTTTAGCTTTAGCCAAGATCGGCTTGGTTGTGAAATTTGTTGATGACAGGTGTATAGTTCATGATCTGTCAAATGGCAACGTGATTATTGCTTTTGGCATTTTATGTCGTGGGATGTATAAGCTCATAGACCATGAAAGATCTGTGAATGAATCAGCATGTGTAGTACATGATTCTCAGGCTATGGCAGATGCAAAGCTTTGGCATGCACACTTTGGTCATCTGAATTTTGCTAGTTTGCTATGCCTGTAGAAATCTGAAATGGTGTCCTCTTTGCCCAAACTTGAGGCACCTGATAAATATGTATGTGAAGGCTGTATTTTGGGCAAAATGCAGCGTTCCTCATTTCCAAAAGATGGTTCAGTTCGGGCTACTCAGAAATTGCAACTTGTACATAGTGATGTCTGTGGTCCTATGCAGACACCTTCTTTTGGAAATTGTCTTTACTTTGTGACTTTCATCGATGATTTTTCCAGGCATGCATGGGTATATCCATTGAAGGCAAAGTCCGAAGTGTTCATGTGCTTCAAGCAATTTTTGACTTTGGCTGAAAATCTGTTAGCATGTAAATTTGGCACCCTCCGTTCCGATCAAGGGGGGAATATATGTCTTCTGATTTTAATGCGTTTCTGGTTGAATGTGGGATAAAACACCAGTCTACAGTGCCGTATACACCTCAACAGAATGGAGTTGCTGAGTTAGACATTACCGCATAGTTTCTGGCTTGAGGCTATCATGTGTGCAACATATGTACGTAACAAGTGTCCCACTAAAGCACTGCAATCTATCACTCCATATGAGGCTTGGCATGATTGCAAGCCATCTGTTGCTCATCTGTGTTAGACTTTACCACATAGTTTCTGGCTTGAGGCTATCATGTGTGCAACATATGTACGTAACAAGTGTCCCACTAAAGCACTGCAATCTATCACTCCATATGAGGCTTGGCATGATTGCAAGACATCTGTTGCTCATCTGCGTGTTCTTAGTTGTTTGGCATATGCATTAGTGCCTGAACAACATCGCAAAAAATCAGAAGATAAAGCAGTAAAATGTATTTTTGTTGGGTACAGTTCTGAAAGTAAAGACTATCACCTGTATCATCCACAGACTAAACACATTCTGGTTAGCTGTGATGTTGTTTTTGTGGAAGATGCTATTTAGCCATTGCTTTCATGTTCTAAGGAGACATCTGTTAGCTCCAAAGACATGTATGATACTTTGCTACCTCTTTTTACAGGTGAACAGTCTAGTGCTAGTCCTAATGAGGCAACTTCTTAGCCTTTGGAAGTTTCATGTGATGATGCAGATCATCCCATTTCTAATGCAAATTTACATGATGCACTTGTTGATGAGAGAGTTGACATTGAGGAGGCAAAACTATGCCAAAATGCTTGGTGCAGACTTTGCGTGACAACAAATTAGATGATCATACTCGTTCAGGCTCTCATAGTGCCTCTTTTGCATCAGATTGCTATGCTATGGCTGCATCTAGTCTCTGTGATGAGAATGAGCCTGTTTCGTTTGATGAAGCACAAAACTCAAAAAATTGGATGGCTGCTATGCAATCTGAATGATGCTATAATGAAGAATGGTACTTGGTCTTTATGTGACTTGCCTCCTCGCAAGAAGGCCATTGGTACTAAGTGGGTATACAAGCTGAAGTGTAAGCCTGATGGTACAATTGGCAGGTAAAAGTCTAGGCTCATTGCAATGGGTTATGCATAGGAAAAAGGCATCGATTTTGATGAAACATTTGCTCCTACTTGTTGTACGACTATTGTTCGTAGCACCTGTGAACTTGCAGCTCATGGTTGGAATGCACATCAGCTGAAAATTATTCTGAATGGTGACTTGCATGAAGAAGTGTATGTTTTTCAGCCCCATGGCCTTGTGCAGAAAGGGCATGAAAACTAGGTGTGCATGCTAAAGAAGGCATTATATGGTTTAAAGCAAGCACCACATGCTTGGTATGAAAATATACATGCCTATCTGATTGCACATGGTTTTGAGAACAATCCAACGAAAAGCACCTTATATGTTAAGCGTGCTAATGATGTACTTCTAATCATTATGGTATACTGCTCAGTGGTCCTCATGAGAGGCATATTGCTGATTTTAAGGATGATTTACATGCCTAATTTGAGATGTTTGATTTGGGACATTTGCATCACTATTTGGGCTTTCAGATTATGTACGTTGATGGTGGAATGGCTTTGTGTGAAACGAAATATATTGACACATTACTGTAGCATTTTGGCCTTGAAGACTATAAACCTATTGCCACTCCTATGGAAACAATTTTACGATTGAGTCTTCATGATGTTGGAGATGCATTTGATGTTGTTCTCTATCATCAGGCTATTGGATGCTTGATTTACTTATGCATTACTCGGCCAGATATTCACTTTTTTGTCTCATGGATGAGCAGGTTTATGCATTGCCCAAGAGTCAAGCATTGGCAGGCGGTTAAGTGCATCTTTTTCTACTTGAGTGGTACTCGGCTACTTGGGTTGTTTTATCCCAAGGGGGGATCACTACTGCCAGATCTACATGCTTTTTCTAACTCTAATTGGGCTGGTTGCTATGACACTCGTGCGTCCACTAGTGGCTTTTGCTTCATGCTTGGTAGCTCATGTATATCTTGGTTGAGCAAGAAGGAGCCTATTGTGGCCACTTCTAGTTATGAGGCTGAGTATAGGGCAGCTTTCATAGTGATTGTTGAGTGTATGTGGCTCAGACGCCTTATGGCTGATTTGGGTGTTGGTGAGTCTTCTACCACCACCATCTTCACTGAGAGTCAAACTGCATTGGCAGTTGCTAGGAACCCTGTGTTCCATGCTTGCACTAAGCACATTGAGGTGCATTATCACTATATCAAGGAGAGGTTCTCTGATGGGGAGATCAGCTTGGCATATGTGCCCACACAAGAGAACATTGCAGACCTTTTCACGAAGGCTCTACCTAGGGAGAAATTTGAAGCTTTCCACAAAGCTTTGGGCTTACTTCCTTTTGTGGAGTGATTTCCACATAGCTTGGCACTTCCTTATACATGAGTGCCAGCTACTTGTTCACCGCATCACTCCCAGGGGGGATTTGTTGACATATTTAGGTAGTGATGTGTGTGAACACTCTAGGACTGCCGAGGCACTTTTTTCCCTCTTTAGGAAGTTCTTTTCCCCCGGCTTCTATATACGCCTATTGCCCTAATGGGCTACTTATCTTTGTACATTCTCTAGTAATACATTTAGTATTGTGTGTTGTGCTCCAACCTTCTTCTTCTTCCTTGTGCTGTTTCCGTGCTTTCGCAAATGTCTAACTCCAACAAATGCTTTATTTTCAGATAATGGGGGTGAGTATACCTCACATGAATTCAACCTTTTGTGTTAGCCTAGAGGGATTCCTAGAGAGTTTACAACTCCTTATACCCTAGTGCAGAATGGTTGAAAGGATGAATAGAACTATTCAAGATAGAGTAGTTTCTATGTTGCATCATGCAAACCTCTCACAAGGCTTTTGGGCAGAAGCAGTATTGACTACAGTTCATGTGATTAACCTTTCACCTGGGATTTAGTACCTTTGCCATAGGACAAGAAAGCTTTACCATGTAAGTGGGTATATAAGTTAAAACTCACATTAGATGGTGCTTCTTCAAAGTATAAAGCACGACTTGTTGCAAAGTTTTTTAAGCAACAACATGGTGTTGATTTTGAGGAAATCTTCTCTCTAGTGGTCAATATGACTACCCTGCACATGTTGCTTGGATTCATTGCAATGGAGGACTTAGAGCTAGTCCAAATGGATGTGAAAATTACTTTCTTGCATGGAGATCTTACAGATGAGATCTATATGAAACAACCAGAGGGTTATGTAGTTCCTGGCAAAGAAAGTCTAGTTTGTAAGCTCAAGAAGAGCTTGTATGGACTTAAACAATCCCCTAGACAACGGTACCAAAATTTTGATGCTCTTATGAAGTCTCAAGGCTATTCTCAAAGCAATGAGTATCGTTGTCTCTACACAAAGAGATGCTCAGATGGAAGCTTGATATGCTTGATAATTTATGTCGATGATATGTTGATTGTTGGGAAGTCCTCTTATGACTTGTCAATTCTCAAAAAGAAGTTGAGTCAGACATTTCACATGAAGGATTTGGGGATGCCAAACATACTCTTGGCATGCGCATTACTCGTGATAGGAGTAAAAGATGCATATACTTGTCTCAAAGTGAATACATATCCAAAGTACTTCACATGTTCAATATGGAGGGTGGAAAGGCATTGAATAAACCTTTTTCCACATATGTGAAATTGAGTAAGGATGATTGCCCCAAATCAGATGAGAAAAAGGAATTCATGACCGAAATTCCCTATCAGTTTGTTGTTGGTAGTCTCATGTATGCTATGGTAGCTATGAGACCATACATTGCCACTAAGGACAAGTGTCTATGCTTAGGTAGAGGGAAAGCATCCATTATTGGTTACACAGATTCTGACTATGCTAATTGTGTAGAAAATTGTAAGTCTACATTAGGTTATATTTTTCATTTTGCTGGAGGTGCTATCTCTTGGAGATCTTATCTTCAAGAATGTACAGATGTTTCCACCATAGAAGCAGAGTATGTTGCAACAAGTGAGGCATGTAAGGAAGCTTTGTGGCTTTCTTGTCTTGCTTGTGATATGGGTTTACCTCAGCATGTACCTCGTTTGCTTAGTGATAGTTAGAGTGCCATTGCTTTGGCTAAGAATCCGGTCTATCATGCAAAGACCAAGCACATTGAGGTGAGGTACCAATTCATTGGAGATTGCTTAGCCACTGAGTGCATTATTCTTGAGAAGGTTCACACTTGAGATAATGCTGCAGATCCTTTGACTAAAGGTCTACCACACGATAGCTTTTGATATAGTCACTTGTATACACTGTAACATGCCCATCAGGTGGGAGGTATATTTTGTATACTTACACTCAGGTATTCTTTATCATTCTTTATTTTTCTTCCATAGTTACTTTGGCCATATTGGCCTTTAGTGGGGGATTGTTACAATTAGTGTCCATGTGAATGGCCAAATGGCCATCAGACACTTCTTTGTATATGTTCTTTAATAAAACATATAGTGGCATGGTCAGTCAGAGACTGTAAGTTCGATCGCATTTGTAACACCTAAGAATTTTGTGTTCATGCTCCCTGTGTACTATGTTTTTCTGTGTATTCTATAGCCTCTGTGTGGGGTACCGTGTGCCGCCCTGGAGCTTGGTTTTCTAGTCCGAGGATATCTTCGTGGAGCTCTCAAGTAGGAGAGCACACTATGGTGCATTGCCATCAAAATACTTCATATACATCTCTTTTATATTTGACAATGTGTTTTGCTTTATCAAATCATGTTTTAATTGTCGGTCATCTAAGCCCTAAATCGATAGTCATTAGAGTACATGTCACATGTACTCAGTTTTTTTTGGGTAGCGTGTATTGTCATTTGCTACACAACATCATTATCGTGTTGCTGCAGCAAGAGACAACACACTTTGCCCAAAACAAATTTTGCAGATATGGTCGTTGGTATAGACATTGGTATGAGCGTCGATATGCCCAGGGACATACCGATGGTTATATCGATAATTTTTGTAGGGACACACTGATGCTTATACTGGTGATTCCCATACCGATGCATATACTGTCGCATATACCATCATGTTGGTACTGGTTTTGATATCTACTTGGATGTTGATAGGCTTGCTGATAGCTTTGCCTAGCTACTTATTTATGGTAAGGGAAATCCTGTGCATTATGATTTGTGTATTTGCTTTCAACGGTGTAGTATTGGTCATTTAGATTCCTTGGATTTTGAGCCATCAAGGGGCATACATTGTCCATGGCAACTAGCTTTCAATGGTTATACTGATGCCCAAGTGACTGTCCTATGCCTAGCATGATCTTTCCAAAAATTTCCAATGGTCATATAAGGGTAGGTTAGTATGGGTAGCACCAGTATGCCCCCCATATGTTGTAGTGCTCTAGATTGCATAGTTTGTGGCTATCACACGAAGTCACAATGTCACTATCTTTGGGACTACCATCTTGCCCAACAAATTTTGCTACGGATCTTGGGGCTTATGACTTGGAGGTTGCTTGGGCGTCACTTGCTAGTCTATCCCTCAATTAGAAGCATTTGAATGACAATATTATTCTATTGATTCAGGATGGGCAAATTTCCATCACTCAATATCTCAACATCTCCATGTGGAGTGGCGATGACGATCCCTACTGGGAGTTGATCAATAGCCCTGTCATATGGTTTATTTGGAGAGCACGGTGCTGGTGTATCTTTGAGCAGCGTATGATCCCTCCAACCAAGATTGTTCATGACTTTTGGCTGGAGCCGATCCATACTCTACAAGGCCACCTAGACCATCTCCAGGGTGATTTGGATGGCATGATTCGATAGCGGCTGACTTTTCTTGAGCTCAGGAAGAAAGGACTCTTCTTTATCTCTCAGGGTGATACTATACAATGGAGTTATTAGCGGCTTGCATGGCTTTTCTCCCCTCCCTCCATCCATGCCCCTAATCGTTATTGGGTAGGTATGTGGAGTGATTTGTCCCCTTGTATTTGATTTCATGACCCCTAGATGGGTTTGTAGCCCTATGTGTGTTTTCTCTTGTGAACTAATGAAAGGATCTCTTTTGTCGGAAAAGATTATTCTAAGAAAACCAAGAAGGGAATGATTGAAATTTAAGATCAAGAGAATATGGAAGGATTTCATCATGTTATATCTAAACTGGATTTTTTGCCAGAGTATTAATGTGACAAAGGAAAAGAATCAAGGCGGAGGAAGGAAGACCGATTGAAACCATTTTTCATTATACACTAATGTTGATTACGTATATAACCACTTTCCCTTAGATAAAAGCATTCATGATCAAGAGTCAATTAGTTTCCAAACTAGCAAATTACATTACATTGTAGCTTATGAAACTAGATCTAAGAGTAAGAAATGTCTAACTAAAGGATTCATGAGGAATCGCCATGGCATGGACTTCCTCAACGAGTAGAAGAATAAAGAGGGTAAAACTAAAGTTCATTTTCATATGAAATATAGTGAGAAATAGAATATGGAGCGAAGTTCAAGAAGGTTAGACCAAATGAAACTTCTGAAGTAATCAAAATATGAAAGGGACAAGGAAAAAAAAAAGAAAAACTTATCATATAAAATGTAGAATGTGAGGACATATAATAATCCGGGACAAAGATCCACAAAAAAGTGGGGGAAAGTGACTCTATGTTTCCATAACACTACGATATAAGAACGACTTTGGCTGTATATTTATTTTCTCTTTCAAAGGAATGGGTCTTCATCCTAAAGGATTTCCTCATTGTGTAAGACAAAATTTGATTCATGTGGAAACTCACTATCGTTATTTGACAAGGTTACACTATGAGCCTAGCAAGGAGGTCTCTCTATATCCATCGTGTTGTCATCATGTTGTGGAAGAGGTTCTAAGCTCCCTTCTTATGCTTTAACAATGCTTTTGAGGGAAAAAAGATATGTGTTTGTAATTGCATGAATCTTAAGTTATATAGGAGCATCATATGTTGGTAGCTCATTTGTTGGTGTTATGTAAGCAACTCCCAAAGATTAGGTGTTCCGGTGGATATAGAATCAAGAAAAATAATTCTTTGATAGATGAAGAAATAACCTTCGTGTCTCCATCATAAGTTTGCTTGATGAGGTGAGATTATATCATAAATACAAAAACAATTTGATGTAGGCATCATTCGCGGGGATAGCTCAGTTGGGAGAGCGTCAGACTGAAGATCTGAAGGCCACGTGTTCGATCCACGCTCACCGCAATTTTGACACAGTGAATCATTTCCATTCACGGTTGAGGAACCTAGATTGATTAGTGGCCTCAATTAATTCTATGGATTAATCCCCTCTTTTTTTTGTGTTTAAAAATACCCTGAAAATATAAAAAATAACTAATAAAATGCACTAAATAAAAAAAAATCAAGAAAAATTCTCAAAAATTTTCCCAACATTGCTAGGCCACTTTCCCACTAAAAACCACATAGAGCTTCCTTTATTCTTCCATTTTATCAAGAAAATAGCATTGAAAAAGATGAAAAAATGCTAGAAAAAATTCTAAAAATACCTTAAAAATTCCCAAAAATTTCCTTTTTTTTTTTTTGATACAAAGCTTATGAAAATGGCTTCTAAGTTGCATAAAAATCAAGAAAAAAACATGAAAATGGATAAAAACTACTACTTGAGCAAAAATGAAAAGAGAAGGCTATGTACAACCTGGATAAATTTTGCAAGTGATAGGTGATCCATAAATCTTCAGTTGTGCTGATGATAGACCTTGAGCCTTGATATATTGATTAGTGGTAGGACCTCTCCTTTTAGAGTCTCTAACTCCACTACACCATAATTCAGCATCATCTTAATTCGATAAAGTCCTTCCCAATGTGGAAGCCATTTTCCCCTTACTTGTGTGTGGATTTGAGGTCTATGGAGAAGAACTAACATGCATGTTTGTAAGTTATTGTTCCACATGTTTTGATCATGTGCCTCCTTCCTCTTCATTTGAGTCTCTATCAATTGTTTTGCAGCATGTAGACGTATCTCTTTCACTTTGTGCAGTGCTCCAAGCCTCTGAGAGACACCACAATCTTTCTTTCCCTGCATGAATGCTAGTTTCGGTGACGCATGTAGAAATTCAAAGGGTTCAATAGGCAATATCCCATAAACCAATTGGAATGGAGAATATCCAATAGCTTCTTTGTAAGCTAATCTGTATGCCCATGTGGTACCCAATATGCCCCAAGAAGCTCTCAATCTCTTTAGATCATTTACAGATCTTTCATAGTCTATGAGCTTATAATGTGAGGAGCAATAATCACATCGCCATTTGACAGATCATGAATTGTACACCTGTCATCAACAAATTTCACAACCAAGCCAATCTTGGCTAATGCAGAAACTGATAACAGGTTCTTCTTGATCCTTGGGACAAATAAGGCATCTGACAAAGAGAAAGAACTACCATCAACAGTAGTCAAAATGATCTTACCAACTCCCATAATAGGATAAGAGGAGTTGTTGGCACATGTAACAGTATTCCCTGTAGGGGCGCTCGAGTGAAGAGAAGAAACTGCGCTGTGAGGTAATATGTTTGGTCGCCCCACCGTCAAAGTACCAAACATCTGAGTCTACTGCAGACATGCACTGCTCATGAGAAGATGCGTCAAAACTGCAAACAGTAGTAAACACCCATTCTTCTTCCTCCAAAAGATTAGCAGACTCCGTTTTTGGTGTAGCGGCTTCTGCAACAACCATTCCAACCTCTTTCTTCTTTGCCTCTTTTGCAGCCAGTTTTGGACAGTTCTTTATGATATGATCATTCCCTTTACAGTACTTACAAAACAATTTCTGCTTTTCTGATTTTTTTCTCATCTTTGTCTTGGTTCTTCGAATGTGCAGCATTTGCATATTTGTGCTTACTAGTAGAAGAGCTCCATTTTCCTTTGCCCTTCTGACTAGCCAGGAAAGCTTGATCTGCAACACGCATAATGGACTTTTTCTGCTTGGACTGATCTTCCTGCAATAGAATAGAGACTAACTCCTCAAATGACAAGGCATTTGGATTGTCTTTCATCATCAACCGAAGAGTAGAAGCAAAACTCTGATATGAATCAGGAAGACCATTCAGAACGGCTTGCACAAGTGAGCTATCTGGTATAAAACCTCATCAGCAAAAATCAACTGTTCCTTCAAGACTTTGATCTTTGTTAGGAAACTGTCCATAGAATCACCTTCATTCATGTGCTCACTCTCCAACTGTTTTCGAAGGTAAGCAACACAAGCCTCATTCCTAGCTTGGTACAAGATGGTAAGTGTATCCAAGCATCCTTAGCTGTTCTGCAAGAGTGAATATGAGGAATAATGGCACGTTTGATAGACAAAGCTATCAATGCATGTGCATGGGCATCTCTGTTGTCCCAATGAATCTACTCTGCGGTAGGTGCAGCAGAAACTGCAGCACAAACGGGAATATGCAGAATACCATCATCTTCAACACCTTCTGCATCAACTTCAGTACTTGTAGTTGTAACAGTTGCAGGTGTGATATGACATTTTTTGACACCCTGTACAATGTTCCACAGTCCTTTTGCAACCAAAACATGTCGCATCATATAAGCCCATAACGAGTAGTTGGTACCATCCAACTTATCCTCAACAACCAACATATGGAATACATCACTGCTTTCAGCCATGGTCGGTGACTAAAATACCTTGATGTAGAAAATTTACTGTATCTCAAAAAGTTGAACATAACTGCCCAGACGAATTCTGCTAGAGCTATAACAGACTTCGAGATGCTTATATTGACGAACAAAAATTGGTATATACCTTTGGCACAAAAAGACAAAATAACTTGCACAAGCGTTGTGATAGTGCATTTGGACGCAGAAACCAGCTCACATCGTGATTTTCGCACCACAAAACGAAGCAGTTTTGATCTCGGAAACACGCTAAGTATGCTCACCAAAGTTCATGCGACTCTGAGACTGCAAACGGAGGAGTGTCGACGGCGCCCTAGATGAAGCGACGACCCACTCTGATACTGACACACGATACTGAATGTATTACTAGAGAATGTACAAAGATAAGTAGCCCATTAGGGCAATAGGCGTATGTACAAGCCGGGGGGAAAAAACCTCCTAAAGAGGGAAAAAAGTACCCCGGCAGTCCTAGAGTGTTCACACACATCACTACCTAAATATATCAACATTTATGACCACCCATATTCTTAGTAAGGCAATCTCGATGGACTAACTTTTATCCAAGTTTGACTTTGTCATAACATACCATCCAGGATGCTAGCAATATCAGTCAAATGCCTTGTCAAGGTCTTACCTTGCACCAAAGAAAGATAAAGAGGCCTTTGATGAACAAGAGTATTAATCAAGCTTAAACATCTCTTATTAGTAGTTATTTCTTCAATCCATTATGAAGATTCATCCTTGACTCATTTGATTCATGGGACTCTACCACATGATGAGTTGTTTTTTAATGTCAAGGAGTCCCTCTAGGAAATCCCAGGATCTAAGTACTTGAACAATATCATGACAACCTTACAACAAGACATTTTGGAGTGAATAAAACAATAGAACTCATATCAAGGGAATTTCGGTGGCCGCAAATGTGGAAGGAAGTCAAAGAAATATTTGAGCTTGTGACACTAGCAATAGATCTAAGGTGCCATGAAATAAAGCTCATTGACTCTTGAAACCTTTACCTATTCTAGAAAGTCCATGGGCTTCATTATCTATGGATTTGATCATAAATATGCCAAGCATGGTGCACCTACAAAAGCATCAGTGATAGTGGTGCATGCACATATGCATATGCACCAGAATAGAAGCAATGAATATGATTCTCCTATGGGCAAACCTCTAAACAAGAGTACATATGCGCAAAGTTTAGGCCATACAACTCATTTAAACTACATGGTGAGGCTTTTTTAGAGCTTGCTAGTAAATTCAAGGGAATTGTGGAAGTTTAGAAATGGAAACACACTTCTATGTTGTATTTGGAGATATTTTCCTACCACACAATTATAGATGAAGTCACCAATAACACACCAAGCACTGCCAAAAAGAGATTGTTCAGAGCTATTTCTTGAAACAAAACATTCAAAACTCCTCCCATTCTAGTGATCTTTATGTAATAAAAAATCTTGGAAGATAAGCTTTCCCATAAGCCAAAAATATTTAAAATTGAGCTCTCGACAAGAGAGCAAGATGCATTCGAAGTTAAGCAGCTTCTAGGTAGTCATCGGCTCGAAACTATGTTTGCAAGAGCTAGTTTGGATGTTTCTTAAAGTTAAGCTTGAAACCAATGTCTTATTTGACGCTATATACTTGTATTAAAAGCTCAAAGAAACATGGCAAAAGAAAAAAATGAAGAACTTGAATCAAGTTTGGTACCTTGTATGAGGCCAAGGAGATCCCTCTTTGCATGACTTTTACATTTCTTGAAAATTCAAAATGCACTCTCCAAGATGGATGCACTCGTCCTCTTTTCTTAAGCTTTGACTTTTCTTCTTCAAGTTTGCTTCTTGGCTTCCATCTTCTCAACAAAGAACATGTGCACATGCATATCATGTATGAGATTCTTATTCATGTGTTCTTTTCCTTCTTCCCTTGCTCCTCTTTCTTCTTTCTCATTTCAACTCTCTTGTTCTCTTTTGGCTCGTGTATACCTCTTGTCTTTTTCACATGAAGGCTATATTGAGTGAACCATAAGGGTGTAGAATGCCTCATGATGGGAATCACACACTCACTCATCTCCCTTTCTCTCTTGGGTTTTCTCTAGCATGCATCATTCACCTTGCTCATCCCTTTGTGATGGCATGAAATCTAATTTTCTTGGTAAAGGATCACTATGTGAGCACATCTTTCCACATATTGCTAAATCATCTAGCAACCAATGTCACACTCTCAATATAAACTTGTTTCAACTATGTATCAAAGAGGAAGTATCATGCTTAATGCTCTTGCATTCTAAAAACTTGTAATTATCATATTCAAAAGTTAGAAGGTGATAAAACCTCCCACGCCTTTCAAAAGATTAAGTATATCTTACCATACTCTTGAGATCAAATTTATTTGCAAATTGTAAACTTTCAAGGGAAAAAAAATATTGTGAACTTCAAAGATTTGATTACTAGTCATCTTATGAGCAAAGCTCCGTCAAAAAAATTTAATACTATTAAAATTGCTTCTTTAGAAACAAGAATAATTGAACAAGGCTGAAGTATGGATTTAGAAAGAGTAATTCTAAACCAAGGTATCAAAAAATCTTCAAAACCTATAGAAAAGAAGACCCCATAACTGTATCACTTCAAAATTGGCTTACATTGGATATGGGTTTAGGTAACTTTAGTATAGAAATATTTTTATCCGGATCTGGAGCCATACCTTTAGCCGATACCACATGTCCCAAGAGGGTTCCTTCTGTCACGAGGAAATGACATTTATTTGGGTTTAGCTTTAGTTTAGTCTCCTTGCATCTTTTAAAAACATTCTACAGCTATCTCAAGTGATGGCCCAAGCAATCCAAAGGAGTCTCGTTGTGAGATCTTGAAAATGAAGAAAAGTCATCCATGAAAATTCTGAGTGTTTCTAGCTATAAGGATCCAAAAATGAGATTTACAGTCCTGTTAAAGGTGGCTGGAGCATTTTTGAGTCCAAATGGTATTTTTACATACACATATGTGCCCAAGGTGTGATGAAAGCAGTCTTTTCATGATCTTCTAGGTGGATGGATATTTGGTTATAGCCACCAAAGCCATCCATAAACCTATATAATGCGTGTCCAGCCACTTCGTCAATGACCTGCTCTACAAAGGGCATGGGGAATCCATCTGGAATGGTCACCTTGTTGAGTGCTCTAAAGTCAACACAAATCTTCATTTTGTTGGTATTCGTCTTGGGTACTATAACCATTGGTGAAAGCCATTCTGAGTGTTCCACAGGAATGATGATTCCTTCATCCTCCATCTTCTGTATTTCCACATAAATAACTTCAACATATTTTGGGTTAAGTCTATAACTCTTTCCTCTTATTGGCTTGGCTCCATCAACAAGAGGGACTCTGTGCTCTCCATAATTGGTAGGCACTCCTTCTAAGTCTTTATAATGCCACATAAAAACATTTGCATAGTGTATCAAGAAAGATTTTACCTTTCAAGCAGCTCTGGATGGCTCCACAACCAAGTGGCCACCAAAACTAGATGATTATTTTCTTGAGTACCTAATTGTACTTCTTTGATTGGGTTTCTATCTATCATAGTATCTACATGCTCATCTCCAACCCTTTTTTCTTCCAATAGCTTTTCCTGCATTGTTGCATAAGGATGAGTTTTCTGGATCTCAATGTATTCCTCTTTGTCCTGCATCCATTTTGCAGGGATTTCTTGAATTGGCAAAGAACATTCCTCACTAGTATGTTTTACCTTGTCTTTAACTTTAGTAACTCCCTTCTCTGTTGTTGTTGCATCCTCCTCCAAGTTGTTCTTAAGGGATGTCTTCCTCCCGCTTCTGTGGTCTGTGATGTGTTCTCCCAATCCATCAACCTGAACTTTATCCTTATTTTCATCATAACATTCATCTGTGCAAGAATTATTTAGAAAAACTCCAAAACAAGAGGAAGAGTTGCCTTCTTGATTGACAGGTATCCCTCTTGATTGACAGGTATCCCTCTTGATTGACATTCATGGGCCTCATGAATAGCTTTCCTGCATAGCTGGCAAGTTACACTTAACAATGGACATTCACTTACCATATGACCCTGCTTACTGCACATGGTACACCATAGTCCACTTTTGATACCACCTTCCTTGAGTTCCAACAGCTCCTGTCGAAGCTGAGCCAGCTCCTCTGCTTGGGCTTCCTCTTCCTTTTGTAGCTTCAATGCTTCAATTTCCCTCCTCAACTGAGTCACAATACTCTCCTCCTCTTTATGGGGCTTATTTCTTTTTAAGCTCTCAAGCTCTTTTCTTAGCTGAATTACTGGGTCTTCAGGTTCTACAAGAGATGACAAATTCGAAGATCTTGCCCCATACTGCTATTTAATTTGTTCCAATCTTGTAGTTGTATTGATAAATTCTTCTATTGTTGCGGTCGATAAAACTAACTCCTTTATTTTACATTGTGTTGATATGGAAAGTGGTTTAGCCAACCACTTCTTGATAAAAAAATCATGGGGAGGGTTTGGTAGTTTGGCCATCAGGGCCTTAGCTCAGGCCACAAATTCTGGGAAGGTCTCCCTAGGACCTAGTCTTAAATTTTCTGATTCTTCAATAATGTTTTTAGTTGTATTCCCTTGTTGGAATTGTGTTCTAAATACTTCCTTCATCAAATCCCATGTTGTGAAATGGTCGTCAGCAAACTGACTAAACCATTTGTCTGTTAGCCCTTCTAATGTCTCATATTTGCTCTTGTGGAATAGCTAAGGATGCTTGGGATACACTTACCATATTTTACCAAGCTAGGAATGAGGCTCGTGTTGCTTACCTCCGAAAATAGTTGGAGAGTGAGCACATGAATGAAGGTGATTCCATGGGCAATTTTCTAACAAAGATCAAAGAATTGAAGAAACAATTCATTTCTACTGATGAGGTTATACCAGATAGCTCACTTGTACATACCGTTATGAATGGTCTTCCTGATTCATATCAGAGTTTTGCTTCTACTCTTTGTTTGATGATGAAAGCAATCAAAATGCCTTGTCATTTGAGGAATTAGTCTCTGTTCTGTTGCAGGAAGATTAGTCCAGGCAGAACAGGCCCATTATGTGTGTTATAGATCAAACTTTCCTCACTAGTCAGAAGGGCAAAGGAAAATGGAGCTCTTCAACTAGTAAGTAGAAATCTGCTAATTCTACACATTCAAAAAAGGAAGATAAAGATGAGAAGAAATCAGAAAAGCAAAAATTATTTTTGCAAGTACTATAAAGGGAATGATCATATCATAAAGAACTGTCCAAAATTGGTTGCAAAAGAGGCAAAGAAAAACGAGGCTAGAATGGTTGTTGCAGAGGCCTCTACACCAAAAACAAAGTCGGCTAATCTTCTGAGGGAAGAAGAATGGGCGTTTACTACTGTTTGCAGTTTTAACCCATCTTCTCATGAGCAATGCATGTCTGGAGTAGACTCAAATGTTTGTAATTTGATAGTGGGGTGACCAAATATATCACCTCGCAGTGCAGTTTCTTCACTTCACTCGAGCCTGCCCCTACAGGGAATACTGTCACATGCGCCAACAACTCCTCTTATCCTTTCATGGGCCTTGGTAAGATTGTTTTGACTACTGCTGATGGTAGTTCTTTCGCTTTCTCAGATGCTTCATTTGTGCTAGGGATCAAGAAGAATTTGTTATCAGTTTTAGCTTTAGCCAAGATCGGCTTGGTTGTGAAATTTGTTGATGACAGGTGTATAGTTCATGATCTGTCAAATGGCAACATGATTATTGCTTTTGGCATTTTATGTCGTGGGATGTATAAGCTCATAGACCATGAAAGATCTGTGAATGAATCAGCATGTGTAGTACATGATTCTCAGGCTATGGCAGATGCAAAGCTTTGGCATGCACGCTTTGGTCATCTGAATTTTGCTAGTTTGCTATGCCTGTAGAAATCTGAAATGGTGTCCTCTTTGCCCAAACTTGAGGCACCTGATAAACATGTATGTGAAGGCTGTATTTTGGGCAAAATGCAGCGTTCCTCATTTCCAAAAGATGGTTCAGTTCGGGCTACTCAGAAATTGCAACTTGTACATAGTGATGTCTGTGGTCCTATGCAGACACCTTCTTTTGGAAATTGTCTTTACTTTGTGACTTTCATCGATGATTTTTCCAGGCATGCATGGGTATATCCATTGAAGGCAAAGTCCGAAGTGTTCATGTGCTTCAAGCAATTTTTGACTTTGGCTGAAAATCTGTTAGCATGTAAATTTGGCACCCTCCGTTCCGATCAAGGGGGGAATATATGTCTTCTGATTTTAATGCGTTTCTGGTTGAATGTGGGATAAAACACCAGTCTACAGTGCCGTATACACCTCAACAGAATGGAGTTGCTGAGTTAGACAATACCGCATAGTTTCTGGCTTGAGGCTATCATGTGTGCAACATATGTACGTAATAAGTGTCCCACTAAAGCACTGCAATCTATCACTCCATATGAGGCTTGGCATGATTGCAAGCCATCTGTTGCTCATCTGCGTTACACTTTACCACATAGTTTCTGGCTTGAGTCTATCATGTGTGCAACATATGTACGTAACAAGTGTCCCACTAAAGCACTGCAATCTATCACTCCATATGAGGCTTGGCATGATTGCAAGACATCTGTTGCTCATCTGCGTGTTCTTAGTTGTTTGGCATATGCATTAGTGCCTGAACAACATCGCAAAAAATCAGAAGATAAAGCAGTAAAATGTATTTTTGTTGGGTACAGTTCTGAAAGTAAAGACTATCACCTGTATCATCCACAGACTAAACACATTCTGGTTAGCTGTGATGTTGTTTTTGTGGAAGATGCTATTTAGCCATTGCTTTCATGTTCTAAGGAGACATCTGTTAGCTCCAAAGAAATGTATGATACTTTGCTACCTCTTTTTACAGGTGAACAGTCTAGTGCTAGTCCTAATGAGGCAACTTCTTAGCCTTTGGAAGTTTCATGTGATGATGCAGATCATCCCATTTCTAATGCAAATTTACATGATGCACATGTTGATGAGAGAGTTGACATTGAGGAGGCAAAACTATGCCAAAATGCTTGGTGCAGACTTTGCGTGACAACAAATTAGATGATCATACTCGTTCAGGCTCTCATAGTGCCTCTTTTGCATCAGATTGCTATGCTATGGCTGCATCTAGTCTCTGTGATGAGAATGAGCCTATTTCGTTTGATGAAGCACAAAACTCAAAAAATTGGATGGCTGCAATGCAATCTGAATGATGCTATAATGAAGAATGGTACTTGGTCTTTATGTGACTTGCCTCCTCGCAAGAAGGCCATTGGTACTAAGTGGGTATACAAGTTGAAGTGTAAGCCTGATGGTAGAATTGGCAGGTAAAAGTCTAGGCTCATTGCAATGGGTTATGCACAGGAAAAAGGCATTGATTTTGATGAAACCTTTGCTCCTACTTGCTGTACGACTATTGTTCGTAGCACCTGTGAACTTGCAGCTCATGGTTGGAATGCACATCAGCTGAAAATTATTATGAATGGTGACTTGCATGAAGAAGTGTATGTTTTTCAGCCCCATGGCCTTGTGCAGAAAGGGCATGAAAACCAGGTGTGCAGGTTAAAGAAGGCATTATATGGTTTAAAGCAAGCACCACATGCTTGGTATGAAAATATACATGCCTATCTGATTGCACATGGTTTTGAGAACAATCCAACGGAAAGCACCTTATATGTTAAGCGTGCTAATGATGTACTTCTAATCATTATGGTATGCTGCTCAGTGGTCCTCATGAGAGGCATATTGCTGATTTTAAGGATGATTTACATGCCTAATTTGAGATGTCTGATTTGGGACATTTGCATCACTATTTGGGCTTTCAGATTATGTACGTTGATGGTGGAATGGCTTTGTGTGAAACGAAATATATTGACACATTACTGTAGCATTTTGGCCTTGAAGACTATAAACCTATTGCCACTCCTATGGAAACAATTTTACGATTGAGTCTTCATGATGTTGGAGATGCATTTGATGTTGTTGTCTATCATCAGGCTATTGGATGCTTGATTTACTTATGCATTACTCGGCCAGATATTCACTTTTTTGTCTCATAGATGAGCAGGTTTATGCATTGCCCAAGAGTCAAGCATTGGCAGGCGGTTAAGTGCATCTTTTTCTACTTGAGTGGTACTCGGCTACTTGGGTTGTTTTATCCCAAGGGGGGATCACTACTGCCAGATCTACATGCTTTTTCTAACTCTAATTGGGCTGGTTGCTATGACACTCGTGCGTCCACTAGTGGCTTTTGCTTCATGCTTGGTAGCTCATGTATATCTTGGTTGAGCAAGAAGGAGCCTATTGTGGCCACTTCTAGTTATGAGGCTGAGTATAGGGCAGCTTTCATAGTGACTTTTGAGTGTATGTGGCTCAGACGCCTTATGGCTGATTTGGGTGTTGGTGAGTCTTCTACCACCACCATCTTCACTGAGAGTCAAACTGCATTGGCAATTGCTAGGAACCCTGTGTTCCATGCTTGCACTAAGCACATTGAGGTGCATTATCATTATATCAAGGAGAGGTTCTCTGATGGGGAGATCAGCTTGGCATATGTGCCCACACAAGAGAACATTGCAGACCTTTTCACGAAGGCTCTACCTAGGGAGAAATTTGAAACTTTCCACAAAGCTTTGGGCTTACTTCCTTTTGTGGAGTGATTTCCACATAGCTTGGCACTTCCTTATACATGAGTGCCAGCTACTTGTTCACCGCATCACTCCCAGGGGGGATTTGTTGACATATTTAGGTAGTGATGTGTGTGAACACTCTAGGACTGCCGAGGCACTTTTTTCCCTCTTTAGGAAGTTCTTTTCCCCCGGCTTCTATATATGCCTATTGCCCTAATGGGCTACTTATCTTTGTACATTCTCTAGTAATACATTCAGTATTGTGTGTTGTGCTCCAACCTTCTTCTTCTTCCTTGTGCTGTTTCCGTGCTTTCCCAAATGTCTAACTCCAACAAATGCTTTATTTTCAGATAATGGGGGTGAGTATACCTCACATGAATTCAACCTTTTGTGTCAGCCTAGACGGATTCCTAGAGAGTTTACAACTCCTTATACCCTAGTGCAGAATGGTTGAAAGGATGAATAGAACTATTCAAGATAGAGTAGTTTCTATGTTGCATCATGTAAACCTCTCACAAGGCTTTTGGGCAGAAGCAGTATTGACTACAGTTCATGTGATTAACCTTTCACCTGGGATTTAGTACCTTTGCCATAGGACAAGAAAGCTTTACCATGTAAGTGGGTATATAAGTTAAAACTCACATTAGATGGTGCTTCTTCAAAGTATAAAGCACGACTTGTTGCAAAGTTTTTTAAGCAACAACATGGTGTTGATTTTGAGGAAATCTTCTCTCTAGTGGTCAAGATGACTACCCTGCACATGTTGCTTGGATTCATTGCAATGGAGGACTTAGAGCTAGTCCAAATGGATGTGAAAATTACTTTCTTGCATGGAGATCTTACAGATGAGATCTATATGAAACAACCAGAGGGTTATGTAGTTCCTGGCAAGGAAAGTCTAGTTTGTAAGCTCAAGAAGAGCTTGTATGGACTTAAACAATCCCCTAGACAACGGTACCAAAATTTTGATGCTCTTATGAAGTCTCAAGGCTATTCTCAAAGCAATGAGTATTGTTGTCTCTACACAAAGAGATGCTCAGATGGAAGCTTGATATGCTTGATAATTTATGTCGATGAATTGTTGATTGTTGGGAAGTCCTCTTATGACTTGTCAATTCTCAAAAAGAAGTTGAGTCAGACATTTCACATGAAGGATTTGGGGATGCCAAACATACTCTTGGCATGCGCATTACTCGTGATAGGAGTAAAAGATGCATATACTTGTCTCAAAGTGAATACATATCCAAAGTACTTCACATGTTCAATATGGAGGGTGGAAAGGCATTGAATAAACCTTTTTCCACATATGTGAAATTGAGTAAGGATGATTGCCCCAAATCAGATGAGAAAAAGGAATTCATGACCGAAATTCCCTATCAGTTTGTTGTTGGTAGTCTCATGTATGCTATGGTAGCTATGAGACCATACATTGCCACTAAGGACAAGTGTCTATGCTTAGGTAGAGGGAAAGCATCCATTATTGGTTACACAGATTCTGACTATGCTAATTGTGTAGAAAATTGTAAGTCTACATTAGGTTATATTTTTCATTTTGCTGGAGGTGCTATCTCTTGGAGATCTTATCTTCAAGAATGTACAGATGTTTCCACCATAGAAGCAGAGTATGTTGCAACAAGTGAGGCATGTAAGGAAGCTTTGTGGCTTTCTTGTCTTGCTTGTGATATGGGTTTACCTCAGCATGTACCTCGTTTGCTTAGTGATAGTTAGAGTGCCATTGCTTTGGCTAAGAATCCGGTCTATCATGCAAAGACCAAGCACATTGAGGTGAGGTACCAATTCATTGGAGATTGCTTAGCCACTGAGTGCATTATTCTTGAGAAGGTTCACACTCGAGATAATGCTGCAGATCCTTTGACTAAAGGTCTACCACACGATAGCTTTTGATATAGTCACTTGTATACACTGTAACATGCCCATCAGGTGGGAGGTATATTTTGTATACTTACACTCAGGTATTCTTTATCATTCTTTATTTTTCTTCCATAGTTACTTTGGCCATATTGGCCTTTAGTGGGGGATTGTTACAATTAGTGTCCATGTGAATGGCGAAATGGCCATCAGACACTTCTTTGTATATGTTCTTTAATAAAACATATAGTGGCATGGTCAGTCAGAGACTGTAAGTTCGATCGCATTTGTAACACCTAAGAATTTTGTGTTCATGCTCCCTGTGTACTATGTTTTTCTGTGTATTCTATAGCCTCTGTGTGGGGTACCGTGTGCCGCCCTGGAGCTTGGTTTTCTAGTCCGAGGAAATCTTCGTGGAGCTCTCAAGTAGGAGAGCACACTATGGTGCATTGCCATCAAAATACTTCATATACATCTCTTTTATATTTGACAATGTGTTTTGCTTTATCAAATCATGTTTTAATTGTCGGTCATCTAAGCCCTAAATCGATAGTCATTAGAGTACATGTCACATGTACTCAGTTTTTTTTGGGTAGCGTGTATTGTCATTTGCTACACAACATCATTATCGTGTTGCTGCAGCAAGAGACAACACACTTTGCCTAAAACAAATTTTGCAGATATGGTCGTTGGTATAGACATTGGTATGAGCGTCGATATGCCCAGGGACATACCGATGGTTATATCGATAATTTTTGTAGGGACATACTGATGCTTATACTGGTGATTCCCATACCGATGCATATACTGTCGCATATACCATCATGTTGGTACTGGTTTTGATATCTACTTGGATGTTGATAGGCTTGCTGATAGCTTTGCCTAGCTACTTATTTATGGTAAGGGAAATCCTGTGCATTATGATTTGTGTATTTGCTTTCAACGGTGTAGTATTGGTCATTTAGATTCCTTCAATTTTGAGCCATCAAGGGGCACACATTGTCCATGGCAACTAGCTTTCAATGGTTATACTGATGCCCAAGTGATTGTCCTATGCCTAGCATGATCTGTCCAAAAATTTCCAATGGTCATATAAGGTTAGGTTAGTATGGGTAGCACCAGTATGCCCCCCATATGTTGTAGTGCTCTAGATTGCATAGTTTGTGGCTATCACACGAAGTCACAATGTCACTATCTTTGGGACTACCATCTTGCCCAACAAATTTTGCTACGGATCTTGGGGCTTATGACTTGGAGGTTGCTTGGGCGTCACTTGCTAGTCTATCCCTCAATTAGAAGCATTTGAATGACAATATTATTCTATTGATTCAGGATGGGCAAATTTCCATCACTCAATATCTCAACATCTCCATGTGGAGTGGCGATGACGATCCCTACTGGGAGTTGATCAATAGCCCTGTCATATGGTTTATTTGGAGAGCACGGTGCTAGTGTATCTTTGATCAGCGTATGATCCCTCCAACCAAGATTGTTCATGACTTTTGGCTGGAGCCGATCCATACTCTACAAGGCCACCTAGACCATCTCCAGGGTGATTTGGATGGCATGATTCGATAGCGGCTGACTTTTCTTGAGCTCAGGAAGAAAGGACTCTTCTTTATCTCTCAGGGTGATACTATACAATGGAGTTATTAGCGGCTTGCATGGCTTTTCTCCCCTCCCTCCATCCTTGCCCCTAATCGTTATTGGGTAGGTATGTGGGGTGATTTGTCCCCTTGTATTTGATTTCATGACCCCTAGATGGGTTTGTAGCCCTATGTGTGTTTTCTCTTGTGAACTAATGAAAGGATCTCTTTTGTCGGAAAAGATTATTCTAAGAAAACCAAGAAGGGAATGATTGAAATTTAAGATCAAGAGAATATGGAAGGATTTCATCATGTTATATCTAAACTGGATTTTTTGCCAGAGTATTAATGTGACAAAGGAAAAGAATCAAGGCGGAGGAAGGAAGACCGATTGAAACCATTTTTCATTATACACTAATGTTGATTACGTATATAACCACTTTCCCTTAGATAAAAGCATTCATGATCAAGAGTCAATTAGTTTCCAAACTAGCAAATTACATTACATTGTAGCTTATGAAACTAGATCTAAGAGTAAGAAATGTCTAACTAAAGGATTCATGAGGAATCGCCATGGCATGGACTTCCTCAAAGAGTAGAAGAATAAAGAGGGTAAAAATAAAGTTCATTTTCATATGAAATATAGTGAGAAATAGAATATGGAGCGAAGTTCAAGAAGGTTAGACCAAATGAAACTTCTGAAGTAATCAAAATATGAAAGGGACAAGGAAAAAAAAAAGAAAAACTTATCATATAAAATGTAGAATGTGAGGACATATAATAATCCGGGACAAAGATCCACAAAAAAGTGGGGGAAAGTGACTCTATGTTTCCATAACACTACGATATAAGAACGACTTTGGCTGTATATTTATTTTCTCTTTCAAAGGAATGGGTCTTCATCCTAAAGGATTTCCTCATTGTGTAAGACAAAATTTGATTCATGTGGAAACTCACTATCGTTATTTGACAAGGTTACACTATGAGCCTAGCAAGGAGATCTCTCTATATCCATCGTGTTGTCATCATGTTGTGGAAGAGGTTTTAAGCTCCCTTCTTATGCTTTAACAATGCTTTTGAGGGAAAAAAGATATGTGTTTGTAATTTCATGAATCTTAAGTTATATTTGTAAGACAAAATTTGATTCATGTGGAAACTCACTATCGTTATTTGACAAGGTTACACTATGAGCCTAGCAAGGAGATCTCTCTATATCCATCGTGTTGTCATCATGTTGTGGAAGAGGTTTTAAGCTCCCTTCTTATGCTTTAACAATGCTTTTGAGGGAAAAAAGATATGTGTTTGTAGCTCATTTGTTGGTGTTATGTAAGCAACTCCCAAAGATTAGGTGTTCCGGTGGATATAGAATCAAGAAAAATAATTCTTTGATAGATGAAGAAATAACCTTCGTGTCTCCATCATAAGTTTGCTTGATGAGGTGAGATTATATCATTTCCCTACATGAATGCTAGTTTCGGTGACCAATGTAGAAATTCAAAGGGTTCAATAGGCAATATCCCATAAACCAATTGGAATGGAGAATATCCAATAGCTTCTTTGTAAGCTAATCTGTATGCCCATAGGGTACCTTGATAAGCTATGCCCCAGAAAGTGGGTTGTAGCATACATTCCTTCCTTAACATGACAATAAATACCTTATTGGTGGATTCTGCCTGTCCATTAGCTCTTGGATAATAGGTACAAGAGTTCCTATGTAGAATTTTGTACCTGTTAAAAATTTCCTATAGAACCTTGTTCACAAAATGAGTACCTTGGTCTGTACAAATTTCAAGGAGGCATCCAAATCTGCAAATGATGTTAGTATAAATGAAATCAACAACAGTTTGAGCAGCACAATTGGGGGAGGCAATAGCTTCAGCCCACTTTGTTGCATAGTTAGTAGCGATCAATATATACTTTTCTCTCTTTGGAATCGAGAGGATAGATGGGCCCTACGAAATCTAGTCCCCACTTCTCAAATAGTTGCCAAGAAGTGGAAATAATCAAGGGGTTGTGCCTCTGCTTTGTTGGCTTGGGTCCACATCTCTGACAGACATCACATACTTTTCTCCATTCCTCTGCATCTTTAAATAATATAGGCCACCATAAGCCAACTTCAAGGATTCTCTGGCTCATAATATGTCCTGGAAGGTGCCCACCACATGTTCCTTCATGTGCAGATTTAAGGGCTTATCTCAATTCTTCTTCTTCCATGCACTTTCTAAACCTATTATCTTTTCCATGTCTATATAATTTTCCCTCAATGAAGGTAAAAGGTATGCTTTTGATTAGCAGTCTCTTTCTTTGCACATCACTTGCCCTCTCTAGATACAATCCAGTTTTAATAAAATTCTTGATGTCATCATACCAACCTTGAGCTTGTACAATGAACAAATTAGCATCGGGAAAATCATCATTTATTCCAATTGGTTGATCCATCATGTTGATCCTGTATAGGTGGTTTGCCTTGACATTTTCTTTACCTGCTCTAGGGACTACAGACCTAGAACAAAAGTAGCCACCTCCATTACCTCCCAGTCGCTTGTGGCTTGTTCAATAAGTACCTGAGTGGTTGATGATTAGTGATGATAACAAATTTCACACCTAGCAAATAATGACAAAAATTTTGTACTACGAAAACCATTGGTAAGACCTCCCTTTCTATGGTGCTATAATTTTTTTGAGCCTTAGTTAAAATTCGACTAGCATACTGAATAGGTCTATCAAGTTTATATTCTTCACTGTGTTGGGCCAAAATTGCACCCACTACATATGCACTGGTATCTACATGTACATGAAAAGGTTTTGACCAATCTAGTGTGATAAGAATTGGTGCAGCCACCAATTTGGACCTTAATGCCTGATAAGCATTCTCTTCTTCTTCTTCCCATTTAAAGGGTACTTCTTTACCTGTAAGTCTAGGCAGTGGCCTGACTATCTCTGCATACATTTTGATAAATCTTCTGTGGTACCTAGTATGCCCCAAGAAGCTCTCAATCTCTTTAGATCATTTACAGATCTTTCATAGTCTATGAGCTTATAGAGCCCACAACATAAAATGTCAGAAGCAATAATCACATCGCCATTTGACAGATCATGAATTGTACACCTGTCATCAACAAATTTCACAACCAAGCCAATCTTGGCTAATGCAGAAACTGATAACAGGTTCTTCTTGATCCTTGGGACAAATAAGGCATCTGACAAATAAGGTAATATGTTTGGTCGCCCCACCATCAAAGTACCAAACATCTGAGTCTACTGCAGACATGCACTGCTCATGAGAAGATGCGTCAAAATTGCAAACAGTAGTAAACACCCATTCTTCTTCCTCCAAAAGATTAGCAGACTCCATTTTTGGTGTAGCGGCTTCTGCAACAACCATTCCAACCTCTTTCTTCTTTGCCTCTTTTGTAGCCAGTTTTGGACAGTTCTTTATGATATGATCATTCCCTTTACAGTACTTACAAAACAATTTCTGCTTTTCGAATGTGCAGCATTTGCATATTTGTGCTTACTAGTAGAAGAGCTCCATTTTCGTTTGCCCTTCTGACTAGCCAGGAAAGCTTGATCTGCAACACGCATAATGGACTTTTTCTGCCTGGACTGATCTTCCTGCAATAGAATAGAGACTAACTCCTCAAATGACAAGGCATTTGGATTGTCTTTCATCATCAACCGAAGAGTAGAAGCAAAACTCTGATATGAATCAGGAAGACCATTCAGAACGGCGTGCACAAGTGAGCTATCTGGTATAACCTCATCACCAAAGATCAACTGTTCCTTCAAGACTTTGATCTTTGTTAGGAAACTGTCCATAGAATCACCTTCATTCATGTGCTCACTCTCCAACTGTTTTCAAAGGTAAGCAACACAAGCCTCATTCCTAGCTTGGTACAAGATGGTAAGTGTATCCCAAGCATCCTTAGCTGTTCTGCAAGAGCAAATATGAGGAATAATGGCACGTTTGACAGACAAAGCTATGTACAGATGTTTCCACCATAGAAGCAGAGTATGTTGCAACAAGTGAGGCATGTAAGGAAGCTTTATGGCTTTCTTGTCTTGCTTGTGATATGGGTTTACCTCAGCATGTACCTCGTTTGCTTAGTGATAGTTAGAGTCCCATTGCTTTGGCTAAGAATCGGGTCTATCATGCAAAGACCAAGCACATTGAGGTGAGGTACCAATTCATTAGAGATTGCTTAGCCATTGAGTGCATTATTCTTGAGAAGGTTCACACTCGAGATAATGCTGCAGATCCTTTGACTAAAGGTCTACCACACGATAGCTTTCGATACTGTTGTCACTTGATGGGGGTTACTTGATTTATGGTCTTACACAGTCACTTGTATACTCTGTAACATGCCCATTAGGTGGGAGGTATATTTTGTATACTTACACTCAGGTATTCTTTATCATTCTTTATTTTTCTTCCATAGTTACTTTGGCCATATTGGCCTTTAGTGGGGGATTGTTACGATTAGTGTCCATGTGAATGGCCAAATGGCCATCAGACACTTCTTTGTATATGTTCTTTAATAAAACGTATAGTGGTCTGGTCAGTCAGAGACTGTAAGTTCGATCGCATTTGTAACACCTAAGAATTTTGTGTTCATGCTCCCTGTGTACTATGTTTTTCTGTGTATTCTATAGCCTCTGTGTGGGGTACCGTGTGCCGCCCTGGAGCTTGGTTTTCTAGTCCGAGGATATCTTCGTGGAGCTCTCAAGTAGGAGAGCACACTCTGGTGCATTGCCATCAAAATACTTCATATACATCTCTTTTATATTTGACAATGTGTTTTGCTTTATCAAATCATGTTTTAATTGTCGGTCATCTAAGCCCTAAATCGATAGCCATTAGAGTACATGTCACATGTACTCAGTTTTTTTTGGGTAGCGTGTATTGTCATTTGCTACACAACATCATTATCGTGTTGCTGAAGCAAGAGACAACACACTTTGCCTAAAACAAATTTTGCAGATATGGTCGTTGGTATAGACATTGGTATGAGCGTCGATTAACCCAGGGACATACCGATGGTTATATCGATAATTTTTCTAGGGACATACTGATGCTTATACTGGTGATTCCCATACCGATGCATATATTGTCACATATACCATCAGTTTGCAAGTAAATGCCAACATCTATATTAGCAAAAATATACAAGCACCCATACCGATGCTTATGTCGACGGTAGTGGGTAAGTACCGATGCGTATACTAGCACCCATACCGATGCTTACATCGGCATTATTATACCGGTGTGTATACCGGCACTTATACCAACATCGAGGCTAAATTTCCCCAATGTATTTGCGCTGGTATAAGACCTGGTATGCCCCTCATATGTTGTAGTGGAGGCCCATTCCCTTAACTCAACCTGGTGCTGATATTAATGCCGGCCTTGTGGGCAATCAACTACTTGTTTCATACTGATATATCTCATTATGCTGAAGTGATTCAGTGTAGTAAGATGGTTGGCTATCTACATGGATAGAGTCAAAGCTTTGAGTGTTTGGATCACTTTTTGAGATCATAGAGGATGCTGACACAATGGGTCTGTTAAAGTTGTACGTTGCTGTTGCATATTTGAATGAAATTGAATCGGGAGGGGGTGGTGGTTGCTATCCTAACATTGGTTGAGGCCTATTGTGCCTGATAACGAGGTTGGTATGGTTATTGTGGCATGTAGTACTACTGTGGTTGGTACTGGTTTTGATATCTACTTGGATGTTGATAGGCTTGCTGATAGCTTTGCCTAGCTACTTATTTATGGTAAGGGAAATCCTGTGCATTATGATTTGTGTATTTGCTTTCAACGGTGTAGTATTGGTCATTTGGATTCCTTGGATTTTGAGCCATCAAGGGGCATACATTGTCCCTGGCAACTAGCTTTCAATGGTTATACTGATGCCCAAGTGACTGTCCTATGCCTAGCATGATCTTTCCAAAAATTTCCAATGGTCATATAAGGGTAGGTTAGTATGGGTAGCACCGGTATGCCCCCATATGTTGTAGTGCTCTAGATTGCATAGTTTGTGGCTATCACACGAAGTCACAATGTCACTATCTTTGGGACTACCATCTTGCCCAACAAATTTTGCTACGGATCTTGGGGCTTATGCCTTGGAGGTTGCTTGGGCGTCACTTGCTAGTCTATCCCTCAATTAGAAGCATTTAAATGACAATACTATTCTATTGATTCAGGATGGGCAAATTTCCATCACTCAATATCTCAACATCTCCATGTGGAGTGGCAATGACGATCCCTACTGGGAGTTGATCAATAGCCCTGTCATATGGTTTATTTGGAGAGCACGATGCTGGTGTATCTTTGAGCAGCGTATGATCCCTCCAACCAAGATTGTCCATGACTTTTGGCTGGAGCCGATCCATACTCTACAAGGCCACCTAGACCATCTCCAGGGTGATTTGGATGGCATGATTCGATAGCGGTTGGCTTTTCTTGAGCTCAAGAAGAAAGGACTCTTCTTTATCTCTCAGGGTGATACTATACAATGGAGTTATTAGCGGCTTGCATGGCTTTTCTCCCCTCCCTCCATCCCTGCCCCTAATCGTTATTGGGTAGGTATGTGGGGTGATTTGTCCCCTTGTATTTGATTTCATGACCCCTAGATGGGTTTGTAGCCCTATGTGTGTTTTCTCTTGTGAACTAATGAAAGGATCTCTTTTGTCGGAAAAGATTATTCTAAGAAAACCAAGAAGGGAATGATTGAAATTTAAGATCAAGAGAATATGGAAGGATTTCATCATGTTATATCTAAACTGGATTTTTTGCCAAAGTATTAACGTGACAAAGTAAAAGAATCAAGGCGGAGGAAGGAAGACCGATTGAAACCATTTTTCATTATACACTAATGTTGATTACGTATATAACCACTTTCCCTTAGATAAAAGCATTCATGATCAAGAGTCAATTACTTTCCCCCCCCCCCCATGCTTTCGACTAAGGCGGTGACCAAGGCATAGACCTTGGCATACCTTGTCATCCGAGTCATCGAAGTCACCGTTGGCGCCGTTGGCTGCGCGTGAGGGAGGACCTCAACGATCAAGGAATATAGAGGTTCCTTGGTACTTCCCGGGAGGTCACCCATCCCAGTACTGTTCCCCCCAGAGCTCGCTTAACCGTGGCAATCTCTTGCCACTAAGCTACACTCTTGTGGTGTTTGAAGAAGGGGAAAGACTAAGGTTGACATTACCTTGAACGAGTTTTGGTCCCTCAAAGCTTCATTTTTGCTTTTAAATCCTAGTTCTGAAGCAATTTTGGGGTGTTTTTTGGAGCCATTTCGGAGTACTTTCGCACGTAGTTCTCTTCACACAGGTCCAAGAACATCAAGAAGAGTGTTCCTTGTACTTCTTAGACAATAAATATCAACCTTTGGGGCTGTATTTTCAGCCACACTCGTAAAACTACAGGTTTCTCGAGGGGTTTTCAGTTTTGGTGGGAGCAGTCATTGCAAATTTATGCAGGTTTTTAAAGCCTAAAACATCAGAGTTGACAGACACTTGCAGGTGTTATTGGCTAGTTTTTGGGCTGTGTATTCAGCCATTTTAGTATCATTTTACTGCATATATTGAGCACATACACACCATGTATGCTTCTGTGGACACCGCTTATGTACGTCCATGTGGGGATTGATATAGCGGTTACGTTCTTTGCATAAAGCCTTTTACGTTTGATAAAGAGGGTCGTGGTGAGGTTTTCTTAACTGGGAGACACCCAGATGTTGGGGTCTCTTCGGTGATGTAGGTGGAAGACTTACCCAGCCTCGCCATAGGAGATGTATGATAGTTGTTCATAGGTGCTCGATAAGCCTAGTTGGCTTCTATTGGGTAACTGATTATATGCAGTGGAGTCAGTGATTCACTATGCAGGTAGACATGTCAGTACTTGCAGTTTTATGATACTTTGACACTGGTCATATGCTAATTTTGCAGAGGATACTCTGGCAAAATTTTTCCAGATTTCTGGTTTAGTCAACTATATAGTGGTCGATTTACTCCTTGATACACTTATTTGTTGGTGTTTGGACTCTTCTAGCGCCATTATCATTCTACTCAGTTCTCTACGATCATGGCATCAGAGGTCTCAGGCACATCCGGTGGATCAGGGTCTAGTGCTAGCGTTCCGAGGAGGAGCTATAACTTGCAAGGCAAAGACCATTTTGAGATCCGAAAATTTGATGGCACAAACTTTGCTCTATGGAAGAATCAGATTAAAGATGTGCTGATTCAAAGAAGGCAATGGAAGCCAGTAAATGGGATTTCAAAGAAGCCTGCTGACATGGATGAAGATGATTGGGATGAGTTAGATGAAATGGCCAAGTCTACCATTCGCTTGCACCTGGCAGATAATGTTTACTTTACAGTATTAGACTGTGAAAGTGCAGAGGAGCTTTGGAAGAAGTTATGCAATACATATGAAAAAGAGACGGCATCAAATAAAGTATATCTGATGAGAAAATTATATGACCTTCGTATGAAGGACACATAGTGTTGTTGCTCATCTAAATGAGTTTGATGCCATATTCTCCCAGTTACAGGCTCAGAAAATGGATATGGACAATGAAATGAAAGCAGTATTGCTGTTATGCACCTTGCCATCATCATGGGATACATTTTGCACAGCTATTAGCAATAGTGCACTAGGTGGTAAACTCATCTATGATGACATATGTGAAGCACTCTTGAGTGAGGAGATTCGTAGAAAATCTATGGTTGGCACTCAGAGTGGAGATGCATATAATGTTCGTGATTCTTACCAAGGAAAGAATCAACAGCGTGGCAGGAGCAAGAACAAGGAAAAGAATGGTCAACGGAATAAGAGCAGAAGTAAATCAAGGAAGAGGGATATTGAATGCCATTATTGTCATAAGAAAGGACACATGAAGAAAGACTGTTATGCATTAAAGAATGCTAAAGGTAAAGGACAGAATGTTGATGGGCATGTTAAACAGTTACCTGCACCATCTACTTCGACTGTGAAGATTGAAGAAATTAATGCTATTTCTGATGATGCTGATGTGTTGACACTTGATAGTACTGTGCCATCTGAGGCACTTATGGCTGATTCTCTTTCCCACACCTGGCTGCTAGATTCTGGTGCTTCTTTCCATGTGACACCACATAGAGAATGGTTCTCTAATTATGCAGCAAAGTCTCTTGGTACCGTGAGACTTGGTGACTCTTACCAGTGTGATGTTGTGGGGATTGGAGATGTGGTTGTGCAGTTCATTGACGGTTCAAAATTTACTATGCATAATGTACGCCATGTACCTCAGTTATCACGCAGTTTGATGTCAATTGGTCAACTTGATGACCTTGGTTACAAGGTGGTCTTCTATGCTCAGTCCTTTCGTATATCAAAGGGCAATATGGTTATTGCAAAAGGAAGGAAAGTTGGCTCACTTTACCCTTTATTTGTATCACAGAAAGAACACTTGTTAGCTGTTACTGAATAGCCTATGGCTTGTATTTGGCATGGTCGTTTGGGCCATATATCTCGTAGTGGAATGGAAAATCTTTCTCATTCTGGCTACTTACCTGTGTTATCTTTCTCTGATTTTTCATTTTATGAGCATTGTCAATATGGAAAGCAAACCAGAAATGTGCATAAAACACACATTGACTCTTCAATTCAGCCTTTAGATCTTGTTCATAGAGATGTGTGTGGTCCTATGCCCACTAGGTCCTTAGGGGGTTCTCTTTACTTTGTCACTTTCATAGATGATGCTACTAGAAAAGTCTGGGTATATCCTATCAAATCGAAGGATGATGTATTCCCTACTTTCAGAAAATGGCTTGCTTCAGTTGAGACTGAAAAAGGAACTAAGCTTAAGGCTTTACGTTCAGATAATGGGGGTGAGTATACCTCACATGAATTCAACCTTTTCTGTCAGTGTAGAGGGATTCGTAGAGAGTTTACAGCTCCTTATACCCCAGTACAGAATGGTGTAGCTGAGAGGATGAATAGAACTATTCAAGATAGAGTAGTCTCTATGTTGCATCATGCAAACCTCTCACAAGGTTTTTGGGCAGAAGCAGTATTAACTGCAGTTCATGTGATTAACCTTTCACCTAGTACTGCCAAAGGTCTGAAAGTGGCACAAGAGTTATGGACAGGGAAACCACCATATTATGATCATCTTTGAGTTTTTGGGTGTGAATCATATGTTCATATACCCAAGAATCTTAGACAGAAGTTGGACCATAAGTCAAAGAAATGCATTTTTCTTGGATATGGTCGAGAAGGACAATTTGGATATCGCTTATGGGATCCTGAAACACGGTCAGTGATCAGAAGTAGTGATGTCATTTTTCATGAGTCTAAGATGCATAAACAGCCGATTAAGGAGGTTGAAGTGAGAAGAGTGGTGTTTGAGGATACTAGTCCTCCGGTTAGCATGCATAAAAATGCTGCACATAAGGATGTTCAAGAGAATGTCCATTCAGATCAGTCTGCACATGTTCCTGTTCAGCAACCATTGAGACGTTCTGCACATGTCTCATATCCACCTGATAGATATGTTCCAGGTTTAGATTTTGTTATGCTAACAGATGCCGGTGAGTCCTCTTGCTACAAAGAGGCTATTCAGACAGAGGATCATGTCAAGTGGGAGCGTGCCATGAAGAGTGAGTTGGATTCTATTCACAAGAATGGTACTTGGGACTTAGTACCTTTGCCAAAGGGCAGGAAAGCTTTACCATGTAAATGTTGGGAGTGATGGTTGGATGCACTCAAGAGATTGAGTTGAAGCTGCTAGACCTGCTTTGCTTCAGCCCTCCTTTACTTCAGATATGCTTAGTATACATACTTAGTCTCCAAATGATACCAAGAAAGCATATATGTACTTTGCAAATGATGTATGTAATGATCAAATCAAAACAAACTACTTGAGACTTCAAAAATCCAAGAAAACTTGCTAATTTGGTATTGACACCTGCTCAGTCTTTCACTCAGTGTGACCAGCACACTTACAATTGATCTAATTCCTTTTGGACATATTAAATTAGCTTAACAAGCTACCATTTGCAAGTGGAATGAGAAGAAATGACAAACTATACTCTGAGAAAGGAGTTTAGCAAAATTATATGTACCCCCGATATTTTAGGAATCCTGCAGACTAATACCAATGATGACTTCGAGCAAGATTTCTCCGAGATGGCTGATCCTTTGATCTTGAAATTTTTTAGGCGTGTAGTATGCTTGGAGCTGGTTCCAATGTGCTTTCAATCACTTGGTTTGGTTCAGTAGATCTTGAGATATGCCTCTTTGAAGTTGACAGACTTGGAGATGATGACTCAGAGAAACCAGAGATAATGAATGTGTATACTTCTATTGGTTGATGTAGTTGTACAATCTCATTAGCATGACAAGCATAGCTAAATGAGGTGTTGTGGTGTAGGCTATGAAGTAGCACTAACACACACAGAGTTACAATAGTAGAATGCCTCGGGGAGTGAGCTCAATGAGACTAGCTTACCCGCGACTTTTGCATTGCATTTTTTATAGAAGTTGAGTTGAGATTTGAATTTGAATTCAAATTCAAATCTCCTATAATCACTCCTCTAAAAGTAGGGAGATATTCTCTCTACTAAACCATCCACTTTTCCACGAGTCCAATCAAGTAGGTAAGTGATTACATGTAAATGCTAAGTCATATAGACTTTTACAATGAGTAAAATGTAATAACACATAGGCAAGTGTTCCTATGGTTCTTGCTACATGTGAGACATCCTTCCAAGGATACAAGCCAAATGTGAAGGCTGATTTGCACCAACAACTCCCCCTCAAGCCAAGCACTTTGGCTTAAGTTTTCATCTTTAGTCTTCAATCACATCCTGCAATCCAATCATGGATTTGAATCTGCATAGCTTGTTTCCATCCAATGCTTTAGTGAGTAAATCTGCACATTGCATATTAGTAGACACATAAGTCAACTGAATCTCTTTGCTTAGCAATTTTTCTCTCACATAGTGGTAATGAACCTCTATGTGTTTGGTTCTAGCATGATATATTGGATTAGCTACAAGGTGAAGAGAGCTTGTGTTATCTCCAAAGATGATTGGAGGTCTAGTGTATAGACCTAACTCTGTATATAAAAGCTTCAACCAGATAGCTTCTTGAGTGGCATTGGCAAGCCCTCTATACTCTGCTTCAGTGGATGACAATGCCACTGTAGGTTGCTTCTTAGCTGACCAAGAAATAGGTTTATCTCCTACAAAACAAATGTATCCTGATGTGCTTCTCCTATCATCCTTGCATCCTGCCCAATCTGCATCTGAGTATACTTTAATGTCAATATCTGATGTATAAGGAAAGTACAAACCATGGTTCTGAGTTCCCTTCAAATACTTCAAGATCTTCTTTGCTGCCTCTAGGTGAGGTATCCTTGGTTTGTGCATGAATTGGCTTAGCACACTAACTCCATATGCTATGTCAATTCTTGTCAAGGTAGCATAATTCAAACTACCTACCATGCTTTGATATCCTGTAATGTCTTGTATTTCATCCCCTTCATGAGCACTTAGCTTTAGGTTGACCTCCATTGGAGTAGTTGAGACTTTAGCATCCTGCAAGCCAAACTTCTTGACCATATCCTGTACATACTTCTTTTGAGTAATATATATACCTGAGTTGGTGTATACTAACTCAAGACCTAAGAAGTACTTCAATAATCCAAGATCATTAATCTTGAACTCTTCCATCATCAGTCCTTTGATGTGTCTAATCCCACTGACATCATTGCCTGTAATGATGATGTCATCAACATAAACACACAAGTAGATTACCTCTGTACTACTTCTCTTTATGAACAGAGAAGTATCAGCTTTGCTCATCACAAATCCTTGGTCTTGGAGGAAGGTTTTCAACCTGTAATTCCATGCTCTAGGTGCCTGCTTCAAACCATATAGAGCCTTCTTCAATTTACAAACATAGTTTACCTTCTTGGGATCTTCATAGCCAGGTGGTTGTGACATGTAGACTTCTTCAGATATCCATCCATTCAAGAAAGCATTCTTGACATCTAATTGGTACATATTCCAATTCTTGGATGCAGCTACACTCACCAATATTCTGATAGTTGGCATCTTAGCCACAGGAGAAAATGTCTCCTCGTAGTCAATGCCTTGGGTTTTTGCAAAACCCTTGGCAACCAACCTAGCTTTGTACCTGTTTATTGTTCCATCATAATTCCTCTTTAGCTTGTAGATCCATCTGGATCCTATCACCTTCATAGAGTCCTTCTTGGGTACCAAGTCCCAAGTATCACTCTCCTTGAGAGCTTCCATTTCTTCATCCATAGCTCCTTTCCATTCTGGTTTGGTGATTGCTTCTTCATAGGTACCTGGTTCTTCATTCAACAAATCCTTTGCAAGATATACAGAATGTTTAGTTACAAGTGATGTGTCATACCCAAATCTAATTGGTCTTTTGCTTTCTCTCTAAGATCTTCTAATAGATTGATTTGAGGATTCTGGAATATCCTCTAATTGCTTCATCTTCATCTTTCCTTTGGACTTCCATGCCTTGAATTCCTCAAGGTTGATAGTGTCATCATCCTCTGAGCTTGGATCTTCTCCATTGCTTGGTTCCTCTTTGATTAGCTTTGGAAACTCTTCTTGTAAGTCATAGGGTAGACTAACCTTCCTGCATTCATTCTCATACCATGAGTCATTCTCATCAAAGATGACATCTTTGCTTACCTTGAAGCCTTTGTTTGTTGGGTTGTAGAATCTGTATCCCTTTTGGTTCAAATCATAACCAATGAAGATACATTTTTCAGCTTTAGGGTCTAGCTTTCCCCTTACCTGTGAGGGAATATGCACATATGCTACACAACCAAAGATTTTGCAATGATCCAGAGAAGGTCTCTTACCATGCCAAGCTTCATATGGTGTCATGCCATCAAGTGATTTGGATGGTAACCTATTTATGAGATAGGTGGCAGTGGATACACCTTCTGCCCAAAGATAATTTGGCAACTTCTTTTCATTAAGCATAGACCTAGCTGTTTCTACTATGAGTCTATTCCTTCTTTCAGCTACTCCATTTTGTTCAGGTGAGTACCTTGTGGTTATCTCCCTCTTGATGCCTCTTTCCTGCAAGAAATCTTCAAACTCATTTGAGAAGTATTCTCCTCCACCATCTGACCTTAGCCTTTTCAAGCTTCTTCCTGTTTGGTTTTCAACAAGTGCAAGATACCTCTTGAAACAATTAAACACTTCATCTTTATGTTTCATAAAGTATAAGATAGTCCACCTGCTATAGTCATCAATGAAGGACACATAGTACCTTGAACCTGAAATGGAGGGATCCTTGCTAGGTCCCCAAACATCTGTGTGTACCAAGTCTAGGTAGTCTTCATGCATGAAACCTTTCCTTGAGTAGGGGATCCTTGCTAGGTCCCCAAACATCTGTGTGTACCAAGTCTAGGTAGTCTTCATGCATGAAACCTTTCCTTGAGTAGGGCAACCTGTGAGACTTACCAAACTGACATGCTCCACACTTATAAATCATGTGTTGCTTGGATACATTAGGTATCCCAAGCACACATTGATCCCTGCACATTTGCTTTAGGGTTCTTTCACCTATGTGACCTAACCTCTTGTGCCATATTTCTAACTCTGAAAGTGTTTGATCCTTATAATTATATAAAGCAATGTTCTTGGTGTCTTCTAGCTCAAAAGTAAACAATCTACCTGATTTCTCCCCCTTGGCAATTCTTTTGAAACCATGTCTTGGGTCCTCCACATATGCTCCATGTTGAGTGAACCTGACCTGCAAACCTTTCTCCACAATCTGACCAACACTCATTAGATTCTTGGTGATGGTTGGTACATAAAGTACCCTGCTCAATAGATTCTGGTTACCATCACATGTCTTTACATTTCCAATCTTTACAACAGAGTGCTTAGTATCATCACCTGTTTGTACCTGATGTTTGCCCTTGGGTTCTTCCAAATCAGAGAGTAGTGCCACATTGCCAGCTACATGGTTAGAACATCCTGAGTCAATATAAAATAAATGATCATCATTTGTACCTGCCTTGGAGGTCATATTCATGATCAATAAGGAGTCATCTTGCTCCTCTGTGTAGTTGTTGTAATCCCTTCTATTTCTGAATCCACCTTGGTAGTTACCATTGTGGTTGTGGTTGTAATTGTTGTTGTACTGATTGTTGTATCCATTGTAGCCTTGGTGTTGGTTGAATCTGCCTCTACTTTGAGAGTATCCACCTCTTGAATAGCCTCTTCCTCTCTGATTCTTGTAGTTCTTGTAGCATTCATCTGTGGTATGATTGGACAATCCACAAATGTTGCATGGTGATGAGTTGTAGGGTCTCCCCCTACCTGACTTACCTCCCCTGCCTTTGTAAACTTTGCTTCATGTGTGAAAAGTTGGCCCATGAGTATTGTGAGATCTGGGGTATGCATGTCCATGTAGAGGTCCATTGCAGTGGTGAAGCTTTCCCACTTATCATCTGCCTTGAGTCCATTTGTTACTTGCCTGACTATTTGCTCCTCTTCAATCTCCTCTCCAATGCTTGCTAATTGGTCTGCCACATCTTTAATCTTGGTCATATACTCTGAGACTGATTGCTTGGGCTGCTTCCTAAGGGTTGTGAATTCAATCCACAGTTGATTCTTCCTGGCCCTTGTGTTGGAAGAGAAATATGTTGACAGGGTTTCCCAAGTTTCTTGGGAAGTCTTACAGTTCCTTACATGAGGTAAAAGGAAATCAGATATAGAGTTAAGAAGGTAAGACCTTGCCAAAGCATCCTTTGCACACCATTGGTTGAGTCTCTCTTGTTCATCCTTGGTGGGTAGTCCTCTAGCTTTGAATGAGGGCAATTCCTCATCTCCTGATATGTATCCAAATAAGCTGCTTCCTTGTAGATAGGTCTTCATCCTTAGAGACCAAGCTTGGTAATTGTTCCTGTCCAATTTGTCAATGAATGAAGGAAAACCATCTCCCATGTTTACCTTATTTGCTCTGATACCACTGTTGGGAGTGATGGTTGGATGCACTCAAGAGATTGAGTTGAAGCTGCTAGACCTGCTTTGCTTGAGCCCTCCTTTACTTCATATATGCTTAGTATACATACTTAGTCTCCAAATGATACCAAGAAAGCATATATGTACTTTGCAAATGATGTATGTAATGATCAAATCAAAACAGACTACTTGAGACTTCAAAAATCCAAGAAAACTTGCTAATTTGGTATTGACAGCTCAGTCTTTCACTCAGTGTGACCAGCACACTTACAATTGATCTAATTCCTTTTGGAAATATTAAATTAGCTTAACAAGCTACCATTTGCAAGTGGAATGAGAAGAAATGACAAACTATACTCTCAGAAAGTAGGTAAGTGATTACATGTAAATGCTAAGTCATATAGACTTTTACAATGAGTAAAATTTAATAACACATAGGCAAGTGTTCCTATGGTTCTTGCTACATGTGAGACATCCTTCCAAGGATACAAGCCAAATGTGAAGGCTTGATTTGCACCAACAGTAAATGGGTATATAAGCTGAAATTCACATCAGATAGTGCTTCTCCAAAATATAAAGCACGACTTGTTGCAAAGCGTTTTAAGCAACAACATGGTGTTGATTTTGAGGAAATCTTCTCTCCAGTGGTCAAGATGACTACTTTGCGCATGTTGCTTGGATTCGTTGCAATGGAGGACTTAGAGCTAGTCCAAATGGATGTGAAAACAGCTTTCTTGCATGGAGATCTTACAGATGAGATCTATATGGAACAACCAGAGGGTTATGTATTTCCTGGCAAGGAAAGTCTAGTTTGTAAGCTCAAGAAGAGCTTGTATGGACTTAAACAGTCTCCTAGACAATGGTACCAAAAGTTTGATGCTTTTATGAAGTCCCAAGGCTATTCTCGGAGCAATGAGGATCATTGTCTCTACACAAAGAGATGTTCTGATGGCAGCTTGATATACTTGATACTTTATGTCGATGATATGTTGATTGCTGGCAAGTCCTCTTATGATTTGTCAATTCTCAAAAAGAAGTTGAGTCAGACATTTGATATGAAGGATTTGGGGGATGCCAAACATATTCTTGGCATGCGCATTACTCGTGATAGGAGCAAAAGATGCATATACTTATCTCAAAGTGAGTACATATCCAAAGTACTTCATCGATTCAATATGCAGGGTGGAAAGACATTGAGTACACCTTTACCCACATATGTGAAATTGAGCAAGGATGACTGCCCCAAATCAGATGAGGAAAAGGAATTCATGACCAAAATTCCCTATCGGTCTGCTGTTGGTAGTCTCATGTATGCTATGGTAGCTACGAGACTAGACATTGCATTTGCAGTGGGAGTTGTGAGCAGATATATGTCTAATCCTGGCAAGAAACATTGGGAAGCGGTCAAAATGATTTTGAGATATCTGAGTGGCACTAAGGACAAGTGTCTATGCTTAGGTAGAGGGAAAGCATCCATTATTGGTTACACAGATTCTGACTATGCTGGTTGTGTAGACAATCGTAAGTCTACATCAGGGTATATTTTTCATTTTGCTGGAGGTGCTATCTCTTGGAGATCTCGTCTTCAAGAATGTACAGCTGTTTCCACCACAGAAGCAGAGTATGTTGCAGCAAGTGAGGCATGTAAGGAAGCATTGTGGCTTTCTCGTCTTGCTTGTGATATGGGTTTGCCTCAGCATGTACCTCACTTGCTCAGTGATAGTCAGAGTGCCATTGCTTTGGCTAAGAATCCGATCTATCATGCAAAGACCAAGCACATTGAGGTGAGGTATCACTTCATTAGAGATTGCTTAGCCACTGAGAGCATTATTCTTGAGAAGGTTCACACTCGAGATAATGTTGTAGATGCTTTGACTAAAGCTCTACCGCAAGATAGCTTTCGACACTGTTGTCACTTGATGGGGGTTACTTGATTCTTGATCTTACGCAGTCACTTGTATACTGTGTAACATGCCCATCAGGTGGGAGGTATAGTTTGTATACTTACACTCAGGTATTCTTTATCATTCTTTCTTTTTTCTCCCATAGTTACTCTAGCCATATTGGCCTTTATTGGGAGATTGTTACCGTTAGTGTCCATGTGAAAGGCCAAATGGCCACCGGACACTTCTTTGTATATGTTCTTTAATAAAACATATAGTGGCCTGGTCAGTCACAGACTGTGTGCGCCGTCAGGAGCTCGGTTTTCTACTCCGAGCATATCGTCGTGGAGCTCTCGAGAAGGAGAGTGCAGTGTGGTGCATCGCCATCGAAATACTTCATATAGGTGGTTTGACTTGACATTTTCTTTACCTGCTCTAGGGACTACAGAAAAATCAAATTCCTAGAACAAAAGTAGCCACCTCCATATCCTCCCAGTCGCTTGTGGCTTGTTCAATAAGTACCTGAGTGGTTGATGATTAGTGATGATAACAAATTTCACACGTAGCAAATAATGACAAAAATTTTGTACTCCGAAAACCATTGGTAAGACCTCCCTCTCTATGGTGCTATAATTTTTTTGAGCCTTAGTTAAAATTCGACTAGCATACTGAATAGGTCTATCAAGTTTATATTCTTCACTGTGTTGGGCCAAAATTGCACCCACTACATATGCACTGGTATCTACATGTACATGAAAAGGTTTTGACCAATCTAGTGTGATAAGAATTGGTGCAGCCACCAATTTGGACCTTAATGCCTGATAAGCATTCTCTTCTTCTTCTTCCCATTTAAAGGGTACTTCTTTACCTGTAAGTCTAGGCAGTGGCCTGACTATCTCTGCATACATTTTGATAAATCTTTTATGGTACCCAGTATGCCCCAAGAAGCTCTCAATCTCTTTAGATCATTTACAAATCTTTCATAGTCTATGAGCTTATAGAGCCCACAACATAAAATGTCAGAAGCAATAATCACATCGCCATTTGACAGATCATGAATTGTACACCTGTCATCAACAAATTTCACAACCAAGCCAATCTTGGCTAATGCAGAAACTGATAACAGGTTCTTCTTGATCCTTCGGAAAATAAGGCATCTGACAAATAAGGTAATATGTTTGGTCGCCCCACCATCAAAGTACCAAACATCTGAGTCTACTGCAGACATGCACTGCTCATGAGAAGATGCGTCAAAATTGCAAACAATAGTAAACACCCATTCTTCTTCCTCCAAAAGATTAGCAGACTCCATTTTTAATGTAGCGGCTTCTGCAACAACCATTCCAACCTCTTTCTTCTTTGCCCCTTTTGTAGCCAGTTTTGGACAGTTCTTTATGATATGATCATTCCCTTTACATTACTTACAAAACAATTTCTGCTTTTCTGATTTTTTTCTCATCTTTGTCTTGGTTCTTCGAACGTGCAGCATTTGCATATTTGTGCTTACTAGTAGAAGAGCTCCATTTTCGTTTGCCCTTCTGACTAGCCAGGAAAGCTTGATCTGCAACACGCATAATGGACTTTTTCTGCCTGGACTGATCTTCCTGCAATAGAATAGAGACTAACTCCTCAAATGACAAGGCATTTGGATTGTCTTTCATCATCAACCGAAGAGTGGAAGCAAAACTCTGATATGAATCAAGTAGACCATTCAGAACGGCGTGCACAAGTGAGCTATCTGGTATAACCTCATCAGCAAAAATCAACTGTTCCTTCAAGACTTTGATCTTTGTTAGGAAACTGTCCATAGAATCACCTTCATTCATGTGCTCACTCTCCAACTGTTTTCGAAGGTAAGCAACACAAGCCTCATTCCTAGCTTGGTACAAGATGGTAAGTGTATCCCAAGCATCCTTAGCTGTTCTACAAGAGCGAATATGAGGAATAATGGCACGTTTGACAGACAAAGCTATCAATGCATGTGCATGGGCATCTCTGTTGTCCCAACGAATCTGCTCTGCAGTAGGTGCAACAGAAACTGCAACACAAACAGGAATATGCAGAATACCATAATCTTCAACACCTTCTGCATCAGCTTCAGTACTTGCAGTTGTAATAGTAGCCCATAACGAGTAGTTGGTACCATCCAACTTATCCTCAACAACCAACATATGGAATACATCACTGCTTTCAGCCATGGCCGGTGACTAAAATACCTTGATGTAGAAAATTGACTGTATCTCAAAAAGTTGAACAGAACTGCCCAGACGAATTCTGCTAGAGCTATAACAGACTTCGAGATGCTTATATTGACGAACAAAAATTGGTATATACCTTTGGCACAAAAAGACAAAATAGCTTGCACAAGCGCTGCGATAGTGCATTTGGAGGCAGACACGAGCTCACATCGCGATTTCCGTACCACAAAACGAAGCAGTTTTGATCTCGGAAACATGCTAAGTATGCTCACCAAAGTTCATGTGATTCTGAGACTGCAAATGGAGGAGAGTCGACGGCGCCCTAGATGAAGCGACGACCCGCTCTGATACTGACACACGATAATGAATGTATTACTAGAGAATGTACAAAGATAAGTAGCCCATTAGGGCAATAGGCGTATGTACAAGCCGGGGGGAAAAACCTCCTAAAGAGGGAAAAAAGTACCCCGACAGTCCTAGAGTGTTCACACACATCAATACCTAAATAGATCAACATTTATGACCACCCATATTCTTCGTAAGGCAATCTCGATGGCAAAAGAAAAAAATGAAGAACTTGAATCAAGTTTGGTACCTTGTATGAGGCCAAGGAGATCCCTCTTTGCATGACTTTTACATTTCTTGAAAATTCAAAATGCACTCTCCAAGATGGATGCACTCGTCCTCTTTTCTTAAGCTTTGACTTTTCGTCTTCAAGTTTGCTTCTTGGCTTCCATCTTCTCAACAAAGAACATGTGCACATGCATATCATGTATGAGATTCTTCTTCATGTGTTCTTTTCCTTCTTCCCTTGCTCCTCTTTCTTCTTTCTCATTTCAACTCTCTTGTTCTCTTTTGGCTCGTGTATACCTCTTGTCTTTTTCACATGGAGGCTATATTGAGTGAACCATAAGGGTGTAGAATGCCTCATGATGGGAATCACACACTCACTCATCTCCCTTTCTCTCTTGGGTTTTCTCTAGCATGCATCATTGACCTTGCTCATCCCTTTGTGATGGCATGAAATCTAATTTTCTTGGTAAAGGATCACTATGTGAGCACATCTTTCCACATATTGCTAAATCATCTAGCAACCAATGTCACACTCTCAATATAAACTTGTTTCAACTATGTATCAAAGAGGAAGTATCATGCTTAATGCTCTTGCATTTTAAAAACTTGTAATTATCATATTCAAAAGTTAGAAGGTGATAAAACCTCCCACGCCTTTCAAAAGATTAAGTATATCTTACCATACTCTTGAGATCAAATTTATTTGCAAATTTTAAACTTTTAAGGGAAAAAAAATATTATCAACTTCAAAGATTTGATTACTAGTCATCTTATGAGCAAAGCTCCGTCAAAAAAATTTAATACTATGAAAACTGCTTCTTTAGAAACAAGAATAATTGAACAAGGCTGAAGTATGGATTTAGAAAGAGTAATTCTAAACCAAGGTATCAAAAAATCTTCAAAACCTATAGAAAAGAAGACCCCATAACTGTATCACTTCAAAATTGGCTTACATTGGATATGGGTTTAGGTAACTTTAGTATAGAAATATTTTTATCCGGATCTGGAGCCATACCTTTAGCCGATACCACATGTCCCAAGAGGGTTCCTTCTGTCACGAGGAAATGACATTTATTTGGGTTTAGCTTTAGTTTAGTCTCCTTGCATCTTTTAAAAACATTCTCCACCTATCTCAAGTGATGGCCCAAGCAATCCAAAGGGGTCTCGTTGTGAGATCTTGAAAATGAAGAAAAGTCATCCATGAAAATTCTGAGTGTTTCTAGCTATAAGGATCCAAAAATGAGATTTACAGTCTTGTTAAAGGTGGCTGGAGCATTTTTGAGTCCAAATGGTATTTTTACATACACATATGTGCCCAAGGTGTGATGAAAGCAGTCTTTTCATGATCTTCTAGGTGGATGGATATTTGGTTATAGCCACTAAAGCCATCCATAAAGCTATATAATGCGTGTCCAACCACTTCTTCAATGAACTGCTCTACAAAGGGCATGGGGAATCCATCTAGAATGGTCACCTTGTTGAGTGCTCTAAAGTCAACACAAATCTTCATTTTGTTGGTATTCATCTTGGGTACTATAACCATTGGTGAAAGCCATTCTGAGTGTTCCATAGGAATGATGATTCCTTGATCCTCCATCTTCTATATTTCCACATAAATAACTTCAACATATTTTGGGTTAAGTCTATAACTCTTTCCTCTTATTGGCTTGGCTCCATCAACAAGAGGGATTCTGTGCTCTCCATAATTGGCAGACACTCCTTCTAAGTCTTTATAATGCCACATAAAAACATTTGCATAGTGTATCAAGAAAGACTTTACCTTTCAAGCAGCTCTGGATGGCTCCACAACCAAGTGGCCACCAAAACTAGATGATTATTTTCTTGAGTACCTAATTGTACTTCTTTGATTGGGTTTCTATCTATCATAGTATCTACATGCTCATCTCCAACCCTTTTTTCTTCCAATAGCTTTTCCTGCATTGTTGCATAAGCATGAGTTTTCTGGATCTCAATGTATTCCTCTTTGTCCTGCATCCATTTTGTAGGGATTTCTTGAATTGGCAAAGAACATTCCTCACTAGTATGTTTTACCTTGTCTTTAACTTTAGTAACTCCCTTCTCTGTTGTTGTTGCATCCTCCTCCAAGTTGTGCTTAAGGGATGTCTTCCTCCCCCTTCTGTGGTCTATGATGTGTTCTCCCAATCCATCAACCTGAACTTTATCCTTATTTTCATAACATTCATATGTGCAAGAATTATTTAGAAAAACTCCAAAACAAGAGGAAGAGTTGCCTACTTGCAGCCAATTTAGAATATCTTCTTCCTCTTCGAACTCTAATTGTGGTTGATCCTCCATTTCTTGTTTCATGAAAATGCCAACTGATTGCATCATGCTGGTGTTCCCTTGATGATCTGGATCCTCCTTTAAATATATCTGTGTAAGTTCTTGCCCTTTCTTTTGTACCCATATAGTGTCTTTACCCCCCTCATGAATGACACTTGCATGCCTCAACCATGGTTTTCCAATCAAGAGGGGAAATCCCCTCTCTACCTGGGGCAGTCTTAATACCACAAAATCCAAAATGAAGAGATAACCTTGTACTTCCATTGGAACTTTTGGGATCACCCCCATTGGCCTCACCCCCATTGGCCTCACCCCCATTGGCCTTACTTTGCTTTGATCTGCCAAAGTAACGGTGAAGTAGGTTGGTTTGGATCGACGTAAGGCAAGCTTCTCCATGGTATGCTCATGTATCAAATTTATGTGAGACCCACCATCCAGAATGACTCCTTATAGCTTTAATCCTTTAATTATTACTGTGAATCTAGGACTCTTATAGTCGGTAAGAGGTGTTTCTTCTACACACTTCCCTTGGCCCAAGGTAGTAGTCTTGGCCGCCAAGGAGCATCGTATATAGGAGCATTGTATGTTGGTAGCTCATTTGTTGGTGTTATGTAAGCAACTCCCGAAGTTTAGGTATTCCGGTGGATATAGAATCAAGAAAAATAATTCTTTGATAGATTAAGAAATAACCTTCGTCTCGCCATCATAAGTTTGCTTGATGAGGTGAGATTATATCATAAATACAAAAACAATTTGATGTAGGCATCATTCGCGGGGATAGCTCAGTTGGGAGATCGTCAGACTGAAGATCTGAAGGTCGCGAATTCGATCCACGCTCACCTCAATTTTGACACAGTGAATCATTTCCATTCACGGTTGAGGAACCTAGATTGATTAGTGGCTTCAATTAATTCTATGGATTAATCCCCTCTTTTTTTTGTGTTTAAAAATACCCTAAAAATATAAAAAATAACTAATAAAATGCAAAAAATTAAAATAAAATCAAGAAAAATTCTCAAAAATTTTCCCAACATTGCTAGGCCACTTTCCCACTAAAAACCACATAGAGCTTCCTTTATTCTTCCATTTTATCAAGAAAATAGCATTGAAAAAGATGAAAAAATGCTAGAAAAATTTTAAAAATACCTTAAAAATTCCCAAAAATTCCCTTTTTTTTTCTTATACAAAGCTTATGAAAATGGCTTCTAAGTTGCATAAAAATCAAGAAAAAAACATGAAAATGTATAAAAACTACTACTTGAGCAAAAATGAAAAGAGAAGGCTATGTACAACCTGGATAAATATTGCAAGTGATAGGTGATCCATAAATCTTCAGTTGTGCTGATGATAGACCTTGAGCTTTGATATTTTGATCAGTGGTAGGACCTCTCCTTTTAGAGTCTCTAACTCCACTACACCATAATTCAGCATCATCTTAATTCGATAAAGTCCTTCCCAATGTGGAAGCCTTTTTCCCCTTACTTGTGTGTGGATTTGAGGTCTATGGAGAAGAACTAACATGCCTGTTTGTAAGTTATTGTTCCACATGTTTTGATCATGTGCCTCCTTCCTCTTCATTTGAGTCTCTATCAATTGTTTTGCAGCATGTAGATGTATCTCTTTCACTTTGTGCAGTGCTCCAAGCCTCTGAGACACACCATAATCTTTTTTCCTTGCATGAATGCTAGTTTCGGTGACCAATGTAGAAATTCAAAGGGTTCAATAGGCAATATCCCATAAACCAATTGGAATGGAGAATATCCAATAGCTTCTTTGTAAGCTAATATGTATGCCCATAGGGTAGCTTGATAAGCTATGCCCCCAAAAGTGGCTTGTAACATACATTCCTTCCTTAACATGGCAATAAATACCTTATTGGTGGATTCTGCCTGTCCATTAGCTCTTGGATAATAGGTACAAGAGTTCCTATGTAGAATTTTGTACCTGTTAAAAATTTCCTATAGAACCTTGTTCACAAAATGAGTACCTTGGTCTGTACAAATTTCAAGGAGGCATCCAAATCTGCAAATGATGTTAGTATAAATGAAATCAACAACAGTTTGAGCAGCACAATTGGGGGAGGCAATAGCTTCAGCCCACTTTGTTGCATAGTTAGTAGCGATCAATATATACTTCTCTCTCTTTGGAATCGACGGAGGATAGATGGGCCCTACGAAATCTAGTCCCCACTTCTCAAATAGTTGCCAAGAAGTGGAAATAATTAAGAGGTTGTGCCTCTGCTTTGTTGGCTTGGGTCCACATCTCTGACAGACATCACATACTTTTCTCCATTCCTCTGCATCTTTAAATAATATAGGCCACCATAAGCCAACTTCAAGGATTCTGTGACTCATAATATGTCCTGGAAGGTGCCCACCACATGTTCCTTCATGTGCAGATTTAAGGGCTTCTCTCAATTCTTCTTCTTCCATGCACTTTCTAAACCTGTTATCTTTTCCATGTCTATATAATTTTCCCTCAATGAAGGTAAAAGGTATGCTTTTGATTAGCAGTCTCTTTCTTTGCACATCACTTGCCCTCTCTAGATACAATCCAGTTTTAATAAAATTCTTGATGTCATCATACCAACCTTGAGCTTGTACAATGAACAAATTAGCATCGGGAAAATCATCATTTATTCCAATTGGTTGATCCATCATGTTGATCCTGTATAGGTGGTTTGCCTTGACATTTTCTTTACCTGCTCTAGGGACTACAGAAAAATCAAATTCCTAGAACAAAAGTAGCCACCTCCATATCCTCCCAGTCGCTTGTGGCTTGTTCAATAAGTACCTGAGAGGTTGATGATTAGTGATGATAACAAATTTCACACCTAGCAAATAATGACAAATTTTGTACTACGAAAACCATTGGTAAGACCTCCCTTTCTATGGTGCTATAATTTTTTTCAGCCTTAGTTAAAATTCGACTAGCATACTGAATAGGTCTATCAAGTTTATATTCTTCACTGTGTTGATCCAAAATTGCACCCACTACATATGCACTGGTATCTACATGTACATGAAAAGGTTTTGAACAATCTAGTGTGATAAGAATTGGTGCAGCCACCAATTTGGACCTTAATGCCTGATAAGCATTCTCTTCTTCTTCTTCCCATTTAAAGGGTACTTCTTTACCTGTAAGTCTAGGCAGTGGCCTGACTATCTCTGCATACATTTTGATAAATCTTCTGTGGTACCCAGTATGCCCCAAGAAGCTCTCAATCTCTTTAGATCATTTACAGATCTTTCATAGTCTATGAGCTTATAGAGGCCACGACATAAAATGTCAGAAGCAATAATCACATCGCCATTTGACAGATCATGAATTGTACACCTGTCATCAACAAATTTCACAACCAAGCCAATCTTGGCTAATGCAAAAACTGATAACAGGATCTTCTTGATCCTTGGGACAAATAAGGCATCTGACAAAGTGAAAGAACTATCATCAACAGTAGTCAAAATGATCTTACCAACTCCCATAATAGGAGAAGAGGAGTTGTTGGCACATGTAACAGTATTCCCTATAGGGGCGCTCGAGTGAAGAGAAGTGCACTGCGAGGTAATATGTTTGGTCGCCCCACCGTCAAAGTACCAAACATCTGAGTCTACTGCAGACATGCACTGCTCATGAGAAGATGCGTCAAAACTGCAAACAGTAGTAAACACTCATTCTTCTTCCTCCAAAAGATTACCAGACTCCGTTTTTGGTGTAGCGGCTTCTGCAACAACCATTCCAAACTCTTTCTTCTTTGCCTCTTTTGCAACCACTTTTGGACAGTTCTTTATGATATGATCATTCCCTTTACAGTACTTACAAAACAATTTCTGCTTTTCTGATTTTTTTCTCATCTTTGTCTTGATTCTTCGAATGTGCAGCATTTGAATATTTGTGCTTACTAGTACAAGAGCTCCATTTTCCTTTGCCCTTCTGACTAGCCAAGAAAGCTTGATCTGCAACACGCATAATGGACTTTTTCTGCCTGGACTTATCTTTCTGCAATAGAATAGAGACTAACTCCTCAAATGACAAGGCATTTGGATTGTCTTTCATCATCAACCGAAGAGTAGAAGCAAAACTCTGATATGAATCAGGAAGACCATTCAGAACGGCCTGCACAAGTGAGCTATCTAGTATAACCTCATCAACAAAAATCAAGTGTTCCTTCAAGACTTTGATCTTTGTTAGGAAACTTTCCATAGAATCACCTTCATTCATGTGCTCACTCTCCAACTGTTTTCGAAGCTAAGCAACACAAGCCTCATTCCTAGCTTGGTACAAGATGGTAAGTGTATCCCAAGCATCCTTAGCTGTTCTACAAGAGCGAATATGAGGAATAATGGCACGTTTGACAGACAAAGCTATCAATGCATGTGCATGGGCATCTCTGTTGTCCCAACGAATCTGCTCTGCAGTAGGTGCAGCAGAAACTGCAGCACAAACAGGAATATGCAAAATACCATAATCTTCAACACCTTCTGCATCAGCTTCAGTACTTGCAGTTGTAACAGTAGCCCATAACGAGTAGTTGGTACCATCCAACTTATCCTCAACAGCCAACATATGGAATACATCACTGCTTTCAGCCATGGCCGGTGACTAAAATACCTTGATGTAGAAAATTGACTGTATCTCAAAAAGTTGAACAGAACTGCCCAGACGAATTCTGCTAGAGCTATAACAGACTTCGAGATGCTTATATTGACGAACAAAAATTGGTATATACCTTTGGCACAAAAAGACAAAATAGCTTGCACAAGCGCTGCGATAGTGCATTTGGAGGCAGAAACGAGCTCACATCGCGATTTCCGCACCACAAAACGAAGCAGTTTTGATCTCGAAAACACGCTAAGTATGCTCACCAAAGTTCATGCGATTCTGAGACTGCAAACGGAGGAGTGTCGACGGCGCCCTAGATGAAGCGACGACCCGCTCTGATACTGACACACGATACTGAATGTATTACTAGAGAATGTACAAAGATAAGTAGCCCATTAGGGCAATAGGCGTATGTACAAGCCGAGGGGAAAAACCTCCTAAAGAGGGAAAAAAGTACCCCGGCAATCGTAGAGTGGTCACACACATCACTACCTAAATGTATCAACATTTATGACCACCCATATTCTTAGTAAGGCAATCTCGATGGACTAACTTTTATCCAAGTTTGACTTTGTCATAACATACCATCCAGGATGCTAGCAATATCAATCAAATGCCTTGTCAAGGTCTTATCTTGCACCAAAGAAAGATAAAGAGGCCTTTGATGAACAATAGTATTAATCAAGCTTAAACATCTCTTATTAGTAGTTATTTCTTCAATCCATTATGAAGATTCATCCTTGACTCATTTGATTCATGAGACTCTACCACATGATGAGTTGTTTTTTAATGTCACCGAAGAAAAACACAAGCTTAAGATCTCCAACTTGGAAATAAACATCTTCAAGCCTGCCAAGTACCTCATTCCCTATGAAACTATGCAATCCCTTGAGCCTCTTCTTCACCAACTAGCTTGAAACAATGACCCTTTGAAAAACCTAAAAAAACGACAAACACACAATCTAACTCCTTAATCCCTTGAACTTCTACGGATAGAAGACACTTAACAGACACTTCTACGGATAGAAGACACTTAACAGACGGGCGGCGTCGGGAACCGACTAAATTTGCAGGGACTTTCATACAACCCAACTTCGAAAGATTTTAATTCTGAAATTACATATATTGCTGTAAGCAGAGAGTCCTCTTGGAGTACTCATTCGATGATCGCAGGGTATACAAAACTTTCGAGGCGGAACTCGGCAATATACAATGACTACAAAAAGATCAAAACAAGTTTATGACAGGGTTTAAATCTATTCCATAGCTCCTGCTCCCCCTTACGGTTTTTGTATCACGTACCTGTAGAGAACTGTACAAATACACACAATTCCTGCACCTAGCATCCACATTACGCAAATCTAGGAGGATCCATTGCGTCTCCGTTCTTGAAAACACTCATGCATTGGTCCCCTTCCTATTCAGCATAATATGCTTCAGCATTGCTTAGTAAACATGTGTAGTCTCACACTGAATGAACTCACACACTGCGTCGTTATCCAACTATGCTGTATTTGAAAGCTAACATCTCAGGCTTGTTGATTCATCTGTCCTTGGCATTGCTCGTCCATTAGGTTCTTTTAAATACTGCTTGGTTGCAATGTAGGTCTCTAATCGGCTGACAACCGCATTTGAATCAGGATCACCTTGTTTCTTCAAAGCTACAATGAATTGCGTCACAATTGCATCCAGCAGCTTCATGAATGATCTGTTGTATACTTGACAAAGCCTGAATCCAGCTACCTGCAAATCGAAGATGAGAAATTGAGAATCTCAGTTGACATGAGATTTAATCACACTAATCAATAACGCCCTGACATTCAAGAATGCTCCGAGAGCAGATGCAGTTTGTCTGTCAGCCGGCAAATGGTTCAGCAACCGAGCACACCATGCCCAACCCTCTTTCAAGCCATGTGGATTAGACCCCATATCAGTTTCCGTCTTCAATTCATTCGACGGAACAATTAGTCACTTGGAAAAAGAAAAAGAGAAACGAAGAAAAAAGCAGCCAAACAGTAAATATTTCTTGTCAACCAACTTGTGTGATTGCCGCATAGAGGGTAACATAAGCTGTCATACGAGCAACATAAGCATCAGTACTTTCAAGCTTTCCCTCTTCTTCCTTGTATCCACATTTCCTGAAGTAGGCTCTCTCGCTCTCAAATTGGCTCTGCAGGGTACAATGGACATCGATAACAATGATAACATAATTATGGCCTACGTTGAGCATCTATCTGCCCACGATGGATAGCTGGTATGTATTCATGGTTCAAAGAAAAGGATTTAAACACTTGAAATAATTTGCTATAAAAAATTTCAAGCATTTGGATCACTGAGGAACAAAATACAAATATACAACTCATATTCTAAACCACACAGTACACATGACATCCATAAACATACCAACAGGCTCAATGAGAAAACCAAAATAGACCACACAAAAGAATGAAGTATACATATTAAAAATTTGGTAAAGAAATTAGTAAGAGGTATAATGACTAAAAATAATGGACGAAGTCAATGGGATCTCATCTATAAAGCATCCAACCATGCATGGCATCACACAGATCTATTACAAGAATTAAGGTATATGTGCGCAATAATTTTTACCATTGGTGTCTATCTCTGTTGATTCGGTTCACGTACCGGATCTATAAGGTACATTTTGAGGTTCGTGCCATTCCGCTCTAACTAAATCGGTGCGGTTCGATAGAGCTTTTAAAAGGTGGTTTTTCTGGAATGTGCCCCCTAAGTTCTACTTGTCGTTTGCGACTTCCGTTGAGCATGAGCCTTCAACGGAGCGTGACTCCTGCCTTCAGCCGAGTGTGGAGCTCAAACTTAGTTCTCATTGCTTCAGCCCGAGTGGCAAGTGGCATAGCCATTGCTTCAGTGGTACAGCCCGAGTTTGAGTCTTCAGTTTTGTCACTTGTGTGATGCAGTGATTGCTTCAGCCATAGGCTCATAACCTATAAGCCTTGGTCAAAGTTGATCCGAGTGTGAGCCTTGAGGCAGCCTTGGTCCAAGCCAATAGCCATTCAGCCCTTAACGCTTGCACACCATAGTCATTCGTGAGAGCTCTTAGTCTAGTAACCTACCATACTAATACATAGCTTCATCATTGGCTTGAAACTCAACTTTCAGGCATAGAAACATCATCTTTGAATATTTGAATTTATATACCACCTCATTTTGCATATATTGAACGATATAGCACTTTGTCTTTGCATGTTCCAGCCCATATATTACTTTGCATCACATCAGCCTATATCTTGCATCAACATTCACTATGCCTAGAAGCATCAATGCCATGTGAGATACACATACTATTAGCCATTTGTTGGCTTTAAAGTACCTCGGGCTTTGGCACTCATATGTGGACATGCAAGCATTGCACCAAGTCCTTTCCTACCACTACACGACTTAATCATCCTATGTCCAAGTTAGGAGGAATGGGTATTTCTGCTTGTGGCAAGGTTCCTCTTGTGGTAGCTGAAATTGTAAAACGTGACCACGCCTTGACAAAAGATGCTCGTATTGCATGTTGTTGTGATTCGGCTTTGGCTGATATCAAGATGATGGAGTGTCATGGTGCTACTGCTATTTGGACTTGTAGTGTAGAAGAAGAGGACTCCCTTCCGCCTTCGCAGCGTCTTAAACAAGGAATTCACAGTCCATTTTTTTCCTCTTCAATTCAAGGCAAAGTAAAGAAGTTGCAGAGATACAAATAGAGAGATGCATTCTTGAATGCAATCTGTCTTTCAAACTGGTGTACCAAAGTCACCAGGGGACGGGGACGGGGACGGGTCCCGGGAACGGTGGTGTCCCCGGGACGGGGACGGAGCCTAGGGTGTCCCGGGGACGCGTCCCCGGGACGGCTGTAAAAAAAATATTGATTTTGTTAAAAATATCGATTAAACATCATATAACCACGGGTTAACATTTGAAAAGACCATTAAAAGCAGAACTATAGGAAAAAGGTGTTTTTAGGTGGAAACATGCATGAAGCATATTGAACATTCAAAGTTGACTCTCAAATTGAGAGACATAACATCATACTACATAGTCGTTGGTATCTTGAAATTTTGATTGGAGAATGTATCAAAAGTCATATGTATTTCATCATGTCAAAAAGAGAGGTATCACAACATTATCATCTTCATCATATCATATAAATAATAGGAGTTAAGACTCATGATCTTGATTCTTGTGAGATATCACATTATCATGAGTACAAATGTCAAACACTTGAGAGTCAAAAGTCACGTGTTTCATCATCATTTTACAAAAGATCATAAACATGATGAGAGGGCTAAGAGGGTGGAGGGGGCTCCTCAAGCCTCAATATGCAAGGTTGAAGGGAAAGCCTTAGCATAAAGGTTGAAGCCTTAATGTATGTTTGAACTTTGAGCCTTGAGCCTTGAGCCTTAACGTATCACAAAGTATCTTTTAATGGTTGCAAAAAGGCTTGAGAGAACCCCTTAGAACAAAAAATATATGTACTAAGCATTTAAACTTCAAACTTGAAGTTTTGTAACAAAGAAAACCTTGTATTCTTAGGTCCGTCCCCAAACAGGCGTCCCCAAACAAGTTTATAACATGAAACCGTCCCCGGGACGCGTCCCCGGGACGGAAACATGTTACACCACTGTGCAAGGGGACGCCAACCGTCCCGGTTGGACGTCCCCATATATTTGGCTTGGGGGACGGCGTCCCGGCGTCCCTAGGACCCGGGGACGCGTCCCCGTGTGACATTGTGGTGTACTAATACATGGAGGCAAATGGTGAAAGCCATTCGCACACATAGGTCCATGTGATGGTTGATATGGTATGGATTATAAAAGATTACGTTCGACCATGCTAAACAAAGCGCAGAAATGTTAACAGCTATGTTATTAATACTTATGACTTTGTATTTTACACTTACAAGAAGGATGTATCATGGACAAAGGAAACCATCTTGAACCTCAGATTCCATGTGAATTGTATATCTCATGATTGGTTCAGAATTCGGAGAAACCAATGCTTCCATTGCATCCGAAACGTGCCAAAACCCTAAGATCGACTACCCATTTGCTAAATTCTGACATTCGAAGGTCCTGTTCCAATTGCTGACATCATTGATGATATCATCAACTCGCAACCACCCTTGGGAACTGCACTTGAAATCCTATATAAGGAGGCCTTGGCCACATACATACTCAATCTTGCCAATACCAGTCTTAGGAGCTCAAGGAGTCGTGACGGCCAAGTAACTACTCTCCAAGTTCTGGTTCTAGTTCTTGTCTTGTTCCTTGTTCTAGTCTAGTATTGTCCAGTCTAGTTCTTGGACATCTTGCTTTTCCTCTTGTAATCTCATAGTACGAGATCTTGTCGAGTTATTTCCTGTATTTAGTTCATCTCCCTGAAGGGAAGTATTTACGATCCCGGGTCGGGAGATCTCGTATCTCATCTCTAGTCGAGTTATCCATACCTATCAGCCTCGGGTTGTGGGAAGTCTTGTATCAATCACATATTCTTGCATCATTTTCCCTATGTGGGTGCTCTTGTAATCAGAAGTATATTTCCGAAATCTTGTCTAGCGTAGTCAGAGAGCACAATCTAGTGCTCCCCTGACATTTTGGCAAGACTAGCTTCTATTCAAGACTAGGCATCCTGGAGAATGCTTATGAATAGATTGTGGCATCACTTCAAAGTCTTCAACAACAAATCAAGGACCTAACTCATAGACACAAGTCGAGATGGAACATCTGGTGCATGTAGGCACACTCTTCTAGAAACTATAAGAACTAGTCCGGAATCTTCAAGCAAATCAAGGAAGCATTCAAGTGAACCAACGTCCTAGTTCATCTTTCATGAAGGAACCCAAGATTTGCATGCAAGAAGTTCGATGATGATCACACAAAGTTTCGAGGGTTCCTACAACCAATCAAATTTTACATATGTATGTAGTGTGATAGATACCCTCATGATGCATCCAAGGTCGGTTTTATTGGAACCTTGCTCTATGGTCAAGCATTATCATGGTTTGCCCTAATCTTGGAGAAGGATACGGCAGTACTTCATGACTATGAGGAGTAATTCATGACTATGAGGGGTTTCTTCGAGAAGTGAACGCCACATTTGGAGATGCAGATACGAGTCGAGTGGCAGGAACTTCAAGAGGGAGCACAACCGCCCTTTGGACCAATCTACAGACTATCTGTTGGAGTTAGACGTCTGCGGAAGCACGCAAACAACACAAGGAAAAAGAAGAAGCTTGGAGCACAACACACAATACTGAATGTATTACCACTAGAATGTACAAAAATAAGCAACCTGTTAGGGCTATAGGCGTATATACAAGCAAGGGGGAAAAACCTCCTAAGGAGGGAAAAAAGTGCCCCGAGAGTCCTAGAGCGTTCACACACATCACTACCATCAACAAATCCCCCTTGGGAGTGATGCGGTGAACAAGGAAGTAAGCCCAAAGCTTTGCAGAAAGCTTCAAACTTCTCCCTAGGTAGAGCCTTCGCGAAAAGGTTTGCAATGTTCTCCGTTGTGGGCACATATGCCAAGCTCATCTCCCGAGCAGAGAACCTCTCCGTGACATAATGATAATGCACCTCAATGTGCTTAGTGCGGGCATGGAACACGGGGTTCCTCGCAACTACCAATGCACTCTAACTGTATGTGAAGATGATGGTGGAAAAAGGCTGACCAACAACCGAATCAGCCATAAGGCGTGTGAGCCAACTATGGGGCAATCGTAAGGTTTATGCTCTGGAAGGATATCTGCATTCTTCTTTTCAAACACATCTGTACAGCCTTTGTACTGATTGGGTAGCTATACTAGATCATCTTTCTTGGATTCTTGAGCTGGTATGGCATAGATCATATATGTAGGTTCCTTCCTTACTGCATGTATGAACGCTTTGGCTCCGACATATGTTGGATTCTTCTGGATATCTCGACAGGTGATTTTATTCTTTTCCCAATTAATGTCTGGATTATGCTTCTGTAACCAGCGCATTCCAATGATAACTAGATGTACTGGCCTCAATATTACATTGAAACATATGTGGGATTCATGGTCACCAAGGTGTACTCTTAATGGTATGGTTTCCATGGTTATATTCATAGATGCTAGAGGTCGTGCACCTACTACTTCAGCTATTATTGGTTTCTTCTTCCGAAGTACAGGAATTCCATGTTTCTTAACCAATCCTTCATCGATGAAACATGAGGACTCTCTTGAATCTACTAGGGCT